>JAQMRL010000006.1:45012106-45612106 GCA_035578175.1 Catonia carolina | reverse complement strand
TATTTAAAATTTTCCCATAGCGTCATCTTTGTAACCTGTTTTCAACATTAAAACAGTTCCAGCAGCACTTTTACCGAGTAGAAAACAAAATTTCACAGCTACAAAAAATCTTAAATTTGTTCAAAGTTAAAATTAAACTTGAAGTTGTTCACTTAAATTTGCTATCATAAAAAACGAAACAAAAACAAAACAGCGCTAGCAAAAACAATACTGCAGATGAATATTAAACCCGCAATGATTGCAATCACTGCACTGAACTCGCAATGAGTTGCGCTATACACGTCTATGTGGCAGAAATGCGTACTACACGAGCACCGCCCACGACAATGCTATTCCGGTTACTTTTGGGTACCCCCTCGTAGATGCTCGAGCGGGGCATAAGCGGACCACCACACGAGTTGCTTCTAAGCCGCTCTTCGAATTTATTTTTACGAGCGCACTTTGAGCCAGGATTTCCCTTCATATAATTTTAATGTCATGGATAACTGTACGTGAAAGAAATAATTAAAAGACTTCACGTAAACGTAAATAACATGCAGAATAGAGCGCATCAGCACTACACACGAAACAGAGATCTACTCTTATCAGAGAGAGCGAGATTGCTCTTTACCAGCGTCATTTTGAGTACTAGGCACCCAAAATATATAACCTATTCCCAAACATTTAAAAAATCAAATGGGTTTAACGATTAAAAAAGAACTACAAAAATGGATAGCCAAAATAGAGTAAAAATTGCGAAAATGGTCAGTAATATTCAATTGTAGATATAATCAAAAAGCTATGAGAAAAATAAAATAGTATATGTATTTTTGTGACTTTATCTAAGAAAAGAAACTACAACTGTGTATCAATTCAACACAACCAGCACATTAAATGCCAATAGTTTGGTATTATTGTCTTGATGTCACTTGTGTGAGGCAGTCGCTGAGCGGCAACCCCTCAAGACGATTCACAAAAGGTCTCTACTACATTACCTTTCCAGTCTTCTAGGGGGGTTGTGTGGTAGGCACGGACTTAGTATGATAGGGACGGAGCGTACGTATCTTAATACACGCAACGAAACTGTGTCCAACTCCGGCCACTTGGAGAAAAGAGAAGGTTGTATAAATTTAAAAATCGAGCTCGGGTCGCCTCCCACTCCTTACACTCTCTATCTCTATCTGCATATATAGTATATACCTGCTGCGCGCATCTTATTAAATATAGCTCAGTCTTTGCTTTGGAGTGGGAGTTGGGCCTAGCTCACTTTTCTCTGTTTCTCTTTTTTCCGTATCCCCTCTTTAGACACAGATTTTTGAATTTACGCTCCGTCCCTATCATACTAAGTCCGTGGTGGTAGGTGAGGAGCGGACAATAACTGAATTTGTGGATTTGTGTGATAGTGTAGTTTGCTATGAAAACGTCTGTATAGTTTCTGTATTGTTTCGTCTACCTTTTCAATGTTAAAGTCTCTATGTATTTTTATAATGTTTTGTTACTAAAGTATGTTGGACAGCCCGTGATGATGCGTAAAGTTTTGTTCTGGAATGCCTGAATACGTGTTATGTTAGATACTTTATCTGATCCGTAGATCACTGAACCGTAGGTCCAAATAGGATGAAGAAGTACTTTGTAACAGTTCGGTTTCTGAGTAATTGGAAGAGGAGATTTATGGTGAATAAGACTGTAGAGAAGTTTTAACCGCGCGTTAAGAGATTGCCTTTTAAGTCTGGTATGTGGATTCCATGTCAGTATTCTGTCTAGTATCAGTCCTAAGTATTTCATTGAGGGTTTTTGGGGGATCGGTGTATTGCGTTAATACTGGGGAACAAGTTTGAGAGTAATTTAACGTGTTGTGATTTGTCAGCATTAAGTTTAATTTCCCAAGTAGTACACCAATATTGTAAAGTGCTCATGTGATGTTGAAGATTAAGTTTTACGTCTTGACACCTGGCTTCGTTGGCTAATATTGCTGTGTCATCGGCAAACGTTGCAGTTACAGTTTGTTGTGTGGTAGGAAAATCGGATACGTAGATGAAATACAAGAGGGGTGACAAAACTGCTCCTTGGGTAACTCCTGCATTTATAGGACGACACGAAGATACAGCAGAACCTTGTTTTACAGAAAAGAAGCGATACGAAGGAAGCGACTTGATTACAAGATAGTACGTAAAGAGTAAAATTTTAAAATTAAAATTAAATTAAATTTTTTTAATTTACCTAATTAATTTTATGATGTATTTAATCATCTTCATTTTTTTTTTAAATAATCTAAGTTAAATAGGTTTTAAAAATTAATATATCATAATTAATTGAGTGATATACCCGTAGTCTTCGTAACGTAGTCTTAGTATAATATGTAAATACAGTAGGTATTGAATGCTATTGCTAATAATAATTAATGATAATTTTTTCATTTTTGTGATATTTATTTAAAAGTTTCAAACCCATCCTGGTACATGGTTTTGTCCATAGTTGGATAGGATAATTTTCACCACCTCTAGCGTAATACTATAGAAGTGCAATGTAATAAATTTTGTATTATAGTCATTTCTTTTTTTTTATTGTGTAATATATATATGGGAAATAAATTATTATTATTAACAATTAAACATTCTAATTCATTATACTCTATACTAGAAAAAAAACAAGTGAGGATTTAACCTAGTGATGCCAGGAAAGTAATTAATTACAATTTCAAAACGTGAAGGTCACTCACACAAAAATGCCCCCTAGTCAAAACAATTGTCAATTGTCCAGCCTGCCCCCTAGTCAAATCAATTGTCAATTGTCCAGCCTGTGCGTGTCACAGTATTTTTGATTGATTAAAAATTATTATTTACAAGAGATCTTTCCTAAATATTAATCGTTCTAAACTTTTAATTTAGTTTCTAAGTAAACGGATTTAAAATTTAAAATCATTTATGTATCGTGACCTCTGACAATTATGCATAAACCAACTCAACTAGAAGTCCCTGTTCAAATTCACGTCAAGGAACTCCAGACTTGCTTCTGGCGCTCGTTTTTATGTAAACAATAAAACCCTCCACGACGATTTCAAAATTCCGACAGTAAAGGAGCTAACCGCGTCCTTGCATAGTAAATTTCACGATCGACTAAATGACCATCCAAACCAACTAGCTCGTGATCTAGTTGCAAGGAACTTCTCACCTGTGCGACGTCTCAAGCAAAAATGAAGTAGAGACCAAATAGATAGAGATAAATAGATAGAGAGACCAAATAGTTGAGAGAAAATAGAGTAGAGTAGAGTAACGGACGATGCCCGCAGTTATAATCAGAGAATGTAGACTACCACTGGGTACCTCTTTGTGAAACTACTAAGTGAAACTACCCACCGCCATGTAAATACGAGTATCATATACGGAAATTGAACAGCTCAATGTACAGTACCGTAATAAAAATTAAATACAAAAAGAATTCACGTCTACTACTCGTCAAAAAATACAACAAAAACGATAAAATTTTATAATTGTCAATACTCTATAGTTCCCAGTAAATTACAAAGCTAAATACTCATGTAAAATTATAAAATTATCATTTAAAAAGATAACCTTTTTGATTGAAATAAATAAATAAAAGTTATATTTAAATATTACTTACAGTAATGTCATAATAGTTTATAAATCGAGTGAAAGTTTATGTTTAAATATTATATTCACTGATAATCTTTTAAGTCGTGCGCTAAGAAATTAAAAAAATATCTTCCGATTACTACATCCAATGAAATCACTTAAGTGTTCATAGATTCAGTTCTTCGTTTTCGCTAATTAAAAATTTTAAATGCTTGCTTAAAATTAAATCAACGTTTCGTAAGTATATATAGAAGTCTTAGAGTATAAAAGTTAACAGTAGCTTCTACTATTCACCCAATCTTTTAATTGAAATCTATAGCACTTCATATTTTTTCTTTAGACTATAGGTTATCCTGTTACAAGACAACCAGAATTACTTTCGTTATTTGAGCCTCGATAATTAATTTTAACAGTAATTTATACCTTTAGTACCGAAATACTACGGTGTGTTAAATTCTTTACGAAAATCTTTTTAGTAGTTTAGTCTCTTAGAAGATCATGTCATCTAATTCAAAAATTCCTTAAAGCTTTGTTGCAGAATTTTTTTGTTCTGTACCTCCATTTTATTTATTTGTATTTTTTACTTTCTCTTGCCTATATGAATATATAGGAAGGAAAGTATTGTTTTCATGTAGATTTTTCGAAATCGAGTTTTCACCGGATATACACATTTTCAGACCCCATGAACCCAAAAAAAAAACATGTTTTTAGCGATTGGTCAGTTTGTGTGAAGAAAATATCTCAAGAACGGAACATTGCACGAAGTTGAAACTTGAAACTTAAGTTAGATACTACTAAAAAACCCGACACGAACATTATCATCAAAATCGGTCAACCGGAAGTTGTAGTTTATTCGTGTCATTTTTTAAAATTTTTTTGCGGTTTTCTCAAAAACCTTTTACGATTTTTTTTTATTTCCTCATTTACTACATGTTATGTGCTCTAAAAGATAGGGTAAGCGCCATTTCGGCTGAAATTCTTGGAGAGGCTGTGCTCTGGTAGAAAACAATTGATTTCTTAAGATTGAAGCCTTAATATGCATTTTAGCGCAAAAAAGTATAATTTAAATTGTAGACAATTTAAAAGTCTACAACTTTTATTTCAAACATTTTTTTGTATAACGTATAGTTTAGGGGTAATTAGTGATTTTCTGTTTTTTTTTCATGAAAATCTGTAAAAAAATTGATTTTTTAAGATTTTATCCTTAGTATGTATTTTAGTTATGTTATTAAAAGTTTTATTGACATTTGTATTTCCGTCTGTTTCTTTCTTTGTTTTATTTTTGATACTAACGTGTTTTTAATGGTTTTCGATCATTTTCTCTTTTGTGTGACTTATTTTTTTGTAATAAGTTATGTATTGGTATTAATTGTTTTTTTTGTTTGTTTTATTTTTAATTTATTTATTTAACGTCGCATCAACTACAACGGTCATTAGCGACGACGTTGGGGTGTAACTGTGTACAATGAAGGATGAAATGATTTTTTGTAACGTATGAAAATATGCCGTGCCTGAGTGGGATTCGAACCCAGGACCGCATGATGAGAGGCGAGCACGTTACCAACTGCGCCAATGCGGCCGGCTAATTGTTTTTGTTTTGTTTTTTATTAGTGCTATTTTTGTAGTGGTTTTTTGTGCTGTATGTTTTTTGTAATTAGAGTAATCCTCTTCCAAGCACGGGCTTTGTTCTTTTGGAAAAGTAATAAATGAAATAAATTAGTAAATAAATTTTGGTGACTTAGTACACAATGAAATTGTCTTAAAAGTGATGTAGGTAAAGTTGGGGACATCATTTTTAGTGTTGCTTTTTTTTTAATGAAAAGGGAAATTTCCACAAAAAAATTTTTAAATTAAATAGAAATTTTTGTTTTTTGTATTTCTTTAAATTTAAGAAATATGTTATAATCTTGATAAGTACCCAAATTATGAAAGGCTAAAAAAACACCCTCAATAAAAAACCATATTTTGCCTATTGTTCGGTATTCTTTTAAGGGGGTAGTCATTTTAAGATGATTTTTTTAAATTTAGATTTTTGGCACTAAGAGCTAAACAACCCTCAATAAAAAACCATTTTTTGGCCTATTGTTCGGTATCTTTTAAGGGGGTAGTCAACTCAAGATGATTTTTTTAAATTTCCATTTTTGGCACTTAAGGGCTAAAAAACACCCTCAATAAAAAAACCATTTTTGCCCTATTATTTTGTATTCTTTTAAGGGGTTAGTCACCTTAAGACGTTTTTTTTTAATTTCCATTTTTGGCACTGTAAGGGCTAAAAAAACACCCTTAATAAAAAAACCATTTTTGGGCTATTGTTTAATATTCTTTTAAGGGGATAGTCACCTTAAGAAGTTTTTTTAAATTTCTTTGTTTGGCACTGTAAGAGCTAAAAAACTCCAATTAAACCCCCCTCAATTAAAACACCATTTTTGGCTTATTTTTCGGTATTCTTTTAAGGGGATAGTCACTTACCCCCTTATATCAAGATACTTAACCCCTATATCAAGGGATATCAATATGATTTTTTTTTTAATTTCGATTTTTTTGCGTTTATTTCAAGTTTAATATTTTCTGAATCACAGCATGTGTTTACTTTGATTGTACGTTGGCAAAAAGTTATAAAAACATGTTTTAAATATATACATGTTTCGTCGTCATAGCAACGGTTTATTAGGTTTTTATTGTGAAATATTTATAAATCGGAAATTTATTAGTTACTGTAGGTTTATTTGGTAAATAAACTATTTACATAACGATCAGATAAATAAATTATTTTGTAAAAAAATAAATAAAGCAAGGCGAGTGAAATTATTACTTAAACTTTTAAGTTTTCCAAAAATGTGTTTTTGTATGATTGTACATTCTTGGGAATTAAATATTTTAGTTTGCATTGGAGATATTTGGAAGATTTTTTTTAAATGTTCCTAATTTCTTGCTCTATTATCTGTTGAATAATTGTTACAAAAACTTTATAGGAATTTAGTTATAAAATAATTTGTGAATGCAAAAAATAATTTTTTTTGAAAATATGGTTTTTCTTCAATTCATATTTTGTTAGAAAAACTACATACAAGAGCATACAACTGACAATAGACCGCAATTTTCTGTATTTTTTGGCACAAGAATCACGTTGATGTCTTTTTTGGTTCCTGAGATAATTGATTCTCCGTAAAAGCCTGCTTTTCCTCCCCCACCCTTATATTAGAGACTGTAATTAATTTTTTGGCCTGGTTCAAGTGGTAGATCATTACTAGTAAATTACTCTTTCATTTAAAATGTATAATGAAATTATTGCCATAAGTTTTGATTTTCATTTTCTGGGTTAACTACCCCTTAATAAAAGTTTTAAAGTAGGTACCAGAAAAGAAAAACAAGAGTCTGATAAAATCTTAAAGAATATAAGTATAACATTAAATATAAATAAAATAAACTCGTGCCATGTACTTAAAAAACATTTTATTATTGTAATGAACTGTACAAACTAGAGAAAAATTATTACCACCCTATTTAAGTCAAATTAAAAAAAAATTAAATTACAGAACACAAAATAATTTAAATCGTTATTTGATTGTATCGATATCTAGATAAAACTACACATATATCGAATAAAAAGATACATTAAAAAATTCAATGCATGGTAAAGTAAAATAAATGTATAAAAAAAATAAAACACGAATACCATACTTTATAACATAAACAGAAAACAGCGTGTGATAAAATAAGAAATGTATTTGAGAGTTTCGCGGCTTCTGTTTCGGAGGCACTTTTGAATAAACAATTTATTTATTGTATTTATATATTTATTTATCAGATTTGCGTGTGTACTAAAAGGAACACGAATATAAATAAATATATTGCAGTTGGTAAAAGTTAACGCCCACCGTAAATGTATAAGTTTAAAAGATCTAAAGAAGTATAAAAATGCTGGAAGATGCTCGAGGCTAGTCATTTACGTATCCTCGTTGAATTGTACAAGTTCAAAGCTGGTTGTCTAGTATTGTATTAGGTAGAAACCGCTGTATGGAAATCTTTACTTATGCTTCCAAACAACATGTACTATTTTTAATAAAAATCACTGGGTGTTTCGGAACTCTCTGGAACCGATTTGTAACATTATTATAACCTTGGGTCGAGACAAACAGAAATTACCATTTAAACTTTGATCTCAGGTGTGTAGCATGTAGTATTTAATTATTTTTCCCCATTACGTACAAAAAAATCTGGTGTGAAACACTCACACGACTTTCTCTTGCCAATGCAAATAATGAACACTATTACCTAACATTAGTAATAAATAATTAGAAATAAACAAAAAACTATCATCAAAAACGTAACCTAATTTTAATCATGAGTGAATGATGCAAAATGAAAACCAACCGTAATTTGGCTTAATAATACGGAAAATCACTCTTTGCCACTAAACTCGGCTCTGTTGAGAAAAATGTTTTGAATAAAAGTTGTAGATCTTTTAATTTCCTATAAATTTAATTATACATTTTTGTCGTTAAATGCTAAGTCGTTAAAGGCTAAGGCCGTAATTTTTAAAAAATCTATTTTTTACAGATTTTTATGAAATAAAACAGAAAATCACTAATTGCCGCTAAACAAAGCGTTATACAAATAAATGTTATAAATAAAAGTTGTAAGATTTTAAATTTTCTACAACTTTTATTAAATACATTTTTGTGGTAAAATGCATAATAAGGCCGCAATCTTTAAAAAACCATTTTTATTTACGAGAGCCCAGCCTCCCCAAGAATTTCAGCAGACATAGAGTCTACCCTATCTTGTAGAGCATAGAAAATGTATTCAATGAGGCGATTTTTAAAAATATCGTAGGAGCCGTTTTTGAGAAAATTTCAAAAAAGTGAAAGATGACGCAAATAAACTACTACTTCCGGTTGACCGATTTTGATGATAATGTTCGTGTCGGGTTCTCTAGTAGGTCCTAACTTAAGTTGTAAGTTTTAACTTCGTTCGACTTTCCGTTCTTGAGATATTTTGTTCACACCCACACACCAATCGCTAAAAACATGTATTTGGGTTCAGGGTGTCTGAAAACGTGTATATCCAGTGAAAACTCGATTTTGATAAACCGAATTGAACACAATACTTTCCTTCCTATGTACTCATATAGGCAAGAGAAAGTAAAAATATCATTACAATATAATTGTTAATTTCCTTAATTATACTTTGAAAATCTATATCAGCTGACTTGCGGTAACGACTTTGCCTCTAGACCAACCCGGTGAGTCATTTATTAACAAGACACAATATATTATTGGAATTTTTAATTTCTTTAATTTGTTTAGTTTCATAAACACAGAATATTGCAGTTTATATTTTTGAAACTTTGGGAATTACTAAAAGTAAGGTTATGTTTCAGTAATTTAAAAATACAATATTGCAGTTATTTCACATCCGATTGACCTTTTCGTTGGTTTTACGTCTGTTTTACAATTTCTGTAGACGGTGGAGAATGATGATTATGAAAATGAGTGATGAAAAAATGGCAGACCTGACCCTGGGACCTAGTCGTAGAAGTCAGTTGCGCTAACCACTATGCCAACGAGCCGGCCCCAATTGACCTGTACTAGGTTTTGTATTCATCGTTAAAATACTATTTTCTGTCTTTCAGTTCAACCATAGATTTCGAAAAAATAAATTTAATTTTTTAGAAAGCCGCTATTTGAAATTTTATAGCTTGCACTATTTCAATATTTATTGTCATTCGGATATTCAGTACCAAATTTCAAGTTAATATCGTTAACGATTATGGAGTTATAAAACAATTTGCAAACAAGGCAAACAGACCTAGACAGAAAATTAGACACCTGAGACCAATGTTTATGTGGTAATTTATGTTTGTCTCGACCCAAAGAATAACAATGTTACTAAGCGGTTCCAGAAAGTTCTGATACACCCAGTATAAGAAAGAAAAAAAATATATTTACAATATTGCATCATTTAATACGGGTTTATAGTTTTTATTTGTGTCATTGAAAATTTTATTTTATTCTTTTACAATATAAAGAACAGGAATATAAAAGTGATTATGAATCCAGATAAAAAGAAATCTTTTCAAAATTCTAAAAAATGTACTTCCAATCGATTTTTATTTATTTTTATGAATAAAACATAGGTAATAAAAATAAAAAGGTAAAGTTTACTCTCAAGGAGTTATATGTTAAATTAGACATCTTTTTACTCTATTCGTGTTATTTACAATTTGATGTAAATACATACAACTAGTAAATTTAAGGATGGCTTTTTACGATGGTGGGTGAGAATATGAAGTGAGTGACGTAACGGAGATTAGTACACTAAACCCCCGTTTATGTAACCCTTTTGTTAGTTAATGAAGGAAAAATTTGTCGCAGGATAAAAATTCAAGAAGAAACAATGAAAATGCTGAGATTCGCTGATGATATTGTAGTATTAGCCGAGAGAATGAAAAAACTAGAAGAAATCTTAAATGAAATGGATAAAATCATGAGAAAAAATTACTTCGTAAAAATAAATAAGAACAAAACGAAGTGTTGTGCAGGAGCAAGAGTGGTTTAAAAGAGATGAGAAATTTAAAAGTTAGGCAACGAAAACATACAGGAAATAGGGGAATTCTGCTATTTGGGAAGGAAAATAACAAAGGATGGTAGAATCACAAATGATATCAAAAGTAGGATTGCTCAAGCTAAAAGGGCCTTTGAAATGAAAACAGCTTACAAACATTGATTTACAGATTAGGAAAAAATTTCTTAAAATACTTTGTTTGGAGTGTAGCATATATACGGGAGCGAAACATGGGTGATAGGGGCTGTAGAAAAGAAGAGGATAGAAGCTTTTTAAATGTGGTGTTATAGGAAAATGTAAAAGATTAGGTGGGTGGACAAAATAAGTAATGTAGATGTTCTTAGGCGAGTGGATGAAAAAAAAATATATGGAAGCATCTTAACAGAAGTAGGGATAGGCTAGTGGGGCAAATCTTAAGACATCCCGGTATTGGTCTATCAATAATGGAGGGTAATTTTGCAGGGAGGGGAATGGTAGGGGGAGTTAAACATTAGAATATTTATAGTAAATTACGAAAGATGTAGGGTGTTGCAGGTATGTAGATATGAAACGACTGTGCGAGATAGGAAAGCTTGGAGAACTGCATCAAACCAGTCGAGAAACTGATGACAAATAAAATTTATGTGCCAGGGTACGCCTGCAATAAACCGTATGCCCTTGGATAAAAAAACGTTGTAATATAAAGATTACTAAGAGCTACGCGAAACCAAATATCTGACACCCGTAAGTCCAAATAGATCGTAATAGAAATTTGTACTGTAACAGTTTTGAATGAAAAGGAATTTTTATCTCCTGCAGAGTTATGTGATGTGTAGTTTTCGTCTATCTTCGATTAATTTTCTCTTCAAGCCAACATGACTGTTTCAAGTCAATCGTCTATCAATGTTTTTTGTTTAGGTAATCAGCCGAAAGGCTGGTTTGAACCCTCTAGATGTTTCACTAAGTAAAACGAGGAGTGAGGTGGCTTACCATCCCTTCCTGAATAGAATAGTATGCTTATCAGCATGCCAGGCTCTATGAAAAGCACATATTTTCCACCCTGCAAATGACACCTTCACTTCATTCACCACTCGTTTCTGGCTGTAAAATGAAATTCATTACTTTCGTAACTATGACTGGTGTCTTTTACACCTCTACCTTTCTGTTCTTTAATACTTCAGTCATTTAATTGGCTGACCTGTGCTAAAAAAATGAACTATTTTTTCTAGCCCTAGAACTAATAGATTGAATACAAATAATTTAACACTCCATCTGTTTGTCAGTATGCAGACCTAAATCTCAAACTTTATCAGTCTGTGGTAGGTTTTGACCCGTTTATTTTGTAACAAGACATTGGAGCCTGCGGAAAGTCTCCGGTGTACACGATACAAAATTTAAATATATAATACAGTAGAACCTCTATTTAACGATTTTTTTATGGCACTGCGACATTTTAATAAAAACATCTCTAAATTTCCCTCTATTTACGAGATAGTGGTATTCTGTGCATAGTATCATACAATAATATTTTTTATACTACTACTGTTTTAGAAAAATACTAAAATTTAAATTGGTACTGTACTTTGGAATTGTCTGTCGGCTTTAAGGTTAATTCTTGTGATTGCCTTACCTTTATAAAGTACCTGACCGTATTTGTAATAACGCGAAATCTGTTTTGAACGTTATGCCTTATTCAAACACAAAAGAAAACAGAAAATAATTCACTCCTTCAAGCAGTAAATAAATTAACGTTTAAAATTAAATATTCGTATCATTACCTATCAATTGTTGTTTAGGTGAACAGCAGAAAGGCTGGTTTGAACCTCTAGAAGTTTTACTAAGTAAATACGAGGGGTGAGGTAGTTTATGATTGCCTTCCTCACTGAGTTGTGAGAGTATGCTTATCAGCATGCCAGGCCCTCTGTAAAGCACCCATTTTCCACCCTGCAAATAACACCTCCACTTCATTCACCATAGGGTTGGTTGTATGGTGAAATTTATTACTCTCAGAGGAGATAACTCTGACTAGTGTCTTACATCTCTACCTCTTCTGATCTTAAATAGTTCATTCATATAATTGGCTGACTATGTGATAAGAAACAGAACTATTTTTTTGTAGCTCTGGAACCAACAGATCGAGTGCAATTAATTTAACACTCCACCTGCCCGTTATGGGCAAATAACCTACCGATACCTATCGATATCAGAAACTAAAGAATCCGTTTAAGATTAGTAATTTTATAATCGATTTAAATAAAGTTTCAGTTTATTTTATATGTTAGTGTTATGAAGAAATTATATGTTAGAAATAAAAATACAGTATTAAGCTGCAATCGAGTTCTATATGTTTTAATTACAGCCAAGAAAAATAACTCTACTTAATTCGTCATACAACATGTAAAAAACATTCGTAAAAAATTAGGGGTAGTATTCTTGTTACCTCGATTTAACGGTTTTTTTCTGGAATTCTCGATTTGTTATATCGAGATCCGACTGTATATTGAACTTAAAATTACTTTACCAAAAATTTCTGTTCATGATAATTATTTAGATTACATACTGCACTAAATTCAAAATAATTTACATAAATAAGCCCTCGGACACCCGGAATCGATTAATGTGTATCTTTTATAAACCCGTAATTTTACAACAAAAATTGTTAAAAATCATTGCTTAATCTGATCAAATAATACGAAATTCAATACTATTATATTAATTTTCAAAACAATAGAATTTTATTTCAAATTATTTAGAAGAAACGTACAGAATTTTACGGTTAAATTCATATTTAAAATTTTAATTTTACGCAATAAAATTTTAAAATTACTTTTACAAATGTATATATGTAATTTTAGGCGCCGATACACCATTTCTATTGATCTAAACTACAAAAAAAATGCTTAAAGCATACATTTTTCAACTAACTTATTTCATTCTAGATCCGTTTATTCACGCATGTTTAGTAACCGGAGGTTAAATCAGAGCATAATGTATTTAAATATTATCCAAATAGATCAAGAAGTTAAAGCGTATCCATTTCATGAAATAACTTGTTTTCTCTTCTCCTTTCTTTTTAAATTTTTTTTTCTTAATATTTTATACAAAATAGTAAGCATGAAAAATATATGTATACCGATTTCATGGGTGTTCGGCTACTCAATAAAACAAACCGCAGAAACCACAAACTGAAAACCAATCCGTATACGTTGCATGCATTGAACATTAAAATACACCCACTTACTGTATCTTATACAAACCTTATTAAATATGTACCTGTGTAATATAGCAACCGAAAAACATTGTTGAATTTAAAAAAATAATACCTTAGGTGTCTGACGTCATCAGTGAATTTTAAATAAATTTAAAAAAATTAGAATTTAGAGAAAGAAAGTTTGAACTTTGTTACGGTACGGTTACTTAATTAAATCAGATAACAGTTCGTTTATCTTAAGGTTTCAAAATAAAGTATTGAGGTATTATAAACAGTATTTCATAAAACTTTACAGTAGTTTTTTTTTTACGGATTAATTTTACAGCAAACGCCGTTTCTCCGTTCCCAACTTCCATTTTCCATTATCTTAAGGTTTCAAAATAAAGTATTGAGGTATTATAAACAGTATTTCATAAAACTTTACAGTAGTTTTTTTTTACGGATTAATTTTACAGCAAACGCCGTTTCTCCGTTCCCAACTTCCATTTTCCTCTATCGAAGCAAACGTCCTCCTCCAGGTTTCTAGCATCCATTGCCTCCCCTATATCGTCCTTCCAACCCCTTCGTGGTCGCCCTCTCTTCCTCCTTTCTGCCCTCTCTTCCTCCTTTCTGGTGGGATCCATTCTAATATTTTTCGGGGCCATCTATCTGCTCCCATCCTCTTCACATGGCCGAACCATATCAACTGTCTTCTTTCCGTCTCTTCATTAATTGTTCTTGATAAATCCATGTTGTTTCTTATCGTTTCATTCCTTACTCTATCCAATTTAGAGATACCACAGGTTCTTCTGAGGAAGTCCATTTCAGCCGCTGCAAGTTTCCTTCTGTTGGCCTTACTAACATCCCATACTTCCAATCCATATAGTGTGACACTTTCAACTAAACTTTTATATATTCGTTTCTTTGTATTTTTGTTTATTGTGTTTTGCCATAGAAGAGAGTTGATTGTCCTTATAACTGTTCGTCCTTTATTTATTCTTTCTTGTATCTCATCCTTACTATTGCCATACTTATTGAAAGTTACTCCTAAATATTTACTTCTCCTGACACCTTTTATTACATCTGCCCCAAGTGAAAGATCCCTAACTTCTTCATTGCCTACAATGAGATACTCACACTTCGCCATATTCATAGAAAGACCAGCAATTTCATATTCTTGTTGCAGCTTCCTTACCATGTATTCAAGATCATCTTCATCCTCTGCTAAAACTATTTGATCGTCGGCAAAGTATAGAGTGAACAAACTGTCATCGCCTACCCTCACTCCCATATTCCTGCATTTTCTGAGAAATCGGTACACTATCATATGCTTTTTCTAAATCTATTAGGGCTATGTGTGTCTCTCTATTGTGTTGGGCTCTTTTTTCTGTTACCATTTTGATGGTGAATAGGTTATCTACTGTAGATCTTCCGGCTCTAAAACCTGTCTGTTCTTCGGGCTGTTTGTTTTTTATTTCCTCCTCAATTAAACCCTTCAATACTCTTGAATATATTCTTCCGATGGTAGGTATTATAGCTATACCTCTATAATTTCTAGGATCCGATTTCGCACCCTTCTTATATATCGCGGATATATATGATGTTCTCCATTCCTCTGGAACCTCCTGTTCGTTCAGGCACCTCTCGAATAATTTTCTGAGCATTCCAAAGAGCTTTGATGATCCGCATTTCACAAGTTCTGGGTTTATTCCTCGAGGGCCCAGAGCTTTTTTGGTCTTAGTAGCTTTTATTGCTTCCTGAACTTTGCCCATTTGCAATGAAATCCTCTCTCCTGGCTTAAACTCATTTCCAAGGCCACAATATTTTCTTCTCTTTTCCACCCACAACTCTTCAAAATGTTGAATCCATTCTTTCTCTGGTATGATGTTCAATTCTACATGTGGTTTATTTGTAGTTCGAATGCTTCTCACTGTTTTCCATGCTTCTGAACTTTTTGTTCCCCCTAGTTGGCTGTCAATGAAGTCACACCGCTCCTCCCAAGATTTGTTTTTCTTCTTTATTACTTGTTGTTTTACATCTCTATTCATTCTTTTATACTCCGCCCTAGTCTGTTCATCTTTCTGTTGAAGTAACTTTTTATAAATTTCTTTCTTCAATTGAATTTTTTTCTCAATTTCATTGTCCCACCAAAAAGGCCTGTTGAATTTTTTAATCTCTTCACCCAGGGCTTCTTGCGCTGATTCTTTGATGCACTGCTTTATGTGTTCGTACTCCTCTGTAGTTGATCTATTTTTTATTGTTAATTTTTCATCTAATCTCCATGAATAAAGCAGTTTTGTGCTGTCATTTCGTAAACCATCCAGGTTGTACTTCATGGCTTTGGTTTGCGTTTGTTCCTTTCCCTGTTGCTTTACAGTGGATCCAATGAATGGGATGTATATTTTAGCAAGTAACAAGTGGTGGTCGGATCCACAATCGGCTCCTCTATTAACTCTCACATCCTGTACGTGCAGTCTAGTATGCTGTTTCATAATCACATAATCTATTATGAATTTCAAGCCTCTCGTGTGCTGATACCAAGAATATTTGTGAATATCTTTGTGGGCATAAAAGGTGTTCATTATTTTCAGTTCGAACTGTTCACACAAGTTAGTCAATCTTTCGCCGTTGATATTCACTGTGTCTTCACCGTGTGCGCCCACCACCGCACTATCCCGTTGCATTAAGATCCCCTGCAATTATCAGTTCATGACCGTTAGGCACGTCCTCTACAACTTTTCTCAAGGCCTCCTCAAAATCGTCCTTGGCTTAAACTCTAGCGTCATCATTTAGAGCATACACACCAATAATTGTTATATTTCTCCCTCTCAAATGAATTGTCAATTTTATAAATCTTTCATTAATAGGTTCCCATGATTTAATATGTTTCAGATACTTGTTGAGAATGAATATTGATACTCCTGCTTGTGCTCTTTCGTCTTTACTGATACCAGAAAAAAAATGTAGATATTCTTTTAGTTTTTCACTACCGTTTCCCTTTTTTTTTGTTTCCGAGAGGACGATTATATCTATTTTTTGCTTTATACATTCTTGTAATATTTCTTGTTGTTTATTTCTTATACCTTGTATGTTCCACGTAGCAAATCTCATAGTCCGTTTCCGTTTCCTTCGTAAATCCGAGTTTCCGTCCAATATCCGAGGCTTTTTATTGTTGGGTCTTTTAGCATTGCTAATTTTTACAAGTGCAGGGAGCTGGCCTAGCGACTCAACCCCCATCCGGAGGGCCAGGATTTCGTTTCGGAGTATCCTTCTCCTAGATAGGTTGCCTTCTCTACGGCTTAGGAGTCCTATCTACCCCACCTGTTGGTCCACGGGAGGTATTTTATTTCCCTCCTACCCGCCGATCCATCTAGATACAGACCGGTTAGGGCATCCCCCTATCCGCCACCTGGGGACGCGCCCTCTAGGGGTTACAGGTTCCCCCGAGAGGTACAGTAGTTAATATTAAAAAAAGCCTTCAATGCACGAAAGGTAGTTAGTTAAGGCTTTATGGTCACATGATTATAATTTTTTTCTTGTAAAGGGCAAAAAAATACTGAATTTGCTTTCAAAAAAAAATTTTAATACACATTTTATTTAATAATTGAAAAATTATTGTCAAAATTAAAAAATAAAGTATTAATTTTTTTAAATTTCCAATAATTTTTACTGTTTCTTGGCTATATGAATATACAGAGTGTTTGAGAAGGAATTTGCCATACTGCACAAGCTTATTCCTCTCATAAAAATAATTAAAAAAGTTCATATAAACATGGGTCCGGAAATGGTTCGTTGGCGAGATTTTACCTGAAATTCAGCTCCCTCAGTGAAATTAATTCACACTGAAATTTTAAGGGTGTTAATTGAGTTTGTTAATTAGATAAGTTTTGTGTAAAATGAGCTGACAAATCGTATAAAACCTGTTCCAGAACTCAATCTTCAATAGTTTAGGAGAAAATCAGGGTAAAGCAAAAAAGATTATGGTCGAAAACACACTTTTTTTGAGTTTGAACTAGCTTTTCTAGCAAATATTTGTCAGGCATCATGTACAAGGATTTCATGAAAAGGTTGCTACAGTTGATTGGTTGTATGTATATCTCTTAATACTTTATATAAATACTTTTAAAAAAATATTCCTGTATTTGTATTTGTAACATGTTTTCGCACACGAGTTTGTTAATTTAAGATCCGTTTGTATTTTCGGATTGTTTTGGTGTATATTGTGAATACCTACTTATGCTTAACGATCAATTTAAAAAGAAAAAATAAAGCAAGTGAAGTATAACGATATAACGAGGAGAAATTACAAAAATACATACTAACATTTTTCTGGTAAAATCGTTTATATTGCAGCTGAAAACGGGTTATCAAATTGATTACTTGACAGCTTCTTAAACTGACCAACTGACTATGATGGCAATCTTAATTGCGTGGACAATGTCCAGACAACATTGAATTCCTTACATTTGTTATTTGAAACGTCTTAAAATTAATTCCATGGAATTGAATTGAACATATTTCTACGAATTTTGGAAACTAATTGGAGATCCGATCGTCAGACAACAAATTTACTTTAATTTTCTTGTAGAATCATGTTACAACGATCATTATGTTTGATAAACATTCTATTTTACACAATTCGATTTTTTTTAAATAATTATACAATTATGAAAATATTAAATGCTCCTAATAAGCTGAACATAAACTTTTTTATATATCTAAACATGAACATCTTATTTAAGGAATTTCATTATAATTCTTGTACAATATAAATTTATTTCAACAGTTTTGAAATAATTTTCTTCTCCTTCTTCTTTCAAGATTTAGGCACTCGCCTGTTCCGAACTCACAAACTTGAAACTCATAGCTTATATCCTCGAGTGGTTTTCCGAGGTCGTCCCACATCTCTCCGTCCAACCGGTCCATAACGGTGTACTTGAAGAGATATTTTGTGGTCCAGCATTTTGTCCCCTCCATCGCCCTCGATACCCCTTAATCTTCTCATCCAGGCAGTAGACTTGGAGCTCCTTCCTTATATCCACATTGCGCACTTTATCCAATTTCAAGCATATAGTTACTTGAGTCACGAGTTTTCCTTTGTTTGCAACGAGGGGTAAAGGGGGAAAAGCATCAGTGCGCATGCGCGACTGCTTTAATTTCAGTACAACAAACACAACTTACACTATACGCAGAGTATATACAGTATATCGCGGAACCTTTTGTAGGTTAACTGTACAAATATAACTGTTTGTTACCGTAAACAGAAATGTCAGTACCTCGAAAACGTGGGCAGATTATTCACAGTGCTGAACGAAATCTAATGTGCATGTAATTAAATTCCATGAAAAAGAAGCTAAACAAAAATGCCTTTCTCTGCCTCTTAACAAAAGCCATGAGTGAGTGGCTAACTAATGTGATGTTTATCTTTCCACAACTCAAAAAATAAAGAAGAAAATTAAAGACGTGAAGAAGTTATTCCTTAACAGTTTTGTTGACACCTGGGAAAAAAGGAAACAGTAGGTAGATACTAGTGAGACTTATAGTAAAGACGCTGGTGACAGCGATAATAAAGAAGGCGATTTATTCGTAGAACATTTTGTTTCAATGGAATAAGGTAGTAGTTGGTATTACAGTAAATCAAACATTTCTAGTCATGTACTTAAGCCATAGGCAATAGTACAGGTCACATTTATTTCTTATAAAGTTCATTAAGAAAATATTTTCTCGAAATAAACCACAGCTTACAAAATGTATGTAGAAACTGCACGGTAGTGAAATATACTAGTAGTGTCTCACTGTTGAGGTTGGCAGCATTGTCAAATTTTCACTTCCCTTCCTCACAGCCCATCCATACACAAAAGACAATCTCGTGACTTCAGTATCTCTACCTTAACTCTTCGCAGGAATCTCATCTGCGCTGCTAGGATACTTGAAATAATTGTCTAGTAGATTTTTTTGTAAATAATATACAAGCAGTTTTGATAGTTACATTTTATCATTTAGGTGAGCTGCTAAAAACTGGTTTCGATTAGTAATGGGGCGATCCGTAGGTAACTGATACTTTTTCTGATATAATCGGCGTATTAGGAACATGTACCTGATACATTCTGTATCAGGTACCAATTACCAATTACTGTAGAGAGACTTACAACCTGAAGGTGTGAATTTTTTTTTTTTTTAAATTCTAAATTGGCCGCCTCCGTAACGTAGAGGTCTACAACGTGGAGGTCCCGGGTTTGATTCCCAACTAGAGTATGGAAATCTTTACAAGTTAGAAACTCATTGTTTCGTAGATAACAACGTAGTCGGTAATAACCAAACTGTTGACGCGACTAAAAAACTAAAAAAAAAAACACCCCTTTCAGGAGATGACGTCTCTCATGGCTGGTGGCAATTTTTTAAAAAAGCCTTTTTTAAAAAACCTTTGACTTATGGGAAAAACCATTAGTGATTTCCGTATCTATTCTGTAAAAGAAACATCGAATGACACCATTTTTGTTCCCAAATTCCGACTTCGATTTCTTGATTTCCGGTTTTGGACCACTTCCGGTCGTACCGGAACTTTAAATCTAATGATTTCGGTATCTACTCTTTAAGAGAAATCGAATGTCACTATTTTTGTTTCCAAATTCCGACGTTGATTTCTTGACTTCCTGTTTTTTGCCACTTCAGGTCGAAACCGGAACTTCAGCCCAATTCTGTGATTTCTTGACTTCTAATCTTGGGCCACTTCCGTTCGAAACCGAACCTTCAAACCCAAATTTAGGCCCAATAACTTATTATGTAGATTACGAATCCGAAACCGTTTGTTGCTATCTCTTTGGCCGGCCCGTAGTGGTTAGCGCAATTGGCTTCTACGCCGGGATGCCGGGTTCGATTCCCGGTCCAGGTCTGGCATTTTTTAATCACTCATCTTCATGTATCATCCTTCTCACCGTCTGCATTAGCAGCTATTGCGAAACAGTCAGACGTAGAACAAACAAAAAATGTTGTAGTTTTTGACATGAGTGTGACGGATGGGCTAAGGAATGATATATGTCAATTTTAAAAATTGCCACCAAAAATCAAAATTCAGTTCATTAATACAATAAATTATAATCTGAAACTATATCAATCCTACTTGAACTAATGTTGAAATAGATAAAAAATAAAATATTATTTTATTTGAAAATTAACACAATATTAATAAGACAAATTTAAATTAAATGAACTACCATTTCTAAGGTTATGTAAAAATAGTAGCTATTTGAAATACGTTAAAAAAATTAACTAGCATCTATCCAACTCACATATAAGTGTCATCATGCATGTGCAGTGACAGAGAAAAAGTGTGGTTGTAAAGAAATTAAGGAAGATTGTGCCCATTAAGTGTTAACTCATGTACCTAATGTTTATGTTAGAGATGATAGATAAAATTTATAGAAATTATTACAGCGGCTTTAAAAGGTAAATAATTTATAAAATGCATGTTGTCATGGGAACGTTGTAGGATAACACCGCACGACATATTATGGTGATGGACCCGACGTTTACTGTATTTTTGACAAATGAGAAATTTATTTTAAAGTACGTTCTCTTATAAATCGGTAGACAAAATAGGTAGTTATAAAAGTAAGCGACTGTTTCTTCTTGTAATATCTTCTCGTACGGAGAAGTTAAGATTTAAAAACAGTCATGTTAAAAGTATTCCGTCTGAAAGTATTCAGTCTTTTTGCTTGTTTCGTTTTATTTTATTTTATTATTTTTTGTTTTGCAAAGATGTCGCCCTGGATTCCATCGGGACTTGTCCATGTCCTAGTTGTATTCTATATCCCAGTCATCGTCCGTCCAGGCGTGCTAAAAGAAGTAACATAAGATTGTCTTATACGACTTTGCTCGCTGGTCAGTCCACATACTTTAGAATGCTGAGTATTAATACAAGTATGTCCAATCGTTCCTTGATTTCTTGACTTGTACCACTAAACACATCTCGCGATTCAACCTATCAAACTACCTACCACTGCCTTTCTACGTGCGTGATTAATAAGTAAAACACTATAACAAAATTTTTAATCTTCCTTCTATCATTTTCTTATTTTTATTTTTCAACTAGGTAGATAAATGTTATCTTGATTACATCTTATATTGCCGATACGATTTGAAAGTTTATTCTCAAGTATTATAAATCTTAATATTTTTCATATAAATTTGGTGTAAAACACACAAATTTTTCTTGCCAATGCAAATAATAAACATTATATCCTTACATTAGTAATAAAAGATTAGAAATAAAACAAAAAACTAACCTCTAAAAACATAACCTAATTTTAATCAAGAGTGAATGATGCAAAATGAAAACCAACCTTAGTTTGGCTTAATATTACGGAATATCACCCTTTGACGCTGAACTTAGAGATAAATGTTTAAAATAAAAGTTGTAGATCTTTTAATTTTCTATAAATTTTATTATATTTATACACTTTTGTCGTAAATTGCATACCTACTAAGGCCGATATTTTAAAAAATCCATTTTTTTTCTACGGCCACAAAGGACCACTTAAGGTCAATCTTTCAACGTCTAGCTCTTTCAGATGTTCCACCCAAACGCCTCCGCAGTTGTCGTTCCCGTACTTCTCCTCTTCTTCGCCAATAATTCTTCAATGTTTCGGATCTTCTCAGTCTCTCAGCGTCCGAAATCACCATGGCTTTCCTGACCCTCATTTGTTCCCTAAATTTAACCGATCGCTGTTTGTATGTCCATGAAAACAGATTTTCATGAAAAAAACATAAAATCAATAACCGCTAAACTAAGCGTTATACTAATAAATGTTTGAAATAAAAGTTGCAGATTTAAAATTTTCTAAACTTTTATTACTATATACACATTTGAGCTAAAATGCATATTAAGGCTGCAGCCTTAAAAAACAGTTTTTTTCTACGATAGCACAGCCTCCCCAAGAATTTCAGCAGACATGTAACCTATCGTTTCTTGTAGAACATTAAAAATGTAGTAAACGAGGTGATTTAAAAAAAATCGTAGGAGCCGTTTTTGAGGAAATCGCAAAAAGTGAAAAATGACACGAATAAACTAGGTATTACTTTCGATTGACCGATTTTGATGAAAATATTCGTGTAGGGTTTTCTAGTAGATTATTTTACTTAAGTTTCAACTTCGTACGATGTTCCGTTCTTGAGATATTTTGTTCACACACAGACCAATCGCTAAAAACATGTTTTTCGGGTTCAGGGGGTCTGAAAACGTGTATATCCGGTGAAAACTCGATTTCGAAAAATCGAAATGAAAGCAATACTTTCCTTCCTATATATTCATATAGGAAAGAGAAAGTAAAAAATGTTATGGCGATTAGTTGACGGTCGAAAGAGTTTTGTTTAGGTTCAAAAGAGATTGGTTAAACTTGGTTAAAACACTTATCTATAGTATCTGAGTTTTATGTATGAATCAGACATTACAATAATAAGTTTGACAATCTCGTTACATTGATCTTCAAAAGGAATTATAACTTTATACATAAAGTTATTTCAGACTTAAATACAAACTTTTTAACAGTTTTAACTTTTATAATGTATGAAAGTGCACTATTGTAAAAAATTTCTGTTTTTTCAAATTTTTCATTTCAAATTTTGGTCATTTTTCAGAACGCTTTTATGTTATCTTTGAGGCCACATTGGAGCACTAAGTCAATCAATTTCTAGTGTTCTTTGGAGAACGCATTGGTCTAGCTTTCGGTTTTGCCTGTTCTTTTTTGAGATGGTCCAATCTTTGTTTCCGTATCTCATCTGTAACCTCCACCGTGTGTCTTTCTACTTTTCCACAACAAAATGTGTGTGATTTGAGAGTACTATTTTGTTTTCAAACGCGTCTTTAATTGCCAGTTCAATTTCATTGAGATCCTTCTTAATCTCTTCGATTTATCTTCCCGTAATCTTCCTGTTCACGTTTCTGAGTATCAGTTGTTTCAATATTTTATCATTCGGCATTCTTAAAATGTGGAAAAAGTAGGAAATCCTCCTCTTCTTGATCACGCAAATAATTGGATCAATTTTCTTATAAACAGTTTCATTAGATGGAATTCGCCATACCCCTTTTTTTTTTTTTTTGAAGCAGCATTCTTGTTAAAGCAGGGTCTGATAATTCTGCGTTCTGTTTTAATAAGTTGGTCAGTCTTAGCTTCATTTTTATTTTGGAAAATAGTCTCACGGGCGTAAAGCGCCTCTTGGAAACACCTGTTTTGTAGTGGCGGTTTTTGGCATGCATTATAAGGCTTTTTTGTATGTTTGCCATGCTATTCCTAGTGTTTTTTTTTAATTTTGGAAGTTCTGTTTTGCCAAGTGTATTTTTTCTTTTAGATTCCAGTCGATGATTTCTCCTAGATATTTGAACTGTTGAGACAATCTAATTTCTTTACTAATTTTTACTTTATTTATGCATATTGGGTCAATAGCCATGATTTCAGTCTGTTCATAGGAAATTTTTTAACCCAATTTTTCTGGGCTATATTTTGTTTTTATGTTGCGTTTATAATAAAAATATATATTTTCCCTTTATATTTGGTTATTTTATGCCTTAAAATACGAATTTTCTTTAGAAATAAATTTTTTACAAGTTTTGTTTTAAATTTGTTGTATCTATTATTCATTTAACAAAGTTATTGTTGTTCAAACCTAAAAAACGTGTTTTTAGGACAGTTTTGTTTTGTTTTACGTCAAATATCTTAAAAACTAAGAGATATTCAGTTGTGGGACTTGTTTTATTCAATTTTACAGATGAAAAACTATAAGAAACTACTGAGTTTGCCTCTTAATTTTACCTTTACAGAACTTCAGCAGTCTTCATTTCACCGAGGGTATTGAGTACCGGGGGAAATCTTTCGCTAGCTACCAAAGCGTTTTAGGACATATGTTTGTAATAAAAGTTTTTCTTTCTTTTGGCCTGTAGCTCAGAAAACAATGAATAAATTTCATGGTCACCCTGTATACAAGAACTCAAATAAACCATTGTAAAAATCTGAAAAAATTGGTTCAGTAATTTTTTTAGTAAATTTTCCCTATGTTAACATGGTGTAACACAGAAGATTCCGTGTTATCTTCTCACAGCATTATACACTTTTACATCTGCCTCTGTTTCTCACGACCTACCCGGAATACAAAACAGTTCGACATACTAAAATAGATCTAACACGCAATATTTTCTATTAAAAAATTGATCGCGATCAAAAAAATCATATGGAAAAAACATGATATTGGTGTCCAATTAGGTTACTACAAAACTGATTCTTCTCTTCAGAATCTTGTTCAGAACTGTTGAAAAATTCATTAATTTTTGCAAACGATACATTTTTAAACCGTGTAAGCTTGTTCTAATACGAATTCGTTGTCATAACAAGCATACATAGGTTGCTTGTTTTTCTTCTTTTTCCGTTTTAACATGTTGTTTCGCCATATATTTTTTGTAATAAAATGTTTGAATAAGGCTATTTTATTTTCTAAATTTACAAACATACAAAGTGAAATACGTTCACTCAAAAGTACAAATTTTTTTTAATACAAATTATATATCCCCCGAATAAATCTCTTGGGAATTGGAAGATATATTTATTGTATTATCTTCTCTAACGTTATGACAATTAATACGGCTGAAGTATAAATGGGTTTTTATGCAAATTAATTATACGTTAACACTGATATCTTTTAACAGAATTAAATTTCAGAAGTGTAGAACAAGAGATTTTTCAATAAGAGGAACAAATTTTACTCTAATTATTATTTACTGAGTAAATTCTATTTTATTAGCAAATACTAAAAGCGTATCTATCACGATATTTCCATTTTATAAAAAATACTATTTTTATTTATATTTTTTAGTTTTTTCAACGTCGCATCAACAGCTCGGTTATTAGTGACTACGGTGGGTTATGAAACAGTGGATTTTAATTTGTAAAAATTTTTAGACGCTAGCCGGGAATCGAAATCGGGACCTCGGAATTTTAGGCAAACGCGCTACCACTACGCTATGGAGGCGGCTTTTATTTACCTTAATTCAATCTTAATATTATAAGTGCACCAAACATATACAACTAAACCGCGGTTAAAAGTTAGTCTTATGGTTTATATAACTGCCCATAACAGACAGGTGGAGTGTCAAATTATTTACACTCAATCTGTTCGTTGCGGGGCTAAAATAAATAGTTCTGTTTCTTATCACATGGTCAGCCAATTAAATGACTGAATCATTTAAGAACAGAAGAGGTAGAGGTGTAAAAGACACTAATCAGAGTTATCTCCTCTGAAAGTAATGAATTTCATTATACAGCCAGACCCTGTGGTGAAGGAAGTGAAAGTGTCATTTGCAGAGTGGAAAATATGTGCTTTTCAGAGGGCCCGGCATGCTGATAAGCGTACTTTTCCACTCAGTGAGGAAGGCAATGGTAAACCACCTCACTCGTCGTTTTACTTAGTAAAACCTCTACAGGTTCAAACCAGCCTTTTAGCTGATGACCTAAACAACAACATGGTTTATATAAATCCTCAATCTCTGAGTTAAACATTCGTTCCGATATTGATTTACTGAAAACTCTTTTCCGGCAAATTTGTACTCTTGGTTTTCAGCTATTTGAACAGCAGTAGTGATTAATTTAACGCCAATCCAGGTTTTCTTTTTATTTTATATTATTTATTTAGAAATTATACAGTATAGTATATAACCATCCAAACATTTAACAACCATCCCCGTGGCGTAGTGACTAACGCGCTAGCCTACAAAGCAGAAGATCCCGGGTTCGATTTCCGGCTAGGTTTTGGAAATTTTAACAAGTTAAAACCCACTGTTACAGTATTGAAACCCACATTAGTCGCAAATCACCAAGCTGTTAATGCGACTTAAAAAATTAACCATCTGTTTTTTAACAAACAAAATGATGTGAAAAACTGACAATTTTTTTGAAAGAATACATCTGTAGATAATTCAAAAGTTGGAACAATAAAAACAAAGTTAATAAAATTAGAGAACAATTATATAGTAAAAAATATAAATATAAAAACTAATTCAAAATTAAATTATAAAAAACATAGGAACTCCATCCTATGTGGATATCCTAGGTGGGTGGATACTTTATCACGTCGTTCATATTATTTTTTACATTATCATCACCATTAATTTTTTTTGTTATCATCATGCAATGTACAAGCTTAAATATAGTACGTTTGTTTTAGGAAGAAGCTTGTAAGGGGCGGCGAGCGAGTAGGTAGAGTAGGGATAGTTTCAAGGGGCAAGTGTTGTCTCCTTCTCACTTAATGATCATTCCTTCTCTTTCTAACTGTATACTACTGTTACAACCATGAGTTGCTTCCCCCACCACTAAACAGAACAGCTCAGCGGCACAGAGCGTTGAAGGAAGAGCTTCTAGCTAGAACAAATGACCTGTACATGCTGTTTAGGTAATCATCCGAAAGGCTGGTTTGAATCTCTAGAGGTTTTACTAAGTAAAACGAGAAGTGAGGCATGACTTCCTCACTGAGGTGAAAAGTAAGCTTATCAGCATTCCAGGTCCTCTGAAAAACATCTATTTTCCACCCTGCAAATGACACCTTTACTTCATTCACCACAAGATCTGGCTGTATAATGAAATTCATTACTCTCAGAGGAGATAACTCGGACAAGTGTCTTTTACACCTCTACCTCTTCCATTCTTAAATAATTCAGTCATTTAATTTGCTGACCATGTGATAAGAACTATTATTTTTTATAATTTAGAAATTATTTTTTATAGCCCTGGTACTAGCAGATCGAGTGTAAATACTTTAAAACTCTACCTCTGTGTTATAGCCAAAACAAATAGATTATAAATTCAAAAAATTCTTTTAATATTACAATAATTAAATCACATTTACATTTAGTAAGTAAATGATTGTTGTACAATCGTTTCTGATTAAAAAAACTGTAAGGTAATATATTTCTTCAAATATGTCCAGTGAAATTATAATTATGTTAAAAATTTGTGTCAGATATAACAAAAGACATAATATATATTTCCCGGTCATTTAAAAAAAATCAGTTACACTGAATTAAACAGTACAAACACGTTCAAAGTGAAGAATGTAAACCTACTTCTATACTATTACTTTTAAGCATTAATTATTCTTTTTTAAGTTTTTTTTTACTTTTGTATAGCTACTACCGAGTAACTATATATTTTTTATAGTATCATTAATTTAAATTTTGAATAAATTATTCACAAATATAAAACAAATCATTAAATAGTGTTATGAACAAGCAGTAGTACGTTGTAAATGGCGTGTAAGTACGAGAGGCAGGTAAGGCAGCCAAAAACATTGGCCCATTCTGACTTAAATCATTTCTGTATTACCTTCTTTCTCTAATCTCATAAACTTTCTTTGTCTAATACAAATAAACCCTTTGTATAAATGTTTTTGTTTTTATATATATATTCTCTCTTTCTTTTTAGTCATAAACTGTTTGTATCTTATTAAGCTGTATAACTTGCACAATAAAAACTGGCACGCG
Source organism: Catonia carolina (assembly GCA_035578175.1). Taxonomy (NCBI): domain Eukaryota; kingdom Metazoa; phylum Arthropoda; class Insecta; order Hemiptera; family Achilidae; genus Catonia; species Catonia carolina. The sequence goes on along the minus strand of JAQMRL010000006.1, from coordinate 45,584,277 downwards.
AAAAATATAATTATATACTATCCCCTCATTATTGGGCATAATGTAAGTACTATACCCATAACGGAGAGATGGAGTGTTTAATTAATTGCACTTGATCTGTTGGTTCGAAAGCTACAAAAAAAAGTTATGTTTCTTATCACATAGTCAATCAATTATAATATTAAACTATTTAAGAACCGAAGAAGTAGAGGTGTAAAAGACACTCGTCAGAGTAATGAATTTTTCTATACAGCTAAAATGGAATTGGGTTCGAATCCCAATCAGGCACGGCATATTTTCAAACGTTACAAAAAACCCATCCTTCACCGTCTGTATTAGCAGTAATTGCAGAACAGTCGGACGTTAAACAAAAAATAAATAAATAAAAAATATACAGCTTGACCCTGTAGTGAATAAAGTGAAGGTGTCGTTTGCAGGGTGGAAAGTGGGTACTTTTTGGAGGGCTTGGCATGCTGATAAGCGTACTCTTTAAACTCGGTAAGGAAGGCAATAGTTAAACCATCAAACTCCTGGTTTTTACTTAGTAAAACCGCTAGAGGTTCAAACCAACCTTTTGGCTGATGACCTAAATAACAACAATAATTTTGACTGAAATCACATGGTTAGCCAATTATATGACTGAACTATTTAAGAACAGAAGAGCTAGAGGTATAAAGGACACTAGTCAGAGTTATCTCTTTTGAGAATAATGAGTTCCACTATACAGCCAGACCCTGTAGTGAATGAAGTGAATGTGTCATTTGCAGAGTGGAAAGTAAATGCTTTTCAGAAAGCCTGGCATTCTGATAAGCATACTTTTCCACTTAGTGAGGAAGGCATGGTAAACCACCTTACTTGTCGTTTTACTTAGTAAAGCCTCTCGAGCAGTGATTCTCAACCTTTATTTTATCCGCGACCCCCAAATATTATAAATAAATAAAATTAATATTTTGCGCCCCTCCCCCCTTTCTGATTATTATAGCAAGCCTTAGTATATTAATAATTGAATTTTGAATGGAATTATTTATCTAAAATGGTTTTTTTGTAATATTATATAATCAAACTGTACTAATTGTATGTATTTAAAGAAAATACAGACAGTAAAAAAATAATGGAACACAACTACTGCTATTATTTTATATTGCTGCGTTTATACTTTTATAGTAGCGACGTGTATGAATATGCATGTATGACGTGTACATGAGCAATTTAGAAGACGACCGGCTCATCGAAATGTCAGCCGACAAAACGCTGCAACTGCAATTTGCATCTGAAGATTTAAATAAGTTTTGGCTTGCTCGACGCATGAATATGGAAATTTAGTCACAGAAGCATTGAAAATATTAATACATAGTAATACCTTTTTCCACGTCTTATCTCTATAAAAAGGGGTATTCCTGTATGGTTGCTCTAAAAATATAGGAATCGTTTGTTATCACTCGAGAACAATTTACTTTTATATGTACGTTTTTACTTTTATACAAATAAGTGTACTTATTGCATGTAAAATATTTATAAGTAAGTAAGTAATAAGTGTTTTCTCATAAAATGATTAAATGATTTCATTATTGTTTCGCGACCCCCCCCCCTATAATTCACCACGACCCACAGGTTGAGAATCATTGCTCTAGAGGTTTAAACCAGCCTTCCGGGTGATGACCTAAACTAAACACAATATGACAGATATAACACCCTAGCCGTCCCGTCCACACTGCATACGCGTTCTATACATTCCTTACCAAGGTACACTTACCAGCGGTGAATAATATGTAAGTATTTATTAATAGTAAAAATAAGATCACATGTTTTTGAATGGGCTAGTAACCATAATCTTATCGTTAATTCTTGACACTGCATTCCACTCAGACACATGGAAATGACGGCACTACAGTAACTTTTCTTTTTAACTTTGTCTAAGTTTCTTATAAACTTATGCCAATTTAGCTTGTACAAGTTTTATTGGATATCGCTGTTTCGCCGGATTTAAGTTTTGTTTCGTTACGTTACGCGGCCATGTAAATTTAAATTTTATATGAATAGACACGAAGCTTGACAGTTGCTATGAATATATTATTTATTTATTTATTTAGATATCCAAACGTTGCATATTAATTTAAATAAATAAAAGCTAACCTTTAACTACCTGTTATACGCACACCCCTACGAATAATACTGCATAAAATACATTTTTTATGTATTTTATGTCCTTACTGAAATATTTATAAATGTAAATTTTTTATATAAAACGATGAAATGTTTTATGTTATAATTCATTTATAAAAAAAATTCTTTGAATAGAATTATACCTACAATCTTTAATTTAAACTTTTATACGTATGTTTGGTTTTTCATGAAATTTTATTACAATTTTAGTTTTGAATTTAATTCGGTTATGGCTGGGATATCCATTAATTTTAAAGTTATAATTTTTCTGGTTTTTCATATTTATATTATTAACTACATCGATCAGATGCAGTACGAGTCATTAAGTAATTCTGTATCTAGGAAGTAAAAGAAGTTAACTCCATTTTTGTCATTTTTTCAGAAGAACCAAAACCATGAAGTTTTTTCTTTTTTTAATTTCTGAAGGTGTTACAATTTTTTTTAAATTTGTACCATATATAGCTTCTGATACAGAGATTTAAATAACTAAACAACTTTCTTAACTTCTAAACCTCCTTACCACCCACAGAATTTGAGTTAATCAAACGAAAACAAAACTTAGAATAAAACATATTGTCCTAACTCTATTCTGATAAAGATGCAGCATTTTATTCTCCACAATAATTCAAAAATTACAGAATTCAAGCAAACTCTGAGGCCTATCAGTAAGATAATAAAAACAAAATAATTCAAAAAAAATTACTTATTGTCAATAACGAGTATACAATTAATTAATGAAATGAAAAAAATAGTAGTAATTTTAAAAATCTTCCGCAACATTATACAAAAGTGGAGTTAATGGGCTTACAGCAACTTTTAAAAAATGGAACCAAGTCAGATACGAGTTAATACTGTAAATCATTAGATAGAGAATTTCTTGCTGATTTTCAAATTTAATTTTGCCAAAATTGGAGTTAACATCCTTTACCTTAGGCCACAGAATTATACTTCGGGTTTCAGAAGTGTTCTTTTTCCTTTTCTTCAGTATAATAAAATATAAAAATGTATATAAGTACAAAAAAAATTTAGTATAGGCTACATGATATTTATCAAAATAATTTGTTTTAAAACCCAACCGATTTCAAAATTTCTTTCACTGTTGGAAAGCATACAGCTTCCTGAGTAACTTAGACTATTCGGTATTGCGTAATTTTTAAATTTCAAAAAAATATTTGTGTTTCTTAATATGAAGTCGCCTTTTACCCCCTTTTAGTACCCTAAGTGGGATACTTGAATTTAACGTTCGTATTCTTAAAATTAAGGGAAATGAAGTAAGTTTTTCACTCCAGTGCAAAAATACATGAATATAATTTTATTATAGGGAAGGAAAGTATTGTTTTCATGTCGATATTTGTAATCAAGTTTTCACCAGAAATACACGTTTTCAGATGTCTTAAACCCAAAAAACATGTTTTTACTACCGATTGGGAGTGTGTGTGTGTGTGTGGGTGTGAAAGAGAGAAAACAAAATAGCTCAATAACGGAATATCGTATTTGAAACGTAGAACTTAATTTAAGTACAATAAGGGAACCCGATGCAAACATTTGTACCAAAATCGGTCAACCGAAAGTAGCAGTTTTCAACTTTTTTGTAATTTTCTCAAAAACGGCTCGTACAATAAATTTTATTTAAAATCGCTTCATTTACACTATATATTTTTATTTCTCTACAAGATAGGTAAGCGCCGTAACTTCTGAAGTTCGTAAGAGCTGTATTACTGTTGTAACAAATTGTTTTTTTAGGATTGCAGCCTTAATATGCATTTTAAAGCAAACATACTTATAAATAAAGTTGCAGAACATTAAAACATCTACGACTTTCATTTCTAACATTTTTTTGTTCAATACTTAGTTCAGCATCAATTAGTGATTTTCTGTATTTTGCTTATCAAAATCTGTAAAAAATGTAATTTTTTAATATTGCAACCTGGCTATGCATTTTACGATAAAAGTTTCTATAATTAAAACTGTCAAAAATTTAAAAATCTACAACTTTCATTTCAAGCATTTTTTTCTACGAAGCTTATTTTAGTGATAAGTAATTATTTTCTTTAAGTCGAAGTTGATTTTCATTTAGCGTCATCATGATTAAAATAGGCCATGTTTAAAATTTTGTATTTTTTATTCATGATTAAACGTAGGTTATATTTTACATTATTTACATTGGAAGGAGAAAGTCTTGTGAATGTTCACACCAGATTTTTGAATTAAAATTGCTGTATTTATTCATACATTAAAGTCTACGCTAAATATGTTATGCGTGACTCTGTGATAACTCAGGTAAATATATACACAAAAGTGCAGATCTTGAAGTGATTTAGTAACTCTTAAAAACTGTTAGTTATTATGGTATATGTTTTAAAAGATTTAGGACAAGACAAACACAGTAATAATTAATCACATCAGGTGTGTTTGCAAAATGGTCGGCAATTCTTTTAAAAAGAAAAACACAATGACGATTATAATTATGATAAATAAGAAAGATCATTCTCGTTGATGATATTTAATGATAAGAAAACAACTGAATATGTCTTACAAAAAAGATTCTGTGAAGCCTTTTAGCCCAGTTAAAAGTTTAGCAAAGGAATTTTTGCAATTGTGTAACCATTACTTGGTAACTTTTACCAATAATGTTCAGTAATATTTTGTATGTTATATTTAGTTATCTGCCCATAACAGACAGGTGGAGTGTCAAATTATTTACACTCGATCTGTTCATTGCAGGGCTAAAATAAATAGTTCTGTTTCTTATCACATGGTCAGCCAATTAAAAGACTGAATCATTTAAGAACAGAAGAGGTAGAGGTGTACAAGACACTAATCAGAGTTATCTTATCTGAAAGTAATGAATTTCATTATACAGCCAGACCCTGTGGTGAATGAAGTGAAGGTGTCATTTGCAGAGTGGAAAATATGTGCTTTTCAGAGGGCTCGGCATGCTGATAAGCGTACTTTTCCACTCAGTGAGGAAGGCAATGGTAAACCACCTCACTCCTCGTTTTACTTAGTAAAACCTCTAGAGGTTCAAACCAGCCTTTTGGCTGATGACCTAAACAACATTTAGTTATATTGACCGATTTGGAATTACGGTATCGAAATTTTTAGTACCACAAAGAAAAGTCATATTTAGAAAATTCAAGCAGATCAGTCTAAAATAATTCGCATGATAAAGAACATTATGTTAAAAATGTAATATTGCATTCTGACTTGAAAATCCCATTTGTAACAGAAAAACTTTTAAAATCTTTTTGGTGGAGTATCAGATTATTTACACTCAATCTGTTCGTTGCAAAATAAATAGTTGTGTTTCTTATCACATGGTCAGCCAATTAAATAACTGAATTATTTAAGAACAGAAGAGGTAGAGGTGAAAAGACACTAATCAGAGTTATCTCCTCTGAAAGTAATTAATTTCATTATACAGCCAGACCCTGTGGTGAAAGAAGTGAAGGTATCATTTGCAGAGTGGAAAATATGTGCTTTTCAGAGGGCCCCGGCATGCTGATAAGAGTACTTTTCCATTCAGTGAGGAAGGCATGGGAAAACTACCTCACTCCTCGTTTTACTTAGTAAAACCTCTACAGGTTCAAACCAGATGGCCTGAACAACAAAATTTAAAACTTAACATAAAATTAAGATCACATTAATCTTCTAATACAGTAAATCAAGTTGAAATTTAACAAGCCACCACCTGCAAAGAAAATGAAAAAAGATATACGAGTCTAATTGCAATACAAATATGTTGTTGCTGTTTAAGTCATCAGCCGAAGGCTGGTTTGAACCTCTTGAGGCTTTACTAAATAAAACGAGGAGTAAGGTGGTTTACTGTGCTTTCCTCACTGAGTGGAAAAGTAAGCTTATAACTTTGTAACCTTATAACGTTAAATGAAAAAGTTTCCTTTACTGATTGGAAGAATATGCCAGGCTTTCTGAAAAGCATTTATTTTCCACCCTTCAAATGACACCTTCACTTCAATCACCACAGGGTCTGGCTGTATAATGAAATTCATTACTCTCAGAGGAGATAACTCTGACTAGTGACTTTTGCACTTCTACCTCTTCTGTTAAATGTTTCAGTTAAATAATTAAATACATCAAATAAAAATTAAGTAAAAGAAAATTTAAATATATAAAAAAATTTAATTAAAATTAAAAATTATATTCACCAGTTTATTTTCTGAAAGACCGGATAGAAAATAAAATACTAGTGAACGTGGGCCATAGAAAAAGTTTCCAGAAATTTTTTAAATAGGGGTCATATTCATTTGTCAAGGATTAAGCTCAATGGCCTGTTCCAGCATCCATCTCTTTTCAGGTTTTCCCAAGCTTTGCTTCCCTCTAGGTTTATATTTCCAAACTCGTAGAGGAAGTCCGCGTGCTGGCGTGCGAAGTAAATGGTTGGACCAGTTTCCGGGTTAACGTTTACAGTTTCCAGGGTACCGGGTCTTGTTCGGTCAGCTCATTCAAGGGTTTGGCTCTGAATTAAGTTGGGGCTAACATTAACCTTGACCGACATGGTGCGTCCCAACGGCTGATAAGGACGGTCTGTAAATGTACAGGCAGGTACGAATAAGGCATAGCCAAATAAGTACCTACGGATCAACTGAGGTGAAAACTGGTCAACGGTCTTCACGGCGGAGATGGAGGATTCCGAACAGCTGGAAGAGGGAAAGAGCCTAGGGAGTCAACCCAAATAAAATCCAGGGCAGGGGGAGCCCTGAGAAATGGTCAACGGTCTCGAAGGCAGAGAAGGAGTTTTCCCAACGGTGAAGAGAGCGGACAAACCTAGGAGTCGGGTCTCCAAATGAAACCCAGGGCCCGTCAGAGGCACTAAGGTGGTAGCCCCACCACTGGACTACCGAGCTCAGGACTCATAACTCCGTTTGGGGAAAATTTTATCACTGGCAAGCATCGAAAGTTAGACTCGGATCAGGACTGGAATATTAAACAGATGTTTCGACGTAATCATAAATTGACAACTAAAGCTGTCATCAGTGATTCCGGAACACTGTAAAATACACTTTGGGTTATCTTAAAATTCTAACCAGGAATTGAATCTGGGATTGTAAAGCTAGATACATGCGGACAATATTACCAAATAGACTTTAAGATGAAAATAAAAATGTTATCACATTTTAATGTAGTCATAAGTATTTTATGAATTAGTTTTCTTTCAAGATTAATCATATGATTTCAGTCATGTAAAGAATGCAATAAAATATGCATCTATTAAATAACAAAATAAGTAAGAAAATCATTATGAAAGATATTAAATGTATGAAATGTATTTACTGAGCTTACTAAATAAATGAAATATGTAGGTTAATGAGATATACTTAATATAAAGAAAGTTGTTTTTATATATGATATGATAAAATTATTATTCAAAAGTACCGTATTACCTACCCTTTTAAAAATATAAGAATGTGGGGGAGGTCATAAAATAAAAGAAAGAGAAATAGAATGTTGTTAAGAAATTATATAAAAACTGGTCACTTAAGAATTCTGCTGGTCATTTGCGGATATTTACAATAACGATTAATCTAAAAAAATATTTTAACTATTTCTTTTAAGCTACAGTGGCTCAAATCTTTCACCTTTTTTTAGTTAAATTTATAAAAAAATATTATAAATAACTAATTATCATGTTTGTGATTCTACATTATTTACATCCGACATTCCAGTAGACTACATCGAATTACGAGTATTTAGAGTAAATAATAACAATCTGTAGGTAAGTGACTCCATAAAACAGTTTATGGTTCAACTTTAACAAAATAAATTTTTTTCAGATAAATTTTTCAGGACTTTAGGGTTCTTCCTATTAGACATTTGCACATTTTTACTTTTTCTTGCCTCTACAAATATATAGGAAGGAAAGTATTGTTTTCATGTCGATTATTCGAAATCGAGTTTTCACCTGATCTACACGTTTTCAGACCCCCCTGAACCCAAAATACATGTTTTTAGCGATTGGTCTGTGTGTGTAAACAGAATATCTCAAGAAAAAAACATCGTACGAAGTTGAAACTTGAAACTTAAGTTAGATACCACTAGAATTTTCATCAAAACGGTCAAACGGAAGTAGTAGTTTGTTCGTATCATTTTTCTCTTTTTTGCGATTTTCTCAAAAACGGCTCTTATGATTTTTTTTAAATCGTCTCATTTACTAAATATTTTATGCTCTACAAGATAGGGTTGACGCCATGTCTGCTGAAATTCTTGTGGGGGTTGTTTTCTCGTAAAAACTTTGTTTTTTTTAAGAATGCGACTTAAATATGCATTTTGGCGCAAAAATGTGGTTAATAAAAGTTGTAAGGAATTTAAAATCCTACAACTTTTATTCTAACATTTTTTTGTATAACGCTTAGTTTAGCGGTAATTATCGATTTTCTGTGTTTTTAATCTGTAACTGTTTTACGTACATAATGTAACAGATACTTAATTTTCTATAAAAATATGTCAAAAAAAGATTTTTTCGTTATCCAGGTTTATATCTAGATAAGAGGCTCACGTGGAATTTGCACGTAGATAAAACGAGAAAGACACTCCAGGACAGGTTCAAACAGTTGTACAGACTTCTTTCACGCAAATCCAAGTTACCAACTACATCCAAATTAACCATTTACAAATCCTACCTTCGACCAATATGGAGCTATGTCAGTCAGCTTTACTGCTGTGCAAAACCAGCAGTATTAGCAAATATTCAGCGTTTCGAATCAAAGCTTTTATGGTGGATAGTTAACGCCCCCTATTATGTAACCAATAAAACGCTACACTCAGACATAAACGTACCCTACATAAATGACGTTTTCTTAAAACCTATACAAAATTTAGGAAGAAATTCGTAAACCACCGTAATCCATTGATCTCAAATCTGGCTACGCAGACTCTCCCAAACAATCCAATAAGACGTCTAAAACGTCCATGCAGCCGGGACCTCATCAATTAACGTAGTACTGTAATTGATTATCCATTAGTGTTCTAAATGCTCCACTTAATGCTACACTTATCTATTCACGTCGGAGTTCTGTCACTGGACTGTGACTCACTTCACTCATATTTATTTACCATGTTAATTTTTTCCAAATTTTGTGTTATCACATTCACTGATTGTTCCCAACAGATTGTGAATTTCCTAAATAGAGAAAAAAATAAATAAAAAAAAGTTTGATCGGTGTACAAAATAATTTGATTTTGGAGGTATAAATGGATGGAGGGAGCTATTAACTAGTAGAACATATTGGAGGAGGTTTGTGGAGTGAGCCATGACCCATTGAAGGGTGTAGAGCTAAAAGATAAAGAAAATAAAAAATATAAAATTAAATATTCTATTTCACTATTATACAACTTTTCATAACAACAATTATTATGTCAAAGTATAGCAACAATTATCGTTGTTTTACACGCACTTTTCCGTAATTATAAAAAAGTTCTACATCTGATGTTATTTTTGCACATTTGTCGTCTGCTGTTTTAATGATTTTTTTTGTCTCTTAGTCTTGTCAGTTGACAGTAAATAATGAACATTCTGTTAAGATTTATTATAAGCAATAATTTCTCATTAAATGATATAGATCAATTAATCAATTAAAAGTTAAGTAAGCTTACCTTCAAATGAATGAGAAAAGATTTTGCAATCAATTCTATACGTACTACAAACATTTTATGGGATTTATGCTTTTAAAATGCTGTCCGATAATAGAAACAAACACTTGTGGTAATGCGTGCTTTCTTTACCACATTGCCACTTCTTACATCTTTCTTTTCAACAAATTCTTAAGATAGTAATGTTTTAGACCGCACGTAATATCTATCCTATTGGATTGGTCAGTTAACATTTAAAAAATAAGAATCAAAACAAACATTGCATGTTTCTAGACATGCAAACCATAAAAGCTTCTTGCATTTTAACTAAAAATATAACTTATGTTTAATCTCAGCATGTTTCTTTCTTCATTCATTATTAATTGTGTTTTTATTGCTGTTTTTTTCGTAGATAAATCACAAAATATTTTAAAGATATCATCGTACACATTTTAGTTTTACAGTAAATTTAATTTTTAAATCTTTCAAGTTTTTACCATTAATTTTTGTATTTTTGTTATTATTTCATTATTGTGTGGTTATGGTTTTATTTTATCGACCACTTTTTTTTAATTTTTAAGTGACTTTTATTCTTCTTTCACAGATTAATAAACTTTATTGTCATAAAAGATAATATACGTTATTTACAACATGTAAGTCTTGAGATTTTTTTAGGACTCCTATACACCGCAACGTCTCCTCTCACAGAGCGGGTTTGCCAGGTACAGACTTCCGTACCTGGCCCTAATATGAATCATTGTATACTTCATGTTATGTTATATATTTCACCATTTTTACTTATTACAATTTCCAAATTATCAAACCTTACCGGGTGATCAACGAACTTCAGGACTGTACGGCAATCTTTCGGTAGCTCATTCTATTGCTAATAAAAATAAAAAAAGTTCACATAAACATAGGCTTGAAAACGCTTCGTTAGCGAGTTAAAGAGGGTCGAAGATTTTGCCGAGAACTCGGTACCCTCGGTGAAATGAGACCATATAGATATTTTTAAGGCTGAAATAAAGAGACAAATCTGATGGTTTCTTATGTATTTTTGTATTTTTACCTGATAAATTGAATAAAATTGGTCCCTTTAATGCACCTTGATCGGTTTTAAAGATATCTTACGTAAAACACTAGAATTGGGGCTAAAAAATAACACATTTTTGTCTTTAACGTGAAATTTCTTTAGTAAATGGTAAATTAAAGTATATTTTTTATTAATTAGATTTGTAGAAAATTTAATTTTGAGAAGATTCATGTAAATTACTTAAAAAATTGAATACTAGATATTGAAATTTAACTTTATTTAAAAACAAAACAAACGTAATGGTGAAAAACAATTTTAACTGTATGAAATACTGACTAATTTTGTCCATAGGTTGGAAATAACAGCTGATTGTTCATTCAATACTATAGATTTACCAGGGCCGTTGAATAAGGGATTCGTTTATTCAACAGCTCTGAAATTAACTACATAAAATTAATGAATTTCAGTTAAAAACAACGTAAAAGTTAGTTATTACTTACAAAAGGTACTCAAAGTGGCCCGTTTTGTTCAATACACAATTTCGCTTGACGATTCCATTCTATTCTAGCGCGTCTCATAACGTTAAATATATTCTTAATAGTTTCTGACGCTTCTATTATGCGATTCCTTAACTCTTTTTGTGTGCTAATTCGTTTTGAATAAACAATTGACTTCATCTAATCCCATAGATAAAAGTCTGATGGCGTGAGTTCGGGAGATCGCAGTGGCCATTGTAATCCGAAATTGTGTATTGAACAAAACGGGGGCCACTTTGAACACCTTTTGTAGGTAACTAAGAACTGCTTTTTACGTTTTTTTTAAACTTTTATGGAAATCTAATGTATTGAATGGACAATCAGCTGTTATTTACAACTTATGGACCCAGCATATATTCGTATTATTATTATTATTATTATTATTATTATTATTATTATTATTATTGTTAGCATATATTCGTATTATTTTAGCTATTATATTTTTAGTTATTATATTTAGCTATTATATTTTAGGTTTCGAATGAGCTACCGAGAGCTTACCGTTTTAAATCACTCTGTATATACACATACTTATACACGAAGAACATTTGAAGACAAAGAACATGGAAATATACACATATAGCACGTAGATACAAAGGGATGAACATAAAAACATAACACCAAAAATGAATATTTTTCATAATATTATACTGCTCGTTTTTGTACAAAGGGAATTTTAGTTTTTCTAAAAAATATCTGCATCACTGTTTTCAATATTCTCAATTGTTGGTTCAGCTTTCTAAACAAAGGTTTTTTGAATCCCTAATGTGTGTACATTGCAATCTGTTCAATTCAGAACAATAAGCAACCCCATGAGATGAGGATGATGTGTAAATGAGGTGTAGTCTTGTACAAACCAAGGCCTTCCATTCAAGAAAGAGTGTGGTCAATTAAACCCCAATTAAAGTACACCGGTAACCACTGTCTAGTACGCAGGTACATATAAAAGTAACTACCCTTTCTAGGATTTGAACCAGGAACCTTCGTCTTCAAAAATTAACCAAATGTTGATGGGAAATTAACTTGTTTGCGTAAAGTTTGTCTTTTGCGTTTTTTCGTAAATTTAGATTTTTAACACTTAGGTATGTTTTTCTCAGAACCCATTAAGTATACCACACTGAAACTTTTACCAGTTAATTATATTTTATAAGCACATATAAAGATATTTTTATGACTTCCTCAGGTGCTCCAAAATTTTGAAATATGCAAAAAACGTATTTGTAAAAACTTATGTTCCAAAAGATTAAATTGGAAAAATTTCATTTTTCTGTATTTTACTGATCATTGCCTATAACAGACAGGCGGAGAGTCAAATTATTTACTCTCTATCTGTTCGTTGCAGGGCTAAAATAAATAGTTCTGTTTCTTATCACATGGTCAGCCAATTAAATGACTGAATCATTTAAGAACAGAAGAGGTAGAGGTGTAAAAGACACTACTCAGAGTTATCTCCTCTGAAAGTAATGAAATTCATTATACAGCCAGACCCTGTGGTGAAGTGAAGGTGTCATTTGCAGAGTGGAAAATATGTGCTTTTCAGAGGGCCCGGCATGCTGATAAGCATACTTTTCCATTCAGTGAGGAAGGCAATGGTAAACCACCTCACTCCTTGTTTTACTTAGTAAAACCTCTACAGGTTCAAACCAGCTTTTCGGCTGATGACCTAAACAACAACAACAACTGATCATAAATGAAAAATGTACCTAAAAATAGCAAATTTAGCAATTTAGCATACCGGTATACGAAGTACAGTCTCCCCTTATAAAATATGTGTTAGGATAATTCTGATGACGTGTGACTGTAACATGTAAGCTTTTTTTGTTTGTCTTACAACGTCACTCTTTCTGTCAAAAATGTATTCTGTCATGTTCTTGTACAAGGTTTAAGTGGAATATTTAACGATTTTTTTTTTTTTTGTTTTCTCCCGTTCTTATCGACTATTTTTTGGAATTTTGTGAATCGAACCTTGAACCTTCGGTTTATTAGCCGAATACAAGACTGTCTAAACTCCTCATGTTTTTATGTATTCATTTAATGTATTTTCTTATTTGAAATTCACAAAAAAAATGTTATCGCCATTTGAAGTTGAAGGTAAAACATTGTTACCGATTGTGATGGTTCGTGAACTGCCTTCGGGTAGAATTTCAAATCAGTGATTTCTGATTGTAAGCAGTTATACATGTAAGTATAGTTAAGTCCCCATATCGATACGAAACTTCATTCCAAAGTGACATAGAAAGACACCCCGTGCTTTAAAAGAGAAAAGACTAGAGAATAACGCCTTTGTGCGTGACCGGAATCTGAACACTTACTACGCATTGCATACCTTTTCCGATTATATGCTGTTTCTTACATGGACCGCATCTTATATGTACCAACTTAATGTACTTACCTTTAATGTCTTATCTAATTCAAATGTATTCCGAACTTATGTGAGTTACATACGTGAGTTAGATCACGCTATACGTTAACTGTACCTTCTTTTCTAGCAGACCTATTTGATAGACAACGCTCTCTCAATGCTATTAAATGACATATTCTGTCGAACTATTATTTATTTACATCTTGTGTTTCTTTTTGCACTGATAACAAACAAGTCCCATTACAAAATGTTTGTCTAAAATAATATTTAATTTTAATCTCTATTCCATTACTATTTCTCATGTAAGTACATGGTAAATGCTAATGTGTAAATATTAACAATAGCCAACGGGATCCGTAAAGACCTCAGTGTGATACATTGAATTAGTTTAATAACTTTTCTTGCCTATATGAGTACATAGGAAGGAAAGTATTGTTTTCATGTCGATTTTTCAAAATCGAGTTTTCACCGGATCTACACGTTTTCTGACCCCCTGAACCCAAAAAACATGTTTTTTGCGATTGGTCTGTGTGTGTGTGTGTGAGAGTGTGTGTGTGTGAGTGTGTGTGTGTGTGTGTGTGTGTGTGAGAGAGAGAGAGAGCAGAATATCTCAAGAACAGAGCATCATACAAACTTAAACTTGAAACTTAAGTTAGATACTACTAGAGGACCCGACACGAACATTTTTATCAAAATAGGTCAACCAAAAGTACTAGTTTATTTGAGTCATCTTTAACTTATTTGCGATTTTCTCAAAAACGGCTCCTACGACCTTTTTTTAATCGCCTCATTTACTAAATTTTTTTATGTTCTACAACAGGGGTTCTCAACCTCGGGGGCGCCCCCCTAGGGGGGCATTGAAGATTTTCAAGGGAGGCGTCATCGTATTAGAATAGAAAAAAAGCTATGATTAACACCCAGGTTAGTTCCTACCTTTGTATTTCAAACACCATTATTTTATTGTAAAACACTCAATGTTAGAGTTTGAAGATTTCGTAAACAATTATATTTTAGGTTTTTTGGTTCTGTGATTTGACTATATGTTCAAAAATATATTGATGGTAGTATTAAAAATTTTGTAAAAAGTTATCAAATATTTAATTGTATTACCTGCAATAGTACAGGGGAGGCGTGACGAAAAGTCAGTCTACTAAGGGAGGCACAGAGCTTGAAAGGTTGTGAACCCCTGCTCTACAAGATAGGATAGGCGCCGAGTACAGCATCTCAGTGTTAGAACATCAACCTTATTCACCAGATCTTGCACCATGTGACTTCTACCTGTTCCCTAAGGTGAAATCTGCATTAAAAGAGACAATATTTGAGTCTGTGGAAGTCGTAAAAGAGAAAGCGCACGTGTCCTGAAGGAGCTGACAGAAGATGACTTCCAGCACTGTTTCCAACGATGGAAAGTTCGCATGGAGCGTTGTAGGGATAGAGAAGGAGTGTATATTGAAGGTGACAATAAGTGATTATGTATAAAATTAAAATACAATTTTTTACAACATCAGCCTCGTTATTAATTATTAGTCACAGTATGCTAGCAGTCAGCACAACTGGTTTCGGCCGGCCCGTTCGCGCAGTGGATAGCGCAACTGGCTTCTATGCTGGGGATCTAGGTTCGATTCCCGGTTAGGTCTGGCATTACTTCATCGTTCATCTTCATCAATAATCTTTCTCATTGTCTGCATTAGCAGTAATTGTAAAATCGTTAGTCGTAAAACAAAAAAATACAACTGATTTTTGTGTCGGGGTCCCGGATGCGATTTCCAAACATTTCTGGTATTTTGATCTCCTTTTAAGCACCTCATGACATATTTTTTCACCTAGCACAAGGCAACGGGATAAGTAGGCATCATTATTCAATAAAAAAATATTTGCTCATCGCTTGGTTTCATTTTCACAAAGGTATTTTCAATTTTGTGTGGTAATTGTAATTTTATACTATTTGTAATAATATTGACTTGGAATTTAAATTGAAAAAAATTCAAGATTAATAGCAGTGACTTCAACAATTTTTACCGACTTTCCGAACATAAAAGATAATTTAAACTTATACGCTAAAATTTTAATTATTTATTTATAGAATATTGAATATTTTTTTAAAAATTACATCATTAAAAGAAATTGCTTATTAAATTTTTAAAAATACATGAAACTAACTTTTTATGTAAATTCTTTAAAAGAAAATTTGCAAAATAAAATTTATTTACTTGAAATAATTTCTCTTTTTGCAATAAAAATACACAACTTAACTATTTATTACCCATTTTATTTGCGTAATATTTTAACTTTAAATGTTATACTTATTTAGTTTTTATATTTGTGTAGAATAAAATTAATATTATTTTCCGTACAATTACCTGATATTATAATTACAAATAAACAACTAAAAGTAAGTGTATTTAAAAATCTATAAGTTAAATAGTTAAAACACAAAATATATAAATTTTACTACATTCCTCATTTTCAAGTTATGCAATTACATATGATAATTATAAATACATTTGACCGGGATCTTTTTAAAACTAAATTTATAATGTTTTCCCGTATTTATTTATTATTTTTTTAAAGAATTTAAATACTACAGCACATGATTGAGTTTCTGTTATCTTAAGTTTTTTTTTATTTAATCGTCTTACACTTTCACATTTAATGAATACTATAAATTTTATACTATATTGATTAGAGGTAGAAATATTTTTAGTGTAAATAACCTTTTCCAATCTTGAATAATTCTTGAAAAAAATAACTTGGATGGTAATACATGCAGAATTATAAGTAATAGTTATACACTGATGAAATTTAAATTTAATAACTGAAATAATTAACTTGTCTCTGTAGCGTAATGGTAGCATGATACACTACAACACGGAGGTCCCGAATTCGATTCCCGGCTAGAGTCTGGAAATTTTCTCAAGTTCAAACCGACTGTTTAATAACCCACCGTAGTCGCTAATAACCGAGCTGTTGATGTGACTTTAAGGGTACCCAAACGAAAGAAATTGAAAATTTTCACTTTTCCGGTTTCTAGCAAATTATTAAAATTCAGAGTTTTCTACACCCAACGATAAATATATTGAATCCTTACGTTATTTTTTAAACGTTAACCATTTTTATAACATCTCTATTTTTTTTAACGACTACAAATAATTCATAATGTCTTTATTTTGTGCGATATTTTTTATTTTTAAAACTGTAAGTTAGCACCAGACCACCTGTTAATGTAATATATTAACTTCTGAACTGTAAAAACAACATATTGAATTATTTAACGTATAATGTGTTTTCTTAGTTTTCTTGTTTCCCGTAAATAGCAATTTTTGACGCAAAAGGAACATTTTCTCAGCCAGCTGGGAATGGATTTTAATGAAATTTTTACACAGCCTTTCACACCATAATTTCAATGTACTGAGTTAATATTACACTAAAATAATGTGTTTAAATATTTATTTTCCACTTCAATAGGCAAAAGTTGTAATTTTCAAAAGTTGTAATTTCAAAAAAAATATTTCTTATATTCCTAACAATATATCAAAATTCTACTAATTCAGTGGGTGTAGAATAGCCTGAAAAGTAACCAAAAGAAAATTGGACAGGTTAACTCGAATAGTTTTGGAGAAAATGTTCCTTACATTAGCATTCCTTGCGTTATTAACATTACGGAGATTTTGGCATTTTGGATCCCCTTAAATAAACTACAAGGGTCATCTCTAAAGTAAAAACCGTTAGGAAATTTCTCACCTTGAGTTTGGCTAACTTGTGTGGTGGAAGGCCAGTCTTGTAATTTACACACTGCCTTGTTGTGTTAGTCAGCTGTCGCGTTGTTGTATCTTTATTTACGTTTGATGTTATTGCGTTTTGAAATGAATCAGATAATTGATGTTGCCGCCGATTGTGAAATACGTGGAGAGATACGTTATTTAAACCATCAAAACGTTAAACCGGTCGAAATTCATAGGCAGTTGGTTGCTGTGTTCGGTGATAATGTAATGAATGAAAGAAACTTTCGAAAATGGTCTGAAAGGTTCAGAAATACGAGAGTTAATGTGCATGATGAACGTTCGAGGAGGCCCTCAATAATCAACGAGGACTTGTTGAAAAAGTTCGATGTAAAAATCAAAAACAATCGTCGCGTGGCAATATCTGAATTAACCCTTAGTTTCCCTGATGTTCAAGAGCTGTTTTTGGTCGCATTATGCGTGACCATTTAGGCTTCAGAAAGGTTTGTGCGCGTTGGGTGCCGTACGTGTTATCGAGACGTCACAAACCAATCTGAATTGGATCTGCGTTGGAATTTCTGATGCGCTACAGAGAAAATGGTGATGAATTCCTTATTTCAATAATTACCGGCGATGAAACGTGGATTTCTTATTACCCGTTAGAAAGAACGGCAATCGAGTGAATGGCGCCAGTCCTCAGTCACCAACGAAACCGACAAAGATCAAGCCACTCCCGTTTGGAAGGAAAGTGATTGCCACGGTCTTTTGGGATCGATTTGGCATACTGTTGATTGACTTTACGCCACACGGAAAGACTGTAATTGCAGAATATTACTGCGAAACGCTAAGCAAGTTACGACTTACCATTCAAAATCGGCGCCGTGGACAGCTTACCGACGGCATCGTACTCTTGCACGTTAAATCTCTTGTACGTCTGCATGTGGCAGGTAAGACGCTTCATTTACTGAGTAGATTTAAATGGGAAATTTTCAGTCACTGACCGTACATTTCAGATTAAGTCCCTTCAGATTACAATTTCTTTGGCAAATTGAAAAAAATTTCGGGTGGTAAGCAATTCGCAGGTGAAGATGAACTTAAAGATGCTGAGAATCAGTGGAATCAGTAGAAGTTTTATATATAAAAAAATTATACAATTTTAAATTTAAAAAATGTTAAAGCCAAAAATAATTATTCTAGAACATTAACACTACTTATTTTTATGAATTTCTTATATTTTATATCTGTGAGATTCGTTTTAAAAAAATCTTAAATAAGATTTGAACTCCCCACTATAATATTGATCGTTCAATTAAGTATTTTAAAACAGATATCTATTTTTTTTGTATTTTTATCGATTGTACACAAAATTAAGTGTTCCTGCACCAAAACCAATTTGATAAAGATCTTTAGATTTAACAAATATCTTTGTTTTGTTTTTACAAATCAATAACGTAAATTCAAAAGCGTGTATATATGCTTGTTTGGTTCGGAAATCGTTTAATGATCAAACCTAATGTTCTGACAATAAGAAATAGGCCTATAGTTTGGTTTACTGTTTGTTCCCTGAAGCTCAGAGACGATGGGACGGAACCAGTTCTGCTTAAGTTGTTCGAACTAATAAATGTTTGATTACATCTTAGATTGCATCATAATCTCTTTCTTATAACTTTATTGCTTTTGTCCATATTTTTATGGGCAATTTTTATTCGGTTTATGAGCCGTTTTAAATCGTTCTTTACTTTTTAAAACAATATTTGTTTAGCTATTTGTGTGCTTAATAATTTGCCTCAAGATTTGTTTTTATAATTAACGTCAGTTGATATCGTAAATGTTATATATTTTTTAAATTCATTTTGTTTTAAAATCCTCAATTGTATAAATGTTACGAGGAAATAAATAATGTAATTATGCTTTATCTGTTAAAAAGGTAAAATATCCTGGGTTTGATTACCAATTAGATTTAGGTTATGTTTTGTCTCTCATCAAATCGATACAACATTTGAACTATTAGATAGTTCCTTTCTACCCTTAAGTCACTAGTGGTTGAATTGCAAATACATTTTTTTTCTATATATCACCAACGAAACAAATTTACGGAATTCCATCTCTCTCCGTTACCCCTTTTCCCATTCCTCTCCCTCACGCTCCCTTTCACCCTTAATCTATATCATTTTCCTCTCTTGCTTTCTATTTCGCTCCCATTTCATCTCCTTATTCCACTCACCCCTCTCCTTTTACTTTCCCTCTTGCCCTTTCCACCCCACTACCATAATTTCTCTGTCTATTTTGTACTTACTCGCTCACTTTTATCGGGTTGTTAGGAAATTAATAGGCCCATAACAGGCAGGTGGAGTGTTAAATTAATTCCACTCGATCTACTAGATCCAGGGATACTAAAAATAGTTCTTTTTCTTATCACATGGTCAGCCAATTATATGGCTGAACCGTTTAAGAATTGAAGAGGTAGAGATGCAAAAGACACTACTCAGAGTTATCTCCTCTGAAAGTAATTAATTTCACTATACAGCCAGACCTAGTGGTAAATGAAGTGAAGGTGCCATTCGTTGTATGGGAATTAGGTGTTTTTCAGAGGGCCTGGGTTTGCTGATAAGCATACTCTTTCAACTCAGTGAGGAAGGCAATTGAAGACTTTAGTGGATGAAGGTGCTATGTAAGAAACTAAAAAAAAATTATGGAGTATAAAATATCTTTTCATATAGGTGTAACAACTAGAGAACAAAACTAAGTGTAATAATAAGATTTCGAAAAAGTACTGACAGCCCTTCTTGTCTTCTTTTGTTAAAACTATGAAGGTCATTTCGCATGAAAAATGTGAATTTAAGAATTAAATTCAAAGGTTTTTTCCAATTTTTGACACATGGAAATGAAATTATTTTGGAGTTACCTTGAACTAAATGTAAACAAATAAACTTGTTACCGGTCTCTCTTTTAAACAAGTTAATTCAAATGGATGAAGTTATCAACCGAAAGTTAAAAACCAAGATGGTACTGTAACAAATTATAAAATATGAAGACTTTATCAAAATAAATTTTTGGTATTATAATCACATCAAATAAATTTATATTTAAAAAAATTAAAAATTTTATCTAAATAAGGTGTCATGGACATTATCCGATTTGCGACATAATTTTAAAGATAACAAATTCATTCAAAATACTGGTATATTGTGTAAACAAATCTTGTTAAAGACCACCCAGAAAAGTAATCTCAGTATTTCTAAAAAAAGTAATATTTGAGACATATAACTGTTATATAAGATGAGGATTATGCAAATTTATTTAAACCACAAATAAAATTTAACTACAACTTCTTTTAGTATGTTGTCTTTCCATTGAAAATAAATAAAACTGTTACTGTTTAAACGACATGAAATAAATATGCAAAGTGACAATATTATAATGGAGAGGTTAGCAAACTCAACTTTACTTTCACTCTTTATACAAAAGAGAAACGAGAAATTATGGTTTTGTTTTGTATTGAAACAATTAAGCAAAAACAATAGGATTTTTTAAATTTAATCTATTTATATTTAAATAGAAACTTTTATTTTTCCCAGTTCGGTTCCAGCTCCCAATTTTATGGTCAATTTCTTCTTCTTCTTCTCTTCTTCTTCTGCCTTTCAAGGATTAGGCTTCTCTGCCTTTTCCGAACACCTCAAATCTCCCCATCTCTTTCTTGGGCGTCCTCGTTATCTCCTGCCCTCCGGCTTATAGCCCAGTGTCTGCTTAGGTATCCTATCCTCCCTCATTCTGTTTACATGCTCTAACCACTGAATTCTGTTCTGAGATACCTTGTCGTTTATAGAGAAGATGTTGAGTTTTTTCCTTATCTCAGTATTCCTGTAACGATCTTCTCTACTACACCCATACGTATGTCGAAGAAATTTCATTTCAGATGCTTGCAATCTACTCTCCTCTCGCTTTGATAGCATCCACGTTTCACTGCCATAGTGTAGGGTCGGCACTGCTATTGTTTTATAAAATCTCACTCTCGTATTTTTGCTGGTGCTATTTTTGAAACTGCGGTGGATAGTTCATCATATTTGCTGAAATCTGTGCATCTTATTGTAAGCATCTTTATCCTATTGGTATGTAATGTTGCAACTTACATACTGAAAGTGAAATATCTGTTCCACCAAAATATTATTATCTATAACCATTTTGCTTCTGACTGGCTCCTTCCTCCTGAATGCCATTTCCTTTGTCTTCTTCGTCGAAACTGTCAACTTATATTCTTTGCAGAGTTTGCGCAGCATGAAAAGTGCTCTCTTCAGGTCATCCTCATTCTCTTGTAGCACTATCAGATCATCGGCAAATAATAGGCAGTTTACAACCCTATCATCTCCTATGAGAATACCAGTGTGTATTTGAGACTTCCACCTTCTGATCACGTTATCCAAATATTTATAATTTTGCTCGATTTGTTTAATTAATATATAATTTTGCTCGATGGTAAACTTGTTTGGTCAAAATTAAATCAATACATGAAGATAAAAATTTATAACAACATAATATTGAAACCAATTTGGCTGTTCGAAATCCAACTCTTCAGTGTATGTATACAAGAAATAATACTTCCAAAATTCAGGCTTACCTATCTAAATTCTTGGGAGCAATTATTAATAATGCTCCTTTCTATGTTTTAAATTCAACACTTTACAATGATTTAATCATTTAAATCTTATGTTGACAGTTTACTTTCACAATGGTTTAAATGTGTAAATAATTGTGAAGCGTTAAATTTGAAACGCAGAAAGGAGCATTAGTAATAATTCCCAAGAATTTAGATTGGACTGAAATGATTTAAATATGTTAAGATAATTGTGAAGCGTTAAATTTGAAACGCAGAAAGGAGCATTAGTAATAATTCCCAAGAATTTAGATAGGACTGAAATGATTTAAATACGTTTAAATTATTGTGAAGCGTTAAATTTGAATCTCGCGTCTGAACGAGGTAGTGGAATATTATTAAGGAATATTGGTAGATAGACACCTCTTCGAAGAATGAATGTTACTGAAGTACATTCTGCTTGGTTAGTTTTAATGCATCATATTTACCAATTTTGATAGTTGTTTATCGTTCCAGTAAGTTTTTTTTAATCCCTGATTTGTGTACGTTGCAATATGTTCAATGTAAGAACAATAAGTAGGTAACGTCATGGTCCAATAAGATGAGGATGATATGAATATGATGTTACAATGAGGTGTAATCTTGTACAGATTTATCCCGACCATTCCTGAGAGGGTATGGTTAATTGAACCCCAACCATCAAAGTCTAGCATAGGAGTCTAGCATAGGTCTAGTCTAGGATTTTAACACTGTCTAGTGTTAAAATCCGTACAAACGTTAATGACCTTTACCAGGAGGGAATTGAACTACGGAACCTTCGTGTCCAAAAATCAGCTGTTCGAAAGTTAAACTTATTTTTAAATTGTAGAACTTATGAATAATTTTTTCTTTTATATATAATTATCTGGTTCAAATCCTAAGTAAAGGCAGTTACTTTTATTCGGATTTGAATACTAGACAGTGGTTACCGGTGTACTTTGATGGTTGGGGTTCAATTAACCATACTCTCTCAGGAATGGTCGGCTTGAGTCTGTACAAGACTACACCTCATTTACACGTCATACACATCATCCTCATCTCATTGGGTCATGGGGTTGCTTATTGTTCTAAATTGAACAAATTGCAACGTACACAAATTAGGAATAAAAAAAATATATATAATTATAAGTACAGTACATAATTAAATAATAATCTACAAATATTCTTTATTCTCGCTGCTTACAGACAAAATGTTGTTGTGCTAAAACAAATGAAAGCCAAAGAACTTTGTCATAATTATGAAGGCATATTATATATAAACTTCTGCTTACTTTGTGGTTTTGGTATCACTGGCAACATTATGAGTTTTAAATTAATGTGTTGTAATTCTTGTTCATTGTGGTTTATATGCGGTTTGATACAATAACATGTTTAAAAAAGTAACAAGTTCTTTTACCCACAAAGTAAATTTCAAAACTCTTTGTTACAGCGAAACCAAAATTAATTCTCGTTAAACAGTGAATATTTTTAAAAAAATTGTAGAAAATTTTAACCAAAGATTTTTTTCAATTTATTCTAACTGTAAATTATTCTTAATTATAATTATTATTCTTAATTGTAAATTAGTTTCAGAATATTTTTTTTTTTTTTTTGGCGCCCTGGAGACTCCAGGAGGAGTATAGGACATGTCGTCAAATATAACACCTGAAATACATATAAGAATCACACAATGTATCACTACTATCAAGAAAGAAATTCTTGTACGCTATAAAAAGTTTCACTGATCAAGTAATTTTTCAGATTTTTTTTAAAGGACTTCAAATCCTCACAACACTTTAAAGATTGGGGTAATTTATTCATGAATTTTCTCCCTGCATAAGTAGGTTTTTGTTCAAACAATTTTGTGGAGTGATTAGCCACATAATAATTATTCCTGTTTCTCGTGTTATGATTGTGAACATTGAAATTCTGCATAAAATTATTTTGCCTAACATACATAATCACCTCAAAAATGTAGAGAGGGAACTGTAAGCAATTTAAGCTCCTTAAATAGTGGCCTGCATGAGGTTAGCTGGTTAGCTCCCACCATACACCTAATAGCTTTCTTTTGAATTTTAAAAACCCTATTTATATTACCCATGCTAGAATTACCCCATACTAAAATACCATAACGGATATGAGACAGAATGAGGCCATGATAAGCTGCCATTAGTAATTTTTTATCATTTAATCTGGCGATTTGTTTTAGTGCAAATACCCCAGATGATATTTTACTACAAACTTGATTGATATAGAAGTCCCAAGACAAAGATCTATCTAGAGATACGCCCAGGAACTTCACTGTTTCTACATGCTCTAAACTATTATTATGTATAAATACATCCACTTCTCTACTTTCTTTAACGTTATGTTTATTTTTAAACTGCAAGTACTGACACTTTTTCCCATTAACTGTTAATAACATTTGATTCAAGAACTGTACTACGGACTCTATGTTAACATGTGTATTTACTTCAAGAGCATCTACCAGTAAACTGTTACTGATTACTGAAGTATCATCAGCAAACAACAAAGCTCTGCTATCAGGTATGACTTCTGGTAACCTATTAATATACAATAGAAACAGAATTGGACCTAAAACTGACCCTTGTGGAACGCCTGCTTTGACTTCAAGCTTTCCAGATACAACCTTTGTAAGTTTATATATATAATTATCGTAACTTAAAGTTGTTAACCTTAAATTGTTGTTGCCTACGTTACCTTATTTTAAATTATCGAAACTTATTACTATTTCTTACAAAGAGCCATAGAAAAAGTTTTTTTAGAGTTATCGTCTTCGGAAGTTATAAAATATTGCCGGTTGGTATAGTGGTCACCGCAACTGACTTTTATATCAGAAGTCCCTGGTTTGATTGCCGGTTAGGACTGGAATTTTTTCATCCTTGAGGTTGGATTTCTAACATTCTTCGCTGTTTACATTGGAGTCTTAAAAGTGCATAAGAGTAAAAATGGAAGAAAAAATATAAACAAAAACGTATGGATTTCGTTACACAGTCTTTTAATGTAATTTTAATTGCTGGTTCAAGAAGTCTTTCTTTCTTTTCAATTTTATTTAGAAATGAAACTTATTCCGTCCACAAAGGGTTAAAAGAGCTCCTTATTAAAGTGAAGTGAAACCGGGGAAAACAAAACCATTTATTATTTTTACTTTCTCTTGTCTATATGAATATGTAGAAAGAATTGTTTGCATGTCGATTTTTCAAAATCGACTTTTTACCGGTGTACACGTTTTCGGACCCCTTAAACCCAAAAAACATATTTTCAGCGATTGGTCTCTGTGTAAGTGCGCGCGTGTGTGTGTATGTGTGTATGAACAAAATATCTCAAGAACGGAATATTGTACGAAGTTGAAACTTAACTTGGGTACCACTAGAGGACCCGACACGAACATTATAATGGTCAACCGGAAGTAGTAGCTTTTTCGTGTAATTTTTCGCTTTTTGCAGTTTTCTCAAAAATATTTTTATATGCTCTTATTTATACATTTTTTTATACTCTACAAGATAGGGTAAGCGCCATGTCTGCTGAAACTCTTGAGGAGGCTGTGCCCTCGTAGAAAAAATGGTTTGGTTAAGATTGCGGCCTTAATATGCATTTTAGGGCAGAAGTGTGTAATTAAAGTTGTAGAATACTCAAAAACCTACAACTTTTATTTAAAATATTTCTTTGTATAACGCTTGGTTTAGCGATAATTTTAGTGATCTTCTGTTTTCTTTATTAAAATCTATAAAAGATTTTATAAGATTTTGGCTTTAGTATGTATTTAACAACAAAAGTGTACCTATATAATAAAATTTATAGAAAATTGAAAGATCTACCACTTTTATTTCAAGCATTTTTTTCCACAGAGCCTAGTTTAGCGTGAAAGTGGTTTCCGTATTATTAAGCCAAACTGAGGTGGGTTTTAATTTTGCATCATTCACTCATGATTAAAATTAGGTTGTTTTTTGAGGGTAGTTTCTTTTTTATTTCCAATATTTTATTACCAATGTTAGGTTATATTGTTAATTTTTTTTTTTGTATGTATATGTTTTATTCTTGTAAACTTCAATCTGTGACCCCTTAAAAATAATTGATTAACGGTCTTGTATAATAGTTTGTAACCTGTGTAGTCATTGTTTTTTTATTTTTTATTAAAGTAAGAACATTACCTGGCTTTTGTAAATTTTATTCGGTTGAAAGTAAATTTTGTAATGGGTATTGTAAACTTAAATTTTAAACAGAATTTTGCCAGTATTTTTTCTGTATTTATAAATGTATTTTTTTTTTTTTTTTAATTAAGGTGTGATCCCTAAAAATAATTAATTAACGATGTTGTATAATAATAAATAAATGTTTGTATATTGCATAGTGTTTTAGTGAGTTGAGAAGATTTTTTTTGTAGATAATAGTGTAATTTTTCTAACTTAGGAATACTAATATTGGTTTCTAGTAAATTTTAATTATTTGGAATTGTAAATTTTATAACTAGATAAGTTTCAGTAAGCTTTGTAATAATAATTGTTAAAAATATTTTTAGTAATAATTACTGATATAATTTATATATAATAATGTACAACTCATTCCCGCGCACAGGCTCGTCCTATGCGGGAATTAGTATATATGTTAATGTAAATGTATTTTGTATTTAATAAAAAATTCATTCATTCATTCATTTGCATTGGCAAGAGAAAGGCGTGAAAGTGGTTTTCCGTATTATTAAGCCAAACTGAGGTGGGTTTTAATTTTGCATCATTCACTCATAATTAAAATTAGGTTATGTTTTTTGAGGGTAGTATCTTGTTTATTTCCAATATTTTATTACCAATGTTAGGTTATATTGTTCATTATTTGCATTGGCAAGAGAAATTCGTGTGAGTTTTTCACACTAATTTTTTTTTAATTTCCCTTTGAGTATAGTTTGATACATATTTCAATTAGCAAGCGTATTGCAATTTTTTTATTAGAAATATCTGTGATTCTGCGAAGTTAGTGCAAGTTTACATTTTGATAGAATTTTCATATATATTTATTTCTT
Organism: Catonia carolina; assembly: GCA_035578175.1. Lineage (NCBI taxonomy): Eukaryota > Metazoa > Arthropoda > Insecta > Hemiptera > Achilidae > Catonia > Catonia carolina. The sequence continues at coordinate 45,557,251 of JAQMRL010000006.1, read as the reverse complement.
AAGTTCGTTCACATCCAATAATTATAGTTATCGATTGCTAATACCTGCTTCTGAATTTTAAAAACAACTTTACCAAAATCTCACTTTTACTCAATCAGCTTTTTTCTAAGTTAACTTATTTTTTCTGTATACTTTAGTTTAAACGGTTCAACATTCTGCATTTTTCAGAATAGAAATTATGTTTTGTTTTGTAATTTTAATTCATGTTATAATAGGTAATAAATCTTGAGATGAAAAGTTTGAATAATAATTAAATTTAATTCGATAAAAAAACACATCTATCGATTCTTTGTTATTTAAACAAAATTGATATTCATGTCAAATAAAATCAATATTTTAGGAAGTTTTAATTTGTTCTTTCGCCTGTTTTATAAATATCAGTTTAGAATAAAAATTTTAGTTCAGGCGCCGCGTCGTTTCTTGATCACAAAGATTGATAGGTTTATTTTTATCACCTAAGGCGATGATAGTTTATTTTTTACGCCTTAAGAATAATATATATTTTTATCGTTCCAATCCGAACTTGTTCAATGAAAATTATTTCATTCACAAATTTTTAATAGCTTTTTTTATTTATCAAAAAATATATAACAGATTTATGTAATTATATTGTTATCTTATTAAAACGACGTGCTAAAAATTACAAGAAAAGTTCAGTGGTCTTTCATATTAATAGAATAGTCCAAGAATCTTATATTTGGATTATACTCTTATAAAAATATAAGAAAGCAACACTTAAATTAAACTTAACTAAAGAAAAAATATGAATATGAGAATTTACAATCAAACAAAATAATTGAGATCTTATTTACACTGTACACAATATAAAAATAGTACAACTATTTTCCTGAAACGCCAAACATTTTTCCAAATACGTCAAACCGATTCCTGCTAACACTGTTGACACAATGCTATAATATCACTAATACATTTCCCAAGCCGATTTTTACTGAGCTGACACAAGAAAGGCGTTCGCTTTTACCTTACCTTAGAAATTCAAGAAGTATACAGATTGAACTAGATAAATAGACACACAATAATCCAGTTGAAGAGGTTTAGCAAAAACCTCTTATTGTTTAGCAAAAACCATATTAGTCTATGGTTATTGTTTTACACACACAAAACTGTGGTAACTTTATTCTGAATACCTACTTTTTTTGAGAAAAGAAAAGTCATTATTTGAACGTCTATTAAAAGCCAATAGTATGTTATGTACTCGTAATAACATTTAAATAAAAACCCGGACTAAGGTTGATTTTGACAACATTTACCATCTGTATTTTTGTACTTCCAAAGTAAGTCAATTTATAACAAAGAAATGGTAAAAAAACAAATACCTAAATCACTTTGATTTCTATCACTTTCAGGTGATTCCATTTTATACGGTAGTTAAAGAAACCAAGTAAAGAATACACTTTTTTGAACAATATATTAATTTTGATCAAAAATAACCTTAGTCCAAGGACTACGGCACTTTTTGTATAAAACAAGTTGCCCTATAGTTGTTTTTGCAAACCTAGCTAATTTTTAACACATTGTATTAATGTAACTATAGCTGTTTATGCTATAATGATTAGTACACATAATGGACATCAGGGTGCACTACAAGATGGCATGCATAACTAAAATTGGCGTTTTTTGGACTGTGATTGTTTTTGCTAAAATCTCTTCAACTGAACTAGCCCGAATAAATAACAATAACATTTTACCCTTTTCTGTAAAAAAACAACAATTTACCACCAGTTGATACCGGCAGGTAATAAACCACACCTCGCATGCGAAACATAATAACATAATAGCCGTCTACCATTGTTCATCCCTGTATTTTTCACAATGTGTAGTAAGCTAATGCTAACGATAAATCTGGCCTATTTAATCAGGACCTTATTTTAAGTAAAACATAAAATTGTCAAACAAATTTTACGCTTTTCTGTACCTCATACTACTTAATTTTATTTGCTTTTACAGTAGTAAAATATAAATAAGATATATTAAAGTGCCAAGATAACACTCATAGTCCACTGGTTTATGTTATATTCATTCGTACACACAAACACACACACACACACACACACTGTTTTAAAACGAACCAGGTAATTTAACCTAGGTACATAAATGATGTTATCATTAATTCGTGATATTTAATTTTAGCCAAACTAACAACATCAAAGTGACGCAGTAGGCCTATTCTACTCAGTTACAATTTTGTTTATTTCATTTTATTTCTTTTTCCTCTTCAATTTAAACTTGACCTGACCTAACATAATATTTGTCGTCAGTTTATTCTTTAATGGCGCCAAAAAAATAAAGAAAAATACAACGACCTCTTTTTCGTATTTTAATATTTTTTATCTAACGATTATATTACCTACATGGTATTTGATTTAGGTTAAAGATACATTTACATGTTAAAAACAAATATTTATTAACTATCTTTAGTTAATGTTCTATGCACGATCATATAATTTAATAATACATTATTATTTTACTAGGTATTATACTTCTATAATTATCAGGTTAAGAATTTCTATATCTAGATTTAACCACTAGTATTCTAGAATGTTTAATAGTAATCCGTAGTACTACTAGTTCGGATCTTTAGTTCTTGGAACTTGTAACCGTTATCCAGATCATATTCAAAATGAAACTTATTAATAAGATAATAAAATTAATAATAACTATTATTATTTTCATTTCCCAAAATATTTACCCGCACATAGCCAATATACGAGGGTAGGGTGAAAAGTTTCCGGCCTGACCTAAAGATGGCCCCAGCACGTTTAATTTTTGGCTTGTATTCTATAGTACTGTAATAATATCGAAAAGAAGGAGTGTTCGAGAACGACCGAGAGGTTAAAAATGTTAACGTAAATAATAAGAGTAATAAATAGGATTTTCCTAGAAATAGTTAGAAATATGTGAAATATAAATGGTATTCTCTGGTCGGGACAGATACCTATATAATATTTTGGAATAGATATCCTAGGTTGTGACATTACATTCCAACAGGATAAAGATGCTTACAATAAGATCCATCGATTTCAACAAAATTCGGAACTGTCCACCGCACTTTAAAAAAAAATAGCTCCAGCAAAAACACGAGAGTGAGATTTTATAAACATTAGCAGTGCCAATCCTACTCTATGGCAGTGAAACTTGGGTGCTATCAAAGCGAGAGGAGAGTAGATTGCAAGCATCTGAAATGAAATTTCTTCAACATACATATGGTTGTAGTAGAGAAGATCGTTACAGGAATACCTAGATAAGGAAAGAATTCAACATCTTCTCTATAAACGACAAGGTATCTCAGAACAAAATGCAGTGGTTAGAGCATGTAAACTGAATGAGGGAAGATTAGATACCTAAGCAGACACTGGGCTTCAAGCCGGAGGGCAGGAGAGAACGAGGACGCCTGAGAAAGAGATGGCAGATTTGAGAGGTTCGGAACAGGCAGAGATGCCTAATCCTTGAAAGACAGATGAAGATAAATGGTCTTCTATAATACAGGTAGTATATACAGGCTTATTGTTGTAGGGGTATTGTGAAAGCCGGGTACCTGTTTAGATAATTGGCCCTTGTGTAACACCTATTCAATCCTAATTTGTTTACAGTCGTTAAGATTTACCCAGAAACCGTCAGAAGGATTTTGTATTATATTTACATCAAAAATCTGTGTCTTTTCTCGAACTCTCCATTACCCCACCTATATAAGCGCCGGTTTGTTTACGGTCTAGTTCGAGTCTCGATTTGAGCACAAGGAAGGTCTGTACGAGGCGGGTGCCGCGTTTCCTAATGGTCGATCAAAGATTCACCCGGAAAACTGTTTCAATCAAAAATTTGGCGCTGTACAGGCGAAACCCCGCTAAATGTTTGCGTCAATTTATAACTGTGGATGAAACTTGAATACACAACTACATTCCTGAAAGTTAACAACAGTCGAAACAATGGATTGGACCAGGTTTGGGAGCAACGAACAGGTTGGATCAGGTCTGGGCAAGTCATCGATGCTTTAAATGACTATTTTGAGGGATTTGACACATTGGACTATAAAACGGGTATAACTAATTTAGAGCACCGTTGTGGAAAATTTATAAATCTTGATGGAGAATATGTTGAAAAATAAAGCGAAAAACCCGAAAAAGGTTTGGTTTTATCAGGCTGGAAACTTTTCACCCCACTCGTAGGCTATAATACTTTTATATTTACTATTCTTAATTTCCCACAACAGGCAGGTGGAGTGTTAAATTATTTTCACTCGATCTGCTAGTTTCAAAGCTACAAAAAATAGTTCTTTTTCTTATCATATGGTCAGCCAATTATATGACTGAACCATTTAAGAATGGAAGAGTTAGAGGTGTTAAAGTTATCACCTCTAAGAGTAATTAATTTCATTATACACTTAAACGTTGTGGTGATTGAAGTGAAGGACTCATATGCAAGGTGGAAAGAAGATGCTTTTCAGAGGGTCTGGCATGCTTTGAAGCGTAGTTTTACACTCAGTGAGTGTTAACAATGATAAACCACCTCACTCCTCGTTTTACTTAGTAAAGCATTTAGAGGCTCAAACCAGCCTTCCAGCTGATGACCTAATCAACAATATCCTTACAATTTCTTACAATTTCCGTATAATATAGCTACTTATTATATAGCTATACCTATTCTTAATTGGGGAATAACAGAGACAGTGCAATAATTTGGAGATAAAAATATTTCACTCTAAAGATTTGAATATGTTTTATTACATTAGATTGCGATAAAAGCAATTCTTTATACAACTGTAATAAAAATTAATAACAAGAATAATATTGATATGCAAAATGTAATAGGACTCTAATTTAAATTTGGTGTTAACGTTTATTTATTTTGATTTTTAATAAATTTATTTCCAACATTGATTATAATTGTTATTGCCAAATTTATTGTATGTAATTTAATCCACAAGAACGATAGAATAACATTGTATCAAAAATTTGGCATATTTTAATTAAGTTTATTATTGTTTATTTAATTATAGTGATTTTAAAAAATATTGGCGGTGTAAAGAAAATTATGATCGAATAACTATATCACACAATTAAAAAAAAACCGGTGATAATACATCACCCTGCGTAACGCTTGTTTTAATTTCAAACTCTTCGGAGATTTCTCCTAGAAATTTTACTTTTGATCGTATCTGTGTTAATGTTTTAATGAATGCTGGCCCGTTGGCGTAGTGGTTAGCCCAACTGGTTTGTTCACCGGGCTCCCAGGTTCGATTCCGGGTCAGGTCTGGCACTTTTTTATCACTCATCTTTATGTATCATCCTTCTTACCGTCTGCATTAGCAGCAATTGCAAAACAGTTAGACGTAAAAGAAAATTAATTAATGTCGTTGTTTTGATGTTCACTCCAAGTTCTTCTAAAATATTCAAAAGCGTTTCTCACTACCACTACATCTCTTGAAATATAACTTTCCAAAACTCGTTTAAGATTCCATATCTGTTCTGCGCAGGATCTTCCTTTCCTGAACCCGGCTTGTTATTCACCCAGTTTCTGATCTACTTGTTCTTATGGTTTAATCAAAAGTGCCTTCGAGATTACTTTGTGTGTCACTGGTAGAAGGAATATTATTTATAATCGTTCTACCTCATTTTTTTATGCAGTTGATCCATTCACAGGGAATACTCTTAGGTTCACGGATCTTTTCCATTTTCTTTTGCTAAGTAGGCCTATTTGGATGAATAATTGGATGAGTAATTGAGTCTTTTCTAGCAGCTTGTTGTTTTTCAGTTCTGTGACTATCCTCCGAATTTCATTTGAATTTTGTGGAGATGAATTTTTCTTTCTTCTTAAATCTTTTTTTGGCCATTCCTTTTCGGGTTCTTCACAATTTAGCAACTTCTGAAGGTATTCAGCTATGATCTTGCAATTTTCTTTATTGTTCAGAGCTAGTGTACCATTCTCTCTCTTTGAAACCATTAGCTTAAATTTTGATAGCCTGTCAAGTGTTGTTTGAACGTCCCGTAGAAGTTTCTACTGTTGTTTTTCTTGAAGTCTGCTCCAGATTCCTTCCCACGTTTCTTTTTTCCTTTCTTGGAATATTCTTTGACATTCTGACTCTTTACGATTCAGCTTTACGGGATTGATCCTAATTTTTTCTGAAAACCTTTTATTGTTTAGAGGTAGAGGCTTAATTTTAATGCTGGTCAAGTAGTGGTCCGAGTCGAGATTCCGCATTTGTACGTTCATTATTTCCTTTGTGGTATTTTCCGAGATTGCAACGTGATCTATTTGAATTTCACCAAGTTTTTCTCCCAAAAATCCCCATGTTTTCTGTTTCCTCGGGAGTTTCTTGAAATTAGTGGACATCAGTTTAAGATGAAACGTTTCAAAAGAGTCAATTAATCTTTTACCGTTCCTGTTTGTTCTCTTGTGAGCCGGATTGTCGCCGAAAATTTTCTGGATATGTTTTTCTTTTCCCATTTGTGCGTTGAAATCGTGTTCTCGTTGTGTTTAGGTCATAAACCAAAAGGCTGGTTTGAACCAGTAGAGATTTTACTAAGTAAATCGAGGAGTGAGGTGGTTTAAAATTGCCTTCCTCACTGAGTGAAAAAGTACGCTTATCAGCATGTCGGGCCCTCTGAAAAGCACATATTTTCCACTCTGCAAATGACACCTTCACTTCATTCACCACAGGGTCTGGCTGTATAATAAAATTCAATACTTTCAGAGGAGATAACTCTGATTAGTGTCTATTGCTTCTCTACCTCCTCTACTCTTAAATGATTCAGTCATTTAATTGGGTGACCATGTGATAAGAAACAGAACTATTTATTTTAGCCCTGCAACGAACTGATTGAGTATAAATAATCTGACACTCCACCTGTCTGTTATGGGCATGCATTGAAATCACCAACTAAAATTCAGACGTTCTTATCTGGTGCTTTCTGTACTTAATTTTTTAGCTGGTTCTAGAATGCCTCTACCTTTTCTGGATTTCTCCGATTGTCTGTGTTAATAGAGACGTGTGTATTGAAAATTGTATATCTCTTATTTCTTCATTCCGCCTAAATAGTTGCAATTTTTATGTATTCATTGATTGGACTAGTAGTCACGAGTTTGAAATTCCCCCACCACGAAAAATGGAAAACACTTGACCTTGATCCGACAATTTTATTCAAATACATTTTATAAAATGTATCGTAACAATTATAGTTTGATATTATCATTTTTTTCTTCTTTTTAATTACATAATCATTTATGATATATATGTATCGTTTTTTGTCTTTCCAATTCTACAGGTGGGGTCTAAAAAGTCATTTCTATTTAGTATTAACTTCAATATACAAATATATATATATAAAGTATATATTCTGTTAGATATAGTTAGTTGGTAAAATGAAGCGTACAAGTATAGATATTACTACATATTATAACCTAAGGACATGATATAATTGCAACTTTAATAAGTGGTGTCATTAATTTTATTCTCATTTTTATTTTACCAACTATAAATGTAAATCACTGATTCCGTTGGAATTAATAATGCAAAATGTAAAATAAAAACAGTTTTAATTTGTGAGAAATTTATCGTTGTATAAAAGCAAATTGGCTGATATTCTTTCTCTTATCTGTTTCATATTTAACCTCCATAAAATGTTACTATAGTCAACTTCTATAGATTATACCTTAATCTTTTTAAACTAAAAGTATACCTTTAGGGTTTTGCTATGGATTATTTCAATCAACCTCAAATTCGAGACCGAATTTCATTCTACTTAAACATAAAACACCGATACAATATCCGTCTCGGTTGTTGTAACAATTTTTTTTTATTTATTTGTTAACGATTATACTGTATTATATTCTGTTACAACTGTTGTTATTTGATACTTAATCACTCTTTCTCTCTCGCTCTCTATTTTAATCTTTATTACCGTTTCTTTCTCTTCTCCTTACCTTTTTTTTATTACTTTAGATTCAATAATAAAATACCACCTTATTTTAATAGACCGGAAGTTCTGGCAGATTTGTTTGCTTCATAAGTCACTAATGTAAGTTAAATGTTTTATTTTTACAGGGTGATTCTAAATTATCGTAAAATAATTTATTACATGATTGTAGAGCTAAAAATAAGAAAAAAAAGTTCATATAAAAATTATTGTCCGCAAACGCTTTATTAGCGAGTTACAGCTAACGAAAAATTTCGCCCCGATTTCAGTTCCCCTGGTGAAGTACAGCGATACTGAATTTTATTAAAGCTACTTTTTGCAAGAAATATGGTGGATTTTAAGAAAACTCACCTAAAAATTGAATAAAACCAGTCTGGAAGCTGTAGTTTTTTAGCAGTTTTTAAGAAAAAGTATGAAATATGCAAATAATCTTAGTAAAACAACATAGTCTTCTGCGTTTGATGCCCAGTAACTTTGTTAAATGACCAATAGACAAATTATTTTTCTCAATGAAACTTGTAGAGACTCACCGCTCCATTGTGTTTTCACCCTTAGGTTTTTCCTCGCCTTTTATATCGCCTTCTGCCCATAACAGTCAGGTGGAGTGTTAAATTATTTACCCTCAATCTGTTCGTTTCAGGGCTAAAATAAATATTTCTGTTTCTTATCACATGGTCAGCCAATTAAATGAATGAATCACTTAAGAACAGAAGAAGTAGAGGTGTCAAACACACTAATCAGAGTTATCTCATCTGAAAGTAATGAATTTCATTATACAGCTAGATGCTGTGGTGAATGAAGTGAAGGTGTCATTTGCAGGGTGCAGAGTAGATGCTTTTCGGAGGGTCTGACATGGTGATAAGCATAATCTACTTATGTACTCAGTGAGGAAGGCAATTGTAAACCACCAGATTCCTCGTTTTACTTAGTAAAACTTCTACATGTTCAAACCAGCCTTTTGGTTGATGACTTAAACAACAACATTAATTTTGCCATCCGATGACATTTCATATAAAATAATTTTGTTTTTAATTAAAAATTTGTTTTATTTGACATATTGTAGCTTAACCTTGGTGTAACTTAAATTTCGTTTTTATTATGTTGTTTCCCACGTATCTTATTTTTAATAGCCAGACAAAGCTCGTTGGTTATTTAACGTATAATATATGCTACATATTAATTAAATATCCATACACTGAAAACCTACTAGTTTCTGTGAAATAACTACTTCATTTAAACGTAAACCAGAGTTTACCTACCAATATGGTACAAGGTAATTTTATGATTTAAAATACAGATTAATATCGTTTAATATTTTCAATTTACCTTAAAGGTTATTTACTTAGTTTATAGGTTTCTAAAATCCATATTACGTTAAGGACTTTAAGTGTTACTTAAATTTAAGTATTAGTAAGTATATAATTATTTATATTATTAGGTAGTAGTAATGTTGTTTAAAATAAAACACCTTAATATAAACGAAACTATTTATTATATAACACCTATTAATTTAGAATATAATAACGAAAAATTACCAAATACGGTGAAATGATAATTTTAATGTATTTATATTTATAAATGTCTGTAAACATCCAGTTTAATAGATAATAAATCTTATTAAAAAGTAGCTTAACTTGTGGTATACCAATGAAGGATATCAAAAAAGGAGAAATGTAATAATAAGCTGTTTTGCTCGTTGTAAACTTTTTAATTTATTAATATGTTTTCATGTCCATAAAATTTATGAGGGAAAATAAAGTGAGAGAGAAAATTTAAAAAATATATATGATGCAACCCACTTCATAATTATATTTTAAAGTATATTTAACCTAATTTATATACAGGGTGTATTTAAAAGGTAAGGTCAAATCTAGGAAACAATTTTTTGTCTAGCTAAAAATCAAAAATATACATTCATATAAGTCCGAAAAAAATTCGTTAGCTAATTACAGCTGGCGGAAGATTTCGTCCTGAATTCAGTTACCCCCCAGTTAAAAGAGGTAATACTGAAATTTTAAGACTTTAATTAATAGGCAAACGTGATGGCATCTTACTTTCTTTTACTTTTATTTTTTATTTAGAAAATATACAATATAGCTAATATTATCATCTGCCCATAACAGACAGGTGGAATGTCAAATTATTTACACTCAATCTGTTTGTTGCAGGGCTAAAATAAATAGTTCTGTTTCTTATCACATGGTCAGCCAATTAAATGACTGAATCATTTAAGAACAGAAGAGGTAGAGGTGTAAATAACACTAATCAGAGTTATCTCCTCTGAAAGTAATGAATTTCATTGTACAGCCAGACCCTGTGGTGAATGAAGTGAAGGTGTCATTTACAGAGTGGAAAATATGTGCTTTTCAGAGGGCCCGGCATGCTGATAAGCGTACTTTTCCACTCAGTGAGGAAGGCAATGGTAAACCACCTCACTCCTCATTTTAATTAGTAAAACCTCTACAGGTTCAAACCAGCCTTTCGGCTGTTGACCTAAACAACAACAACATTATCATCCAAACGTTTAAATATATTTTGGAATAAACTAATGACGTGAAAAACAGATTTTTTTTAGCTTCTATTTGTTATCGGGAACTGTACATTATTGACAACTACCCAATTTGATCGCTGATTTTCGCTGTATTTTTGGAGTGGATTAGGCGTGAGTTTGAACAGAGACCCCCAGTAGTTTGTTCATGGATGGCTGTCAGCTGGTCACCATACAAAGTCGCTTGCCCAACCGGTGTTACTTAACAAATAATAGCGACTTACTACCAGCGACTGACTGGGCTGGCCCGAAGGTCAAACAGAATTTAAACAGAAAATCTGGTGTGAAACACTCATACAACTTTCTCTTGTCAATGCGAATAATTAACCATTATAATTAAGTTCCATTAGAATAATTAAGTAGACTAATAAAACATTAGAAATAAACAAAAAATTTAACCTTATTTTAATCATGAGTGAATGATGCAAAATGAAAATCAACCTCAGTTTGAATAAAAATGCGGAAAATCACTCTTTCACGCTAAACTAGGCTCTGTAGAAATAAATTCTCTAAATGAAAGTTGTTAATCTTTTAATTTCCTATAAATTTGATTATATACTTTTGACGTAAAATGCATAGGTACGAGGGCTAAAAACTTAAGAAATCGATTTTTTATAAATTTTCATAAGAAAAACATAAAATTCCTAAGTACCGCTAAACTAAGCGTTATACCAAAAAGTGTTTGAAATAAAAGTTGTAAGATTTTAAATTCGCTACAACTTTAATTATATACATTTTTGCGCTTAAATGCATATTAAAGCTGCAAACTTAAAAAAACAATTTTTTTTCGAGAAAACAGCCTTTCCAAAAATTTTAGAAAAAATACCGCCTACACTATCTTGTAGAGCATAAAAAATTTAGTAAATGAGGCGATTTTTAAAAAAAATCGCAAAAAATTGAAAAATGACTCGAATAAACTTTACTTCCGGTTGATCGATTTTGATGAATATGTTCGTGTCCGGTTCTATAGTAGCATCTAACTTACGTTTCAAGTTTCAAGTTCGTACGATGTTCCGTTCTCAAGATATTCTGTACACACACACACACACACACACACACACACACACACACACACACACACACGCACACACACACACACACACAGACCAATCACTAAAAACATGTTTTTTGGGTTCAGGGGGTCTGAAAACTGTGTATATCCAGTGAAAACTCAATTTCGAAAAATCGACATGGAAACAATCCTTCCTCATATAGACAAGAGAAATAATACATCCCAGTACTATATAATTTAAGAGTTAAAAACAATAAAAATAATTAATTTAATTAGAGAACAAACATAGGAGAAATTAAATAATTTCAAGAATATAATTTCATTTATATCAAGAATATACTGGCAGCTGATTTTTGTAAACAAAAGTTGTGTTTACATTTTCGCAGTAAAAATTATTTAAAATATTAATACCAGCGAGACTTTTGGTGCAAACGGTGAGTGGCAGATATTTAACATTATATGCACAACATAATTGTCCTATTTTAGTTTACATCTAAACTTTATAGTTTATTTGCTTTTACTTTTAATATTTTTATCAGTCGCCTACGGCCATGGCCGATCAGGCAACAATGAGCACGTCCGAAATGTTGTCGATAATAAGTGCTCACGTGGACAACAATTCTAGCGATACAGACAGAATAGAGTGGACAGATGTCGTTCCCAAGAGAAAAAGGCAGTTGCATGAAAATGGGCTGCAAAATAGTTCAACAAAACGTTTTAGGGACCCTCGAGTGAGAGGCGAACACGTCCTAATTTCAAACAGATTCGACCTACTTCCGACTGCAGCAGATGCAGTACAAGAAAGCGTTACAGGTAACTCCAGTACATCACCCATTACAACAAAACAGTCGAGGCCTCCTCCTGTGCACTTGAAATCAGAGGTGGATTTCGTGAAATTTCAGGGTTATCTCACGAATTTGCTAGGTACAGATAAATACCGCTGTACCGCTACAAGAACTGGCATCACTATCTACACATTACATTCTGATGATTATAGGAGGCTAGTACAGTGCCTGCGCACTAACAACGCAGAATTCCACACTTACCAATTAAAGGAGGACAAAGCATATCGTGTAGTACGAGGGTTGCACCACACTATACCCTCAGAAATAATTAGCGAGGAAATTACGAAATTAGGGTTTAAGGTGCGTAATGTGACAAATATACTGTCTCGCGATAAAGTGAAGTTACCACTTTTTTACATTGATTTGGAGCCAGATAAGAAAAATGGTGAAATTTTTGACTTGACCGCACTGCTCCAATGCAAAGTTAAAATCGAAGAACCGAGGCAAAGGCGGCAAATCGCTCAGTGTGCCCGCTGCCAACGATACGGTCACACTAAAACCTACTGTAATTTATTACCCCGCTGTATGCGGTGTGCAGGTCCACACGAGTCGAGCTCATGCTCTAAAACCCGAGAAACACCGCCGACATGTGTTTTATGCGGCGGGGCACACCCATCCAATTACAGAGGTTGTACAGTACACCGCCAATTACAGCACCGTCGATCTCCGGCATCAACAGTGACCGATACGAAGAAATCGTCTTCAACAGATTCTAACTATCCAATCTTACCGCCACCTGGTACCTCTGAAACTCGTAGTCAAACAATTACGTTACCAAAGACTCCACCTCGTCGATTCTCCACGTACAGTCAAGCTGTGAAATCTGACCAGAAGCCAGCTGAATACGACTGTTTGCCTACATCTCAGGATATTTCGAATCAGCTTACAAGTTTCCTCACAGAGATAAAAGACCTCTTCACTCCGGTCATCACAATGATGAGTCAACTGGATCCAGATGCTCTTAACCAACCATGGCAATAATAGAACAACAGCTAGTTCACTCATCATCATGTTATGGAACGCCAATGGCATCCTTCAACACCGAAATGAAGTAGAACTATTTCTACATGAAGAGCGTATTGACATTGCTTTGCTAACAGAAACACACCTGACTTCTCGCAGTCGCTTGAATATCCAAGGATTTAACATCTACAGAACCGATCATCCAGTCGATACAGGTCATGGTGGAACTGCAATATTAATACGAGGATCCAACATTATTTCCATCCTATGACACCACCTAGTGAACATTTGCAAACCACAGCAATACTGTGTTAACACGTGGGTTTGACGTCACTACAGCTGCAATCTACTGCCCACCTCGCCCGCTGACAAATGAGGGACATTTCCAGCAATTGCGTTCTGATCTAGGCGATTGCTTCATTGCAGGAGGAGATTTCAACGCCAAACATCCAGCCTGGGGCCTCACGTCTTACAACATCAAGAGGTCGAGCCCTTCACAAAGTTATTTGTGATGGCCAGTTACAAGTACATTCTCCAGGTACACCAACCTATTGGCCCGCTGCTAGAAACCGTCAACCTGATCTGCTCGATTTTCTTTTCTCCAAAGGAATGCGAAACTACCACCTTGCAACTACAGCTACAAATGATCTCTCCTCTGACCACTCGGTTGTAATCACTACGCTGAGCACTGAACCGGTGCTGATCCCACCAAAACCAACTCTAAATCTTGGACGAATGAACTGGGACTCATTTAAAGAAAAAATTGAGAACAACCTAACGCAAAACATACCACTTAAATCGGATGACGATCTTGACTAGGCTGTGCAACATTTTACGACCGAAGTACAGAAAGCTGCCTGGGAATCATCTACACCCATTAAACGTTACCCTACCACTCAAGATGTTCCGCAGTATGTTAGACCGCCTGATACGAGAGAAAAGGCAAGCTAGACACAGGTGGCAAAATTCTCGTCTACCAGACGATAAACAATATCTCAATAGACTCGCCAACCGTCTAAAGAAAGAATTAGCCAGTTAAAAGCAGAGCATTTTGACACTTTTTTAACATCGATGAATGAATGCACAGACTCACTATGGCGGACATCTAGAAGCTTTTACAACACCGAAGTGTTTCTTTGCCACTGAGAAATCCAGATGATACTTGGGCGAAAACGGAAAACGAGAAAGCTACTCTCTTTGCGACTCATCTATCCAGTGTATTCAAAACCACACGAAGATGTGCAGGACATGAATTTTATACAAACCGTCGATGAAGAACTGCAGTCACCTCTCCAGCTTTCACTGCCTCCACAATCATTTACGATCGATGATGTCGAAAAGGCAGTACAACGGCTGCCAAAGAGAAAATCGCGGGATTTGATCTCATTACATCTGAGATACTGCAACACCTACCGAGAAATGGCTTACGCTCTTTACTACTATTATTCAATGCAGTCCTTCGTGTGGCGTATGTTCCTGGACAATGGAAATTTGCCGTAGTTAAGCTTTTCTTGAAGCCCGGAAAGCCGTATTACCTACCTTCATCCTACCGTCCTATCAGTCTCCTTCCGACGACAGGAAAATTATTCGAACGCCTCTTACTACCCACGCTTGCAGAATACAATGTAAAGACGCCAACATTATTCCACCTCATCATTTGGATTCGGCCGCTGCATTCGACGACACAACAACTGCACCGAGTGGTGGACTTCATTTCGGAGGGTCTAGAAGGAAAGAGTATGTCACTGGCATTTTCTTGGATATCAGCTCCGCGTTCGACAAAGTATGGCATGATGGACTACTATTTAAATGAAAAGTGTTTTAAGTGACTCGTACTATTTGGTTGTAAAATCATTTTTAGAGCATAGATTCTTTGAAGTCCAGTACGGTACTGCTTACTCTGAGTTGCACAAAATTAACGCCGAGTACCCCAAGGGGCAATACTATCCCCATTTTTATAATAGCGTATTTGCATCGGATATGCCTATTTTGGACACATCGGTAACCGCGACGTATGCTGACGACACAGCAATTCTTGTACGGGGAAAAGGGCGCGGATGAGGCTTCCAGGTTAGTCAGCGACATCTTTTATTAATACAGGACTGGCTTACCCGTTGGCGTATTAAGGTGAACCCAGTTAAGTCAACACAGGTTACGTTTACCTTACGACGTCAAACTTGTCCACCTGTGATGCTGAATAACGTTCATATCCCCCAAGCCAGAGTGGTGCGGTATCTTGGTTTATGGCTTGACAGACGACTAACTTGGAAGCATCATCTGCGTACTAAACGTTTAGAACTTAACCGCCGCCATAAGCTACTCTACTGCTTAATTAACCCTAGATCAAAATTGAACCTCCGCTCCAAAATTTTATTATACAAAATCCTTTTGAGACCAATCTGGACTTATGGTGTCCAGCTATTTGGAGTAGCGGCAGAGAGTAATTTAAAGTCAATCCAGGCCTTTCAATCAAAATTCTTAAGACTTTCTTCTGCGCTCCTTTTTATGTAAGTAGTAAAACCTCCACGACCGATTTCAAAATTCCGACAGTGAAGGAGCTAACCGCGTCCTTGTATAGTAAATTTCACACATATCAGAGTGCGTAAACCAACTAGCCCGTGATCTAGCTACAAGGAACTTTCCACCTGTGCGACGTCTAAGGCGAAATGGAGTAGAGACCTCTTGGTCTAAATAACGGGTAATACCCATAGTTACAAATGGAGAATGTGCCACTGGGTACCTCTTCTCCTTAATGCGAAACTCCCCACCACCATTTAAATATCATTTACGGAAATTGTGCAGCTCAATGTACAGTATCATTTACGGAAATTGTGCAGCTCAATGTACAGTACCGTAATAAAAATTCAAGACAAAAAAAAATATCAAGAATAACATCGAATACAGTACTTAGAACATTCTAAATAATTTAAAAGTGTATATTATAATCAAGGTTGAAGAACATTGTATATTATTTTAAGAACTTACAATTTTTATTTCAACCATGTTTTTACAAAGCTTAGTTTAGCGTCAATTAGTGATGTTCTGTATTTTGCTCATCAAAATCGGTAAAAAATTGGATTTTTTTTAATACTGCGGCTTAGGTATGATTTTTACAACAAAAGAGAAAAAACCATGAAGTATTTATAAAGAATACATCTCAGTAGATAATTCAAAAGTAGAACAGTAAAAACAGTTAATTAAATTAGAGAACAATCATACGAAAAATCGGATAATAAATACATAAATACAGGAATAATATATAATACATTGAACTAGACATGCCTATAACGGGGGAGGTGGACTGTTAAATTAATTGTACTCAATCTGTTGGTTCCAGGGCTACAAATAAAATAGTTCTGTTTCTTATAACATAGTTTTACTTAGTTCAGTCATAATTGGCTGACTATATGATAAGAAACAGAACTATTTTTTGTAGCCCTGAAACCAACAAATCGAGTGTAATTAATTAAACACTCCACCTGCCCGTTATAGGCTAATCAATATAACATTAACATTATTAACATTTATCTTAAACACAAATAAATAAATAAATACACAAAATATATGATTCAAATTATAGAACGTATTTATAAATAACTTATTAACAAGATTATATTATAATGTAATAATAATATTGGGAGAATAAATTTATAAAGTTTCAAGAAATCCGATTATAAATACCCGTATATACGTATGTTAAACTTATTGTCGCTTAAAAAGTTATTTAATACAGATATTATAATGATCATTTTGAATGATTTAAATAATCTTTTACGAATAAATATTATCGTTTTATTATTTTTATTATTATTATTATATTTAGTATTTTACTGCTTTTAAAATTAGCATAATAGTTAAACTAGTTTTAGTTTTATGCATAGATATTATATAGAATATGTTCCAATACTAACGTACAGACTGGTTTGTTTGTGTGCATAATATGAACCTGTAGCATATATATGTTAACGTAATATGCACTAAAAGTGTCTAACCTATAGATAGTAATAATCAATCGAATATATATAGTGTATACTAAAGATCTGTCAACCGGTCTTTTACTATTTGGAGTCATTAGTAAAATCGCCCCCGGTTAACCGCAACATCGAACAATCTAGCAATCGAGTAAGGTTCTGAACTGTTTCACTATTTATTAAGGTCTCTTATTAATTGTTAGATTATTTATCGTGATATATGATTGTAATATTTATATATCGATAAGAATAGAATAAGAATAAAATTAATAAGTAAGGAGTAAAGGAGAGAATGAAAGACAGAGACAATGTTTGTAAGAGTTACAAGGTGTGGCTATTAAATAACGAGACTGACGTTGTAAAAGATTTAATTTTAATTTTATGCATAATCACTTATTGTCATCTTCAAAATACACTCCTTCTCTATCCCTACAACGCTCCATGCGAATTTTCAATAGTTGGAAACAGTGGAAGTCATCTTCTGTCAACTCCTTCAGGACACGTGCCGCTTTCTCTTTTACAGCTTCCACAGACTCAAATCTTGTCCCTTTTAATGCAGATTTCACCTTAGGGAACAAGTAGAAGTCACATGGTGCAAAATCTGGTGAATAAGGTGGATGTTCTAACACCGAGATGCTGTACTTGGCTAAGAACTTCTTGACAGGTAACGCGGAATGAGCTGGCGCATTGTTTTGGTGGAGAACCCATGATTTGTTCTTCCACATTTCGGGGCATTTTTCCTTACTCTTTGACGTAGGTAGTTTAGAAAGTACTTCAAGGTAGTAATATTGATTAATTATTTGACCTTCAGGAACACTGTGAAGGTACACAATCCCATGGATGTCAAAAAAATAATCATCATTGCTTTAAATTTTGACTTTCTCATTCGAGCTCTTTTGGCTCTCGGTGAAGTTCGACTCTTCCAGTGCATGGATTGGCGATTCGTTTCCGAATCATAAGTAAAAGATCACGTTTCATCACATGTTTTTATCTTCTACGTGTTCCCTAAGGCGAAATCTGCATTAAAAGGGACAAGATTTGAGTCTGTGGACGCTGTAAAATAGAAAGCGGCACGTGTCCTGTAGGGGCTGACAGAAGATGACTTCCAGGACTGTCTCCAACAATGGAAAATTCGCATGGAGCGTTGTAGGGATAGAGAAAAGGAGTGTATATTGAAAGTGACAATAAGTGATTATGTATAGACCCTAAAATTTAAATAAAATTTTTTACAACGTCAGTCTCGTTATTTAATAGCCACACCACGTACATCGATAAGCGTAGAATAAGAAGAAAATTAATAAGCGAGGGGTGAAGGAAAGAATTAGAGAGAGAGAGAGAGAGAGAATGTTTGTAACTTATATCATGCGGTCAACAGTAAAGAAGAAAAGGTAATTCACTACACCTTTTTTTTATTATAATGGAAAAAATATTATTAAAAGTGTTCATGATTTATTAATTTATTATTTATTGATGTTTTTGTTTCATTCTTAAATTGTGCTCTTTTAGATATTTAGAAAAAAAATTTTAGTACTAAAATTGTCTTGATTTTTTTCTATCTTAGGCTATCTATTATAATTTTTTATAATAATTTTTATTTGTTATATTAATTTAATAACAGATACTAAATTTCAATTAAAAGTGTCAAAAAAGTTTTTTTTCGATTTTATGTATTTTATTTTTTTTATCAAAAATAATATAGAAAAATTTTCTTAAATATTTGGGAGGAAAAGTCTCGATAATGTGAGTAACGTAAATTGCTAAGGCACTATTAAATGGATGCAATAACTATACAAGATATTGAAATTTGAATCTCATTAATAACAAAACCAGACTAAAATTGTTACAAAAATATCTAGTGTGAAACACTCACACGAATTTCTATTGTCAATGTAAATAAACACAAATAACCTGTAATTTAATCATTTTGTAAACAATGTAAAATGAAAAAAGAATTCGATTTAAAACTACGGAAAAATCAATTGACACTAAACCAAGCTCTGTTAAAGAAAATGCTTGAAATAAAAGTTGTAGACTTTTATTATTATCTTTAATTATTAAAGCTTTATTTATTAAATTTTTGTCGTAAAATGCAAACTAAGGCCGCATATTAAAAATCTTTTTTTTAACCGATTTTGATGAAAAGATACAGAAAATCACTAAGCGTTGTACAAAACAAAAATGTTGGAAATAAAAGTTATAGGTTTTTAAAAATACGCCCATAAGAGGCAGGTAGAGTGTTAAATTATTTACACTCGATCACTAGTTTCACGGCTACAAAAGATATTTCTGTTTCTTATCACATGGTCAGCAATTATATGAAGCATTTCATTTTTTAGTCAGAGTAATGAATTTCATTATACAGCCAGACCTTGTGGTGATTGAAAAAAGGTGTCATTTTCAGGGTAAAAAGTAGTGGCTTTTCAGAGGGCCTGGCAAACTGATAAGCATACGTTTCCACGGTGAGGGAGGCAATTGTAAACCACCTCACTCCTCGTTTTACTTAGTAAAGACTCTAGAGGTTCAAACCAGCCTTAGGCTGATGACCTAAACAACATATGTTTTAATGTTCAGCTAAGAATTAGGACATAAGAACGGAATTGAATGTTCACAACCTGAATGGGAAAATTGCAGAATATGGAACACTTAGAGAGAATTCCTGAGGGAAGGATCTTTCTCAGCGTTTTTGAATACAGACCAGTGGGGAGGAGAGATGTTGGAAGACCACGCAAGAGATGACAATAATTCAGTAGTTTGTCGCTGTTGTCAGTCGGAACAGGCGTAAGCTTAATCCTTAAAAAAGAAGAATATAAATTTAACAAATCATGTTCCAAGTAAAGAAGTAACTTGTATACAGTTGACTTAGTTTGTTTTAGTTAAGTAAGAGAATAAGCTGGCGGTTCGGATTCCTTAATCCAGATAAGGAAGTAATAGGAAGAAGTTTGCGGTGAGAATAATCACGCCTTGATCCAATGATTCAATCAACCAGGTTAACATCATTTATCCTATAGTTTAACTAGTTATTTGTTACCATTTAACCGGCACCAAAATGAATAACCGCCATTTTTTTATATATACTAATTTTAACACTTAACTTTAACACTATTAAATTTTAACACTTCAACACTTTCAAATGGTTTCATCGTTCTTGTTAATTACAAAATATTTCTTTTACTTTTTTTCCTATTTATCATCTATAGGATTCTTCACATGATCACCTAATCAGTTTTTTTTTCAATAATTTAATGTAATTATAGGTTTTAATATTTACTGTTAACCATGTCGAGTTATTTTTCATTTATATACATTTTTTATAACTATAATTATGCATTTTCTTCCCAATAAGTATTATAGATTTTTATCGTTCATATTAATTTCTATATATAAGAGTTTCAGTAAATTTTTCTACTATAAATAATTTACTTAAATGACAACACGTACGTTTTTTTTATAAGTTGAACTGTTAATATAATTTAAAATACTACAATAATTAAATAAAAATATTAATTATTTTATTTTGAAAATATTTTTTATTGAGTTGAAAAACTGGTAGTACTTTATAAGAAAAATTTATATTATCACACTTGTAAGTGTTAAAAATCATGCCGCGGCTTAATTTCTTTTGTTCTAATAAAAAGCGACATCAAATTTTATGTTATAAATTTTTATTATTATAATATATAAATTTATTAAAAATTATTCATGCTTATTATTTAAAATCATAGTAATTAGTTTCAGCTTGATTTTTAAAATCTTATTAATAAAAGTTTTTCGTTATACATTATATTATTATTAATACAATGTTATTTTATTATATCATCATGACCAATAAATTTATATGACATAATTTAAGGTTTTTTTAATAACGTTGTTTATATGTAAAAATTTTAGTATTTAACTGAAAATTTATTAGTACAAATTTAATTTTCTACGTGACTTGAATTTTTCATTAATTATCATGTTTTCTATTTTATTCATGTTAATATAATATGTATAAATACATTTATTTTCCCATATTTTCTCAATTTATTTATATCTTTTTTATAGATAAGTATTTTAAAATAAATAAAAAATATTTGTCTTGGTTTTATTTTTAATATTGACCGTATTTTTTAATTTTATTTCATATTTTGAAAAATACAGAAAATTTGTATGAAAACACTGTAACCGTTCGTCATTAGCCTAGAAATAGTTAATGGAATGGTTATTTATTTAAGTATGTGTAGTATTTGTTGTTTAGGTCACCAGCCAAAAGGCTGGTTTGAACCTTTAGAGACGTTACTAAGTAAAACGAGGAGTGAGGTGGTTTTACAATTGCCTTCCTCACAGAGGGGAAACGTATGAGGTGTGGCTAATAAATAACGAGACTGACGTTTTAAAAAAATTTATTTTTATTTTATACATAATCACTGAGTGTCACCTTCAATATACACTCCTCGATCTTTACAACGCTCCATGCGAATTTTTCATTGTTGGAAACAGCGCTGGAAGTCATCTTCTGTCAGCTCCTTCAAGCCACGTCCCGTCTTCTCTTTTACAGCTTCCACAGACGCAAATCTTGTCCCTTTTAATACAGATTTTACCTTAGGGAACAGGTAGAAGATAAAAACATGTGATGAAACGTGGTTTTTTACTTGTGATCCGGAACGAAGCGCCAATCCATGCACTAGAAGCGCCGAACTTCACCGAGAGGCAAAAAAAGCTCGAATGAGCAAGTCAAAATTTAAAGCAAAAATGATTATTTTTTTTTATATCCATGGGATTGTGTACCTTTACTGGGTTCGTGAAGGTCAAACAATTAATCAATATTACTACCTTGAGGTACTTTCTAAACTACGTCAAAGAGTAAGGAAAAAACGCCCCGAAATGTGGAAGGACCAATCATGGGTTCTCCACCAAGACAATGCGCCAGCTCATTCCGTGTTATATGTCAAGAGGTTCCTAGCCAAGTACAGCATCTCAGTGTTAGAACATCCACCTTATTCACCAGATCTTGCACCATGTGCCTTCTGCCTGTTCCCTAAGGTGAAATCTGCATAAAAAAGCACACGATTTGAGTCTGTGGAAGGTGTTAAAGAGAAAGCGGCACGTGTCCTGAAGGAGTTTACAGAAGATGACTTCCACTGTTTCCAACAATGGAAAATTCGCATGGAACGTTGTAGGGATAGAGAATGAGTGTATATTGAAGGTGACAATAAGTGATTACAGGTATTACCTGATTACAGATTACCTGTATGTATAAAATAAAATAAAATTTTTTACAACGTCAGTCTCGTTATTTAATAGCCACACCTTGTATGTTATATGACTGAAAGAAGGTAAAGCCACGAAAGTAGTTACTTCTCAATTGAAAAGTGTTCTTACTCTTTCTTTTACCGTTTTTGGTGGTTTATTATTTTTAATGAAATAACATACAATAAATTAATTAAACGGTGGATATTGTACAATATGTAACAAATAAATGTATATATATCGTTTCTTGAAAAATCAATCAAACCACTATTCTATAAAACGACCAACAATATTAATTGTCTTTTCTAAGTTAAGACTTAGTAACAGAAATAACAGATCCATTACTTTTTTATGAGTATTTATATCTACAAAAAAACCTACACGCAATCTATAAACAATCCTTAAATAGAATGTAAGATATCTAATTCTTCTTTATTCTCACTTAAACACAATACTAAATTCAAGGAGAGAGCTCATGAAATTCAGTTTTTACACCTTTCAAAAACCAATAAATTCCGAATATGATTTTAATAAAAAAAAATGTCAGAAATAACATTCAAAATTTTATTGTTCATCATAAGTAATAATTATAATTGAACTAATTCACGCCTTGGTGAAGGCTTCTTTTCGTTAGGTACATCAAATATAATAATAATTATAACTTCAACAATCATGGCTACCAACTTTACAGCTATAAAATAAAATTAATTACACTTTTTATGTTAATATAATTGATATTTATTGATGGTTTTGAATGGTACTAATAAATTTCTAATCAACTGGGCTTAATTACAAAAATATAAAACGTTTTTATTCAAGCTTGTATCCACACATTTATTTTTTACGTTCTTAGAATGAATTCTAACTTCCACATTTAGAATTTATGAGAGTCAATTAAATCTTTGAACGTTTAACTACTGTATAATACAATATCTATAAAGTAAGTAGCGCATTCTGGTGGTATTAATCAAAATAAGTTACAATAAGTGATGCTTACTTGCTTAGCGATCTATTTTAAACAGCGTGAGAAAGGAAAAATTTTTAACGTTTGGATTTTAAATAATAAGCAGAGTTTATGACCTCCCCGAAGCCAAAAAACTGTTTTTTTGTCAATTATCAGTCCATATTGTGTTATTTATTCTGTAGTAAAAACTAACCGGCAAGGGTCTGGAAGTTATTACGTCCCAAAACCCATCATTACAGTTTCTCAAACCGTGGTCGCTAATGATCAAGCTGTTGATGCGACAGTTTTTACCGGTGTGATGGTTCGGGTTCAATTAACCGGGCTCTCTCAGGAATGGTCGGCCTAAGTCTCTACAAGACTACATCTCATATACACGTCATATATACCTATTATTATCCTCATCTCATTAGGTCATAGGGTTGCTTATTGTTCTGAATTGAACAGATTGCAACTACACATAGGCTATTACGGTAAAAAAAAATTAAAAAAAAATTTTTTTATCAGCAGGTATCAAATACGAACAAAAATTTATAAATGTCTTGAGATCAATAAAGGAATTTAGTTTTTGTTATTTTCCTTAATGTTTTTTATCTGATTAAACCTTCGAAATTTAATAAATAAATTATTTTATTGGAACAAACACAAAAATAATGGCAATAATTAATTAAACAAAGAAAGATAATGTATAAAAAGTTAAAATAAAGGAACAAATAAATATTTGAAAGGTGATAATCGGTGGTAATTATAAATTGAATAATTAACACCTTGAAACTGCCTACTCAGATATGTGTTTCATAAAAACAGTTCAACCGAAAAATATTTATGAATCTTTCAAAAACTTTTATAAAAATAAAATAATTTATTATCAAACAAAACAAATAAATCTATAATTGCTATCGTAAAAAACTATATTGAAGTCATTATAGCCAGGTCAATCGAACTAATGTAATTACGATTTAAATAAACAGGTACTTATAGAAACACACCTATTGAAACAAATTTGGAAAGTGTATTTTATAGCAAACATAGCTTTTATTGTAAAGGTGTAAAATACTTAATTATAATCATTCATTAGTCGTTAAAGATCTCATAAAATCTATGGTATTACTTGTCGGTTATTATATACGTGGAATGTAATCGTAAAACCAGGAATAAATGGTTAAAGTCATGTAGTAGAGACGTTTATAACTACCGAGAAGAAATTGTACAGAAAGAAATTTTTTCAGTCAGTTTTAATGTGGCCGCATCGAAAGCGATCACATTAAAGATGAAAACAAATAAATGTACACATAAAAGTAATAATGTACAAAAGTAACTGCTCCCACACAATACCATTGCCATTAGGTTGTTAGTACACCATTGTAGTTATTAAATACAGTAGAGCGTCAGTTATCCGAACTAATTGGGACCAGAGAGGTTCTGATAATCAAATAGTTCAAATAATTAAATACGCTAAATACCCTAATTTGACAGTGTATATAACCTAAATTTTTAACAGGTTGTTAAATGTTAACATAACTTTTAGTTTAAGAAATTTGGTGTGAAACACTCACACAACTTTCTCTTGACAATGAAAATAATGAATAATAACCTAACATTAGTAATAAAACATTAAAAATAAACAAAAAAATAACCTCAAACAACATAACCTTATTTTAATCATAAGTGAAAAACGCAAAATGAAAATCAACCTCAGTTTGGCTTAAAAATACGGAAAATCACTTTTTCACGGTAAACTAGGCTCTGTAGAGAAAAATGCTCTAAAATAAAAGTTGTAGATCTTTTAATTTCCTATAAATCTGATTATACACTTTTGACGTACAATGCCTACAAGGCTAAAGTCTTTAAAAAATCACTTTTTTACACATATTCATAAGAAAAAAAAGAAAATCGCTAATTACTGCTAAATTAAGCGTTATACAAAGAAATGTTTGAACTAAAAGTTGTAGGATTTTAAATTGTCTACAACTTTTATTATATACATTTTTGCGCTAAAATACATATTATTAAAGTCGTAATGTTGAACAAAAACAATTTTTCACGAGAAAACAACCGTTCCAAGAGATTCAGCATACATGGCGCTAACCCTATCTTGTAGAGCATAAAAAGTGTAGTAAATAATACGATTTGAAAAAGAAATCGTAGGAGCCGTTTTTGAGAGAAAGCGGCACGTGTCCTGAATGAGCTGACAGAAGATGACTTCCAGCACTGTTTCCAACAATGGAAAATTCGCATGGAGCGTTGTAGGGATAGAGGAATGTATGTTGAAGATGGCAATAAGTGATTATGTATAAAATAAAAAGAAAATTTGTTACAACGTCAGTCTCGTTATTTAATAGCCACACCTCGTATAATTGGCTAATCATGTGATAAGAAACAAAAACTATTTATTTTTTGTAGCCCAGGAACTCGATCTCCTGATCGAGTACAAATAATTTAACGCTCCACCTGTTGTGGATAAAATCGCTTTATAGATGACTGAAGATGCAATAGCTTCTGTAGGCGTAAAAATGGTTTGAAAATGCCCAAAACGGGCAGGTGGATTGTTAAATTAATTGCACTCGATCTGTTGGTTCCAGGGCTACAAAAAATAGTTGTGTTTCTTATCGCATAGTCAACCAATTATATGACTGAGTGAAAGACGCAAAATGAAAATCAACCTCAGTTTGGCTTAAAAATACGGAAAATCACTCATTCACGCTAAACCAGGCTCTGTAGACAAAAATGCTTTGAATAAAAGTTGTAGACCATTTAATTTCCTATATATTTGATTATATACACTTTTGTCGTAAAATGCATTGCTAAGGCTGAAATCTTTAAAAAAAATCGATTTTTTACACGTTTTCGTGAGAAAAAATAACATAAAATCGTTAATTACCGCTAAACTAAGCGTTATACAAAAAGATGTTTGAAATAAAAGTTGTAGAATTTTAAATTCTTTACAACTTTTACGATATACATTTTTGCGCTAAAATGCATATTAAAGTCGCAATCTTTAAAAAAAACTTTTTACGTGAAAACAGACTCACCAAGAATTTCAGTAAACATGGCGCCTACCCTATCTTGTAGAGCATAAAAAAATTAGTAAAGAAGCGATTTTTAAAAAAATTGTATGAGCCGTTTCTGAGAAAATCTTAAAAAAGTGAAAAATGACACGAATAAACTATTACTTCCGGTTGACCGATTTTGATGAAAATTTTCGTGTCGGGTTCTCTAGCGGTATCTAACTTAAGTTTCAAGTTCGTATGTCATTCTTGAGATATTCTGTTCACACACACACACACACACACACACGCGCGCGCGCACACACACACAAACCAATCGCTAAAAACTTTTTTTTTTTGGGTTCAGGGGGTCTGAAAACGTGTAGATCCGGTGAAAACTCGATTTCAAAAAATCAACATGAAAACAATACTTTCCTTTCTATATACTCATATAGGCAAGGGAAAGTAAAAAATCGTAAATAAATTGCGATTGGGAGTAAAAACATTAATTTGGTATCAAAATGCTCAGAAATTACCAAATATTTATATAAATTTTTTTTTTTTTTATTCCTAATATTTGTGTACGTTGCAATCTGTTCAATTTAGAACAATAAGAAACCCCATAACCCAATGAGATGAGAGTGATGTGTATGACGTGTAAATGATGTGTAGTCTTGTACAGACCCAGGCCGACCATTCCTGACAGAGTATGGTTAATTGAACCCCAACCATCAAAGTACACCGGTAACCACTGTCTAGTATTCAAATCCGTATAAAAGTAACTACCCTTACTAGCATTTGAACCAGGAACGTTCGTCTCCGAAAATCAGCTGTTAAACAGCTGATTTTGGCGACGACTTTACCTCTAGACCAGTGGTGTCAAACTCAATTTTTCAGCGGCCATATATTAAATTTAGAATGTGTAGGCGGGCCAGATTCAAATAACAAAAAATGTACTGAATTATTATAACATTTTATTTATTTAATTGTATAGTATACAATACGTCGCAACAATAGTGAAGTAGCGAATCTGCGTTTTTTGCGAATTTGAGTTATTACCATTATTGGACACTACTTGTGCCCATATACACTGTGGTGAAGTATTATATCTGTATTATATTCCGTTATCGAGAAAACACCATGTGTTTTTTAGCGAAAGTGCATGAGTTAATAATTTCACCACCGTGAACTGTTGAATCTGAAAATTCGTTACTGCACTAATGCGAGTTTTGTTCACTGTCCCCACATTCACAGTGATGAAGTAACGAATCTGCCAGATACGCTACTTCACCATTATTGTTTTCTACGTTCATTTCAGATTCAACACGGTGAAGAAGCGAATCTCGCAAATATTTTATTATTCACAACTCTAGTTTTTCACATAGCTTATTTTATAAGTCACTAAAGTGAAGAATAATAAATACAGTAATGACAAATTAGTATGTTTTAATGATGTCATAATTGCCTTAACGTTAGTGAACTTTTAATTGCTGTTCTCACGAGCCATAAGGCACTTTGTCATGTTTGTTTATTGGTATGCCTATTCCAGAAATTCACCATTCTGATCAACAAAAATAGTATTTATTATGTTTGCAGGTTTACGTCATAGTTCATTAACCATAAAAGCTAAGTAATTTAATCTCCTGATAAATCAATTTTCATAATTATTTGTCGCATAAATATGTTGTTGTGACCCACGTATTCATTCATTTATTTAACCATTCTCGTTCGATCGAGATCTATTATTGTCAAGTTATTGACTTTTGTGATTGTTATCATTTTTATACTTTATTCAACTTTATTTTTATAGTTATAGGCCTACTTTAGTTTTCGTAGTTACATTTTCATACTTATTTAATTTTATATTTATTGTTACTGTAGTATTAAAAAGAAAACATGAATATTAAAGAATTTCAATTTTTTCCTAATACGGTATTCAGAAAAATTGATTACAATTCGGAGCAGTTTGATAAATTTGAAATGAAACTCATACAAGGACGATCTTCACTGTCACGAGTTGTAAAACCGTACAAAAATCTCTTGAAAATTTTTACAGCAAATCATAAAGATTTAGTAAAACTTTATAACGAATTAATAATCCTTAAAGCCTACCATGAATTCTATTTCAATTCGCCGTCAACGACAAATGTTCCTGACAAACTACCAGAAGCTAATGTGCATGAGAAGTCTGAAGTTGAAGATGATTTTTAACACAATTTGATGTTCTGCTTTAAAAACATTTTGTTAAAGCTATGATTTAATAATTTGATGTTTCTTTAAAATAATTGTAAAAATAGCAGCATATTCTATTAACAATATTGCATTTATGGACTTAAAATCTCAGACTCGGGACTGGAGTAAAATGTTTAAAACCTTGAAAAGCTAGGAATTACACAATACAAAGAAAGGAAAGTTATCTACGGTCTGTATAAGAAACAAATGTCTGTTATGAGAACTGAGGGGTACGAAAAAGAAGCTGCTGTAAAAAAAGGTGTGCAACAAGGATGTTCATTGTCACCAATACTTTTTAACTTCTGCATAAAAGAGGCTATAAATGAAGTGTAGGAAAAATTTAACACAGGAATAAAAATTCAAGAAGAAACAATAAAACTGCTGAGATTCGCCGATATCGTAGTATTAGCCAAGACAAACAGACAAAGAAAGAACTAGAAGAATTAGAGGATATCTTACATAGAATGGATGAGATCCATGAATCTATAAATGAATGGATGGATGAGATCATGAGAAAGGGTTAATGACAATTAATAAGAACAAAATGAAAGTGTTGTACAGCAGCAACAGTGGTTTAGAAGAGATGGGACATTTAAAAGTAGGCAACGAAAACATACAGGAAGTCGGGAAATTTTGTTATCTAGGGAGTAAAATAACAAAGGATTAGAAGCACAAGTGATATAAAAAGTAGGATTGCTCAAGCTAGAAAGGTCTTTGAAATGAAAAATAGCTTATAAAACAGCAGACTACAAACATTGATTTACAGATTAAGAAGAAATTTCTTAAAACACTATGTTTGGAGTGTAGCATTGTACGGAAGTGAAACGTGGGTGATAGGAGCTGTAGAAAGGAAGGATATAAAAGCTTTGGAAATGTGGTGTTACAGGAAAATGTTAAAGATTAGGTGGGTAGACAAAATAAGTAATTTAGAGGTTCTTAGACGAGTGGATGGAAAAAGAAGTTTATGGAGACATCTTACCAGAAGAAGGGATAGGCTAGTGGGGTATATCTTAAGACATCCAAGTATTAGTATATCAGTAATGGAAGGTAATATTAAAGGAGTGAATGATACAAGGTGGCAAAGGTTAGAATATTTAAAGCAAATTGCAAAAGATGTAGGGTGTTGCAGGTATGTAGATATGAAACGACTTGCGCAAGATCGAACAGCTTGGATAACTGCAGCAAACCAGTCGAGAGACTGATGACAAAAAAAGACTAAAAATAATAAAACTTTTATTTCATTACTAAACATCTGTGCAGATTCGTCAGTTTATATAGGTAAACCTTTACCAGTAGAACAAAATATTAATTATTCACCATGGTCAACTAGCGAATCTGTGGTTTTTGGTATTGTCAAGCAATTTTTTTAAATTAATAAATTCAATTCATTCATTAAACCATAACCAACGTGTTAAACATAAAACGTAAATACAACTTCTGCAAAAAGATAAAAGATTGCATTAAAATCTGATTTTATAAAGATTGGCAAAACTTGTTTTCCTTCTCCTGAAAAATCGTACTTTTGCAGATTCGCTACTTCACCATTTTTGCGACGAATATACGGTTGTTAAAAATCATATCAAAGTTATAAAAGATGGTAATTATTTTGAGCTCGAGGATCCAGATACCTGACTTCTCTTGTTTTTGACAAGCTCAATGATGTCAGGTAGAGATGGCGTTACTGTCTATCTCTCTCGCTTGTCCTAGGCACGCGCTCCCCTTAAAATTACTTATAAATGTAGTGTGCGCATTTTAAAACTTCCTTAGAGGAATCGAGTGAAGTCTTAAAGCTCTAAAAAAACATGATTCTTCTTTCTGTGACACATTGCGATCGCGGGCCGTATTGATACAGCCCGGGGGCCGGATGCGGCCCGGGGGCCGTATCTTTGACATGACTGCTCTAGACCAACCTAGTGGGTAAAAAATAAATTGAATTTTTTTTGGGGGGTACTGGTTACCTTTTAAAGAAAGAATACTTGTACAAAGAGTAGAAACTTTAATAAATGATATTGATAATACTTACAGAGCAATATTTCTGAGTATTGATTCCATATATTAATCTTTTTACAATAGTCATACATAAATCTTATTTTTTATCGAATTAACGTAATTATAGTATAATATATTTATGTATAAATCAATAAAACTGTAAGCCAAAGGCAATGTATGCCCAAATAAAGTTATTCCGTAAGTTGTTCAACATTATATGAACTTATTCTCCATATTGAATCCGTCTCGCCTAAAGGTGAAAGTTGTAATATAACCAAAGGTTCTTTTTAAATACGTAATAATTATTCTCATTCCGAGAGTTAGATAATTCCACACTGCCTGCCAACTTCTCTCTACTATACCATCCGATGTCAGTTATACATCTTACCGACCAACACACACGTGCGTGCGAAATTCTTGCAAGTTTCCTATTCTGGATGATAATCATTGGACTTTTCTCTTTTACGCATTGTCTGCATAACTTTGTAGCATATTTATGCTATAACTATTTGTCACCATTTAATGCTCTTCTTCTTATTCTTTTCTGTTGTATTTTTTATCTTTCTTATCTTTCGCGGCTAGTTAATCACAATTGCTTACTTGATCTCATCCGTTCTTTTATTTTTTCTCCTTGTATTATTTTATAGGTAATAGTTTATCATTATTTACATTAACAGATAATGTTTTATAAAAATTTATTTATGTATTCTTCCTTATTTATTTTACTTTCTTTATGTATTTACTATTTATTCAACTTTCTTTTTATGAAATATATTTATTCTTTTAATATTTATTTTTATTAATACATAAAATTGTATGAGGAATATTTATTTTTAGTATCATAGAACAACGTGGAAAGTTAATGAAAATAAAATATCCTGTTTTATTAACATTTTATTATATATTTTATGTTATTCCAATCTGTTTGCACCCATGGTTTTACGCAGTGGGATAATTTAACCAGTTGTTGTTTAGGTCATCAGCCGAAAGGCTGGTTTGAACCTCCACAGACTTTACTAAGTAAAACGAGAAGTGATGTGGTTTACCATTGTCCTCATCACTGAGTGGAAAAGTATGCTTATCAGTACGCTAGGACCTCTGTAAAGCATCCACTTTCCACCCTATAGATGACACCTTCACTTCGTTCACCACAGAGTCTGGCTGTATATGAAATTCATTACTCTCAAAAGAGATAACTCTGACGAGTGTCTTTTACACCTCTACCTCTTCTGTTCATAAAATGTTTTAGTCATAAAATTGGCTGACCATGTGGTAAGAAACAGAACAATTTTTTTGTAGCCATGGAACTAGCAGATGGATAGCAAATAATTTAACACTCCACCTGCCTGTTATAGGCAAGAAAAAACTTAACCAGATGTATTAAAATTGTATGCATTAAAAAATAGGCAATTATAAAAATTAAATTTAAAAAACCCCGACAGAAAACCTTTAAACCTTTCAGTGTCGTAATAATATTTAAAATTTGATCTAAAGTGCCGTTTAATTTGAATAAGGGTGTGCACAAAAAGTTCCAGCCCTCATTTCGAAAACTTACAGGCGTAAGCCTGCTCTTGCCGACCAAAATTTCAACGTTACAGAAAAAAATGTTCTATTAAAAATTAATTTTTATTGTGTTCATAAAAAAAACGTTCGAACAGTAAAACTATTCAAAATAGTTTTTTTTTAGTTTATTTAAAGTCGCATTAACAGCTTGGTCTTTAGTTACTACTGTGGGTTTTGGTACCTTAACGGTGGTTTTAAGGTGTTAAAATTTCCAGACCCTAGCCGGGAATCGAACCCAGGACCTTCCGTTTTGTAGGCTAGCACGCTAATCACTACACCACGGAGGCGGTTTTAAAATATAGTCACTGTTATTTTTTAAGTAACATTGGTTGGGCAAGCAACTTTGTCTGGAGACCAGATTATAACCATTCGTGAACAAACACTACTGGAGGTAGTTCAAATTCTGTTCGAATTCATGCCTAATTCACGTTAAAAATACAAAAAAGTACCAATCAAATTTTTTTTATTTGTCAATTGTACTGCTACCGATGGCAAATTTAAGCAAAAAAATTTCTGTTACAATTTACGTATGGGTTATTTCCAAAAAAATTTATGAAAATTTAATAGAAGTTTTTCATGAAATATTTAATTCTTTTTATAAAATATTCGTGGTTTTTATCCTACAGTAATTAAATTTTATATACAACTTAAGGATAAAATTTAGTCAAAATTAACTAACTGACCATCTAGCAATTCTAGTTCATCATTAAAATAATAAAATGTTTTTTAAAATTTTTATACTTCTTTTTATATGAAATAATGAAGACGACGTGAGGTCCGCACATTCAACTTGATTCTTTCTTTCAAGGTTTTTATCATAACAATAATTATTGTAATCAAGCTTCCTAATTACTTACAAAATAAGCAATATTTTACTATGTTATAGCAGTCATTATTTTTCCATCATCTGTTGTAATATGTTATAACCTTACACTAACACTCATGTCTTGGCATGAAGTAATAAAGTGGTCGTTTTGCATTAGGATCTTTCTACTCATCTTTTCAACAGTTCTAATGCGTTAAATTTTTGCTCTGATATCCTTATTGTTTTTTCTCGTATACGGCCAAATTTAGACCACGTGAGTTGATTTTTGACGTTTCTGGAATCTCTTTTTGCAGCCCACATTCTCAGTATTCGTTCCCAGTATGCTTTCTCCTTTCTTCGGTCCACCCGGTTTTTGCTCTTCATGTAAGCTCTTAAAATCCGAAATTATTTTTCTGAATTTGGTTATGTTCATTTAGTTTTGTAGGTTTAAACCAGGTTTTTCAATATCCTTTTTGATTCTTTTAAACCATTTATCAGACACCTTAGGTCTATTGTTTTTTTTTTTTTTTTAGTGCTTGTTTAGCCACAATGGACCACTTTAGTCAATTTGGAAGCTTTGAGTCTCTTTTTGGCGTGATATTCTCTCATGTTCTGAGCACGCTTCTGTTTGGCTATTTCTAAAAAATCCCTCTTCTTATACTCTCTTTTCTGTGTCGTAAGCCGATGGTTGTGGTCCTTGATGACCTGTTTGTATTGGGTGATTTTTCCGTTAGATCTTCGTGAGTTAGTCCAAGTTCTTGTAAATCCCTTTTGATTTCTTTGTTCTACATGTATCCGTTATCAGCGTCCGTTTTTCGTCTCATTGCATGGTTAATAATTCTGCGTAAAAGTGGCTCAAAACTGGAAGTCAAGAAATCAAAGTCGGAATTTTGCAATAAAAATAGTGTCATTCGATTCCTCTTAAAAAGTAGATTCAGAAATCACTAATGATTTTTGCCATAGTCAAAGGTAAACCTTTTTCTTTCTGATGAAAGCTCTTTCTGAAGAACATCTCTTCCAATTTTTTTAGAAAAATCTATTGTGAAATACTCATACAACTTTATCTTGCCAATGCAACTAATGACCAATATAACATAACATTAGTAATAAAACATTAAAAATAAACAAAAAATGAATCTCAGAAAACATAACCTCATTTTAATCATGAGTGAATGGTGCAAAATAAAAATCAACCTCAGTTTGGCTTAATAATACGGAAAATCATTCTCTGCGCTAAACTAGGATTAGTAGAGAAAAATGCTTTAAATAAAAGTTATAGATCTTTGAATTTCATATAAATTTGATTACACTTTTGCCGTAAAATGCATACTAAGGCCGAAATTTAAAATATTACAGATTTTACAGATTAATACAGATTACGGATAGATACATAGATTTTACAGATTAATACAGAATATTTTACAGATTTCCATGAAAAAAAAACAGAAAATCACTAATTACTGCTAAACTAAGCGTTATAAAAAAATGTTTGAAATAAAAGTTGTAGAATTTTAAATTGTCTACAACTATTAGGCCTATTATATACATTTTTGCACTAAAATGCATATTAAGTTTGCAATCATAAAAGAAACATTTTCTTACGAGAGAACAGCCTCCGCAAGAATTTTAGCAGACATGGCGCCTACCTTATCACGTAGAGCATAAAAAATGTAGTTATGAGATTTTAAAAAAAATTCGTAGGAGCGTTTTTGAAAAAATTGCAAAAAAATAAAAAATGACACAAATAAACTACTACTTCCGGTTGACCGATTTTAATGAAAATATTTGTGTCTAGTCTGGTAGTAATATCTGACTTAAGTTTATAATTTCAAATTCGTACGATGTTCCGTTCTTGAGATATTTTGTCACACACACACACACACACACACACACACACACACACACACACACACACACAGCACACAGATAAATCGCTAAAAACATGTTTTTTGGGTTCAGGGGGTCTGAAGTTCGATATAGTAAAAATTGGATAAGCTACGTTTTGTTTTTGATATAAAGAGATTTATTTAAAAATATATAGAACAGGTATAAAATAAAACCACTTGTCCATGTTACAGTATAATGATTTATTATAGACATATTATGTTTAATATGGGAACTGAGAAGAAAAAGAACATACGAGTGTATAATGTTGTGGCCTTTGGATTAATATTGTATAGGCTATATAGCCAGTAACTGTTACATTATAATTTCAAACATCAGTAGCTAAGATACTTTGTTATAGTTATAATTTATTATACACAGTATTATGAAATAAATATAACACTATTTAATGTTATACAAACATATAAATAAACTGATTGCTTCGTTATAAGAATGTAGTGTAACATAACCTAACTTTATGACAGGTAGTTTTGTCGGTTTTAATCTTCATTTTTATCAATTATATTTTGTATTCTTTGAATACATAACCATAGATGAATAACAACAGACAAAAGATTTGTTGTTTATAAAATATTTATAAACCTAAAAATATAGTGATTAAATTTTTTAAAATGCATTCGAATATGAACCCCTGGTTCGTTTGTTAGGTTAGGTTTGATTTTTAAATTCATTCGTTAATACAGGTGGCCCCATCTTTCAGCAATTTTTACAACAAGAATAACAGCTACTATGTTTTCTTCTTCTTCATTTTTTAAGCCTATTTTTTATTCATTCTGTTTTAAATTCTGTATAGTAAATTTTACATATCAACATATCATTCTTTGTTTAATTTATTTTTTATGTATTTCGTTAAAATAAATGTTGTCAGATACACTACTGAATATTTTATAGTTTACTTCCACTTGTGTTTTGTATTGTGTTCGTATTATATACACTAATAAATTATTTTTCATAATCCTTTATCCAGAAATTTTTATGGCGTTGGCAAAATTTTTATTAGATTTTTTTTAGATATTTCTCGACTACGCTTCTATTTAATATTTGCCGGCCGCATTGGCGCAGTTGGTAACGTGCTCGCCTTTCATCATGCGGTCTTGGGTTCGAATCCCATTCAGGCACGGCATCTTTTCATACGTTCCAAAAAAATCATTTCATCCTTCACCGTCTGCATTAGCAGTAATTGCAGAACAGTCGGACGTTAAACAAAAAAAAAAAATATATTTAATATTTAAATTATGTATTATCTCTCAACGAGTGATTTAAAAAATGTATTTATTTATTTGATATGTTATGTCGCTTATTTCCCATAACAGGGAGATGAAGTGTTAAATTATTTGCACTCGATCTGATATTTATTCCAGGGCTACAAAAAAAGTAGTTCTATTTCTTATAATATCTTTTGGCAATTATATGACTGAAACATTTAAGAACAGTAGAGTGTAAAAGTCACTAGTGAGAGTTATCTCCTCTGAGATAATGAATTTCATTTCATTGTACAGCTACACCCTGTAGTGAATGAAGTAAAGGTGTTACTTGCAGGGTGAAAAGTAGATGCTTTTCTTATTTAAAACTAAAATAAAAAAACTAAGTTTGGATTAGTACCGGTAAGTTGTGTTTAACTTAAACGGAAACTTGCCCATAACAGGCAGGTAGATTTTTAAATTAATTGCATTCGATCTACTAGTTCCAGGGGTACAAAAAATAGTTCTGTTTCTTATCAAATGGTCAAGCAATTATGTTGAAGCATTTAAGGATAGAAGAGGTAGAGGTGCAAAAGACATTAGTCAGAGTTATCTCCTCTGAGAGTAATGAATTTCGTTACACAGCCAGACCCTGTGGTGAATGAAGTGAAGGTGTTATTGGCTGGGTGGAAATGCTGATAAGCATACTTTTCTCCTCAGTGAGGAAGGCAATCGTAAACCACCTCACTCCTCGTTTTCCTTAGTAAAACCTCTAGAGGTTCAAACCAGCCTTTCGTTTGATAACATAAACAAATTCAGCTTTCCTGTAATTAGTTGGAGAAAAAAGGATAAATTGACTGGACTAAAAATAAAAAGCCACAATGTTGATAAGTTTGTATCTCTCATGAATTGAATAACTCAATAACCATCTAAAGAACGTAATCACAAGTTTTATGTATTTAATGATAGTTAACTTTTGATGGAGTGATACAAAATATTAACATAATCATAGATTCTAATATTTGTAGTTGAATGGAAAGATGGATAATGTGCGGGTACATTCTTCTATTCAAATAGTTTATTTTATTGATAATGTTATTATATATTACTCATTCCTCGTTTTACTTAGTAAAGCCTCTAGAGTTTCAAACAAGCTGTTCGGGCTTATGACCTAAACAACAACATTTCTCTTATCTACAATCTAGAGATGCAGAAATTATATTAAAAATAGAGAAAAATCCCTTTCATTAGGCAACGCGTCTTATGGTATGGCTAATGGCAATTTTTTAAAAGGCTTACCTTCAACTTATGGAAAAACCTGTAGTGATTTCTGTATCTATTCTTAATTTCTATTTCTTTAAGAGGAATCGAATTTTTTTGTTCCAAAATTCCGAGTTTGATTTCTTGGCTTCCGGTTTTGGGTCATTTCCGGTCGAAACCGGAACTTTAAACCCAATGATTTCTGAATTAACTCTTTGAGAGGAATCAAATGACTCTATTTTTGTTTCCAAATCCGAATTGAATTCTTGACTTGCGGTTTTGGGCCACTTTTGGTCAAAACCGGAGCTTCAAGCCCACTAATTTGTTGTGTAGATTACGAATCCGAAAACCGTTTGCTGCTATCTCTTGTAGTTTCTGACTGTGATTTTTTTACTTCCGGTTTTGAACCACTTTTGGCCAAAACCGGAACTTTAACCCCAATATAGACCCAATAACTTTTTATTTAGATTACGAATCCAAAAAGTTTTGTTGCTATCTCTTGTATTTTATGACATCTGTGTGTGACGGACGGACAAAATAATAAATGACAATTTTAAAAATTTGCATCAATTACTTTCGGGAATAACTATAATGTGTTATCTTCATGAAGCCATTCATGTCATATGTACACCATTATTCGTCAACACACTTGTTTGTATAAAAAAGAATAAGAATCTACAAAAACTTTATCTCCGAATACGGTAGTGAACAACTGCCAATTCCAAGATTTTTTTTAAATAGTACAATTTAACAAATTTGGAATCAAAACTCTGTATCTTTTAAATATAGGTACCTGTTAAGGAATTACAAAATCATAGAATAGCTTTGTTGAAACACATAAAATCGTCTCTAATTCTTTATCTGATGAAAGTACATCAGAAAAAAACGATCAACTATTACCGCTTATATTTCTTACAACCTCAAACTAAATACATCATAATTCAAATAAATGTACTGTTCTATGTTTGCAGTGTAGGCTTAAAAAACGAAATATATAAAAAGTTAATGTTGTACATGAAACCATACATGTAGTTCTGACAATATAACATATTTTCCACAATCATTTCAGATAATATTGCTGGCTATCCTAAAAAAAGACCATTCAAACTTAATGCTTATGCATACATCACTGAAATAGCCTTATTGTTTGATCCGTTTTATTCATTTATAACTATTAATAATATTTATTTGTTTTTTCGTTTTCTTCTCCTCCTTCTTTTCCTTCTACTTCGTCTTCTTGCTAAGCAGTATTTTTGTAATTCTCTTTATTTATTGACCCACTTGTTTTCTTCACACCAATATATTCCGTGCTCTGTTTCCATTTGTGGTCGTTTAGGTCATCAGCCTAAAGTTTGGTTTGAACTTCTAAAGGCTTTACTACGTAAAATGAGTGAGGTGGTTTACCATTGCTTTCCTCACTGAATGGAAAAGTATGCTTATCAGAATTTCCACCCTGCAAATAACACTT
The DNA here is from genome assembly GCA_035578175.1 of Catonia carolina. NCBI lineage: Eukaryota > Metazoa > Arthropoda > Insecta > Hemiptera > Achilidae > Catonia > Catonia carolina. The sequence goes on along the minus strand of JAQMRL010000006.1, from coordinate 45,518,401 downwards.
TCAGTTCATTCATCACAATCTGGCTGTGTAATGAAATTCATTACTTTCAGAGGAGATAACTCTGACTAATGTCTTTTGCACCTCCACCTCTTCTATTCTTAAATGCTTCAATATATTGGTTGACTATGTGATAAGAAACAGATTTTTTTTGGTGGCCCTGAAACTACCAGATCGAATGCAAATAATTTAAAACTCTACCTGTCTGTTATGGACAAGTTTTTATTAAAGTTATACATAACTTATCAGTACTAATCAAAACTTAGTTCTTTATTTTAGTTTAAAAAAATAAAACAAAAATCACGCACTTAGCATTTAAAGTTAGTGAAAAACTTGTGGCATCAATTTACATAAACAACACACAGATGTCTTTATATACAACTTGACCAAACGCGTGAATTGGCAAACTTACAAAGAAAGAAAGGAAACAGTTTAACACAGAATTAAAACAGTTTTATTGGTTACTAATGAACGGTAAACACGCAGTCTAAATATTTAATATACGAGTATAAATAAATTCTCAAATCTATTTGGACTTATGGAATTAAACTTTAAGGTTCAGCAAACGTTCAAATCTCACAAAGGATTCAATCGAAATTACTTAAATTAATCACAGTATCACTTTTATCCATAAAAAAACAAGAAGATAAACCTCAGGGATGCTAATTCTTCTTCTCTTCCACATAGTCTATATTCCAGATCATCTCTAAAAATTCCCATGTTACATATATGTTTCCTAAGGTGGGAGTACTGTAAAAACAGACCCACAGCGTGGTCCAGACCAAGTACTTCACAACTTAGAGGATTTAATATGATGTAAGCCATTCTTTATTGAACCTCAATCCTGCATTTTTTGTATTTACCCTTTTTGTTTTTCTAATTTTTATTGTTCTGAAGTTGTAATTGGAACCTTTATGAACATTTTATATTGTGACTTTTGTTTTTGTCCATTGTTTTGTTTGATTTTTCATTTGAATTACATAAGCCCAAATAGGTTTAAATAAAGATTTGTATAGCAACAATTTTATATGTAGAGGTAGTCATGATCGTTTGCAATTTATTAGGGTAAATTCTTTACATTTTGAGTTTAGAATCCCTTGTTTCGTTTTTATATGATGCAAAATCGTTGTATCAAAATATACTCAGGTAACAAATTTTGTTCTGCTGAGGAATAAGCAAGTTGTCAAGAATAAAAGAAGGACATTTTTCCTATAGGATGAAAGAGATTTTAACCGATTTTAACGCATTCATTTGTATTCTCTATATTTTTAGCCAGTATTTCAAATAGTTAAGATGATTTTACTTGTTTCATGTTATGATGATGTATTAATTGCGCCTATATAGAATGGATGACAACCGGTTGATTAAACAAATTTTTAAGATACTAAACAATACCTAAGGTTTCGTTAAATGGTTTAAAGAAGTCACAAAGGATACTGAAAAAACCGGAATAAACCAAGAAAAGTTAATGAACCGAATCGAATTCAGACAACTAATTATGGACTATAAGGGCTTCCATGAAAAGCAAAAATGGAACACTGGGTGGATAGAAGATAGGAGGAAAGTGTAGTGAACGAATACCGGGAATGTAGGCTGCATAAAGAGCTTCCAGAAACTTCTAAAGTCACCTCACGTGGTCTAAAATTGGCCCTACACGAGAAAAAAATTTATTTGCACTAAATAATTTAAATTATTCCATAAGGAAAAACAAAAATATTTAATTTAGCCTACTTAAAACAAATTAGAATTTTCATATTATTTAACTGAAATACGACCTTCAGAGGCTAGAAAAAATTTTAAGATACTAAACAGTAGACCTAATGTTTCGGATAATTGGTTTAAAGAAGTCAGAAAAAACACTGAGAAAACTTAATGAACCGAACCAAATTCAGACAACTACCTAGTTACGGACTTTCAGGGCTTCCATGAAGAGCAAAAATAGAACACCGAGTGGACAGAAGAAAGGAGAAAAACGTACAGTGAATGAATGCTGAGAATGTGGCCTGGGAAAAGAGCTTCCAGAAACGTCTAAAGTCACCTCACATGGTATAAAATTGACCATACATGAGAAAGAAATGTAATGGCACTAAGTAATTTAAATTATTCCATGAAAAAACTCTGCCCATAACAGACAGGTGGAATTACAAATTATTTACACTCAATCTGTTCGTTGCAGGGCTAAAATAAATAGTTCTGTTTCTTATCACATGGTCAGCCAATTAAATGACTAAACCATTTAAGAACAGAAGAGGTAGAGGTGTAAAATACACTAATCAGAGTTATCTCCTCTGAAAGTAATGAATTTCATTAAACAGTCAAACCCTGTGGAAAATGAAGTGAAGGTGTCATTTGCAGAGTGTAAAATATGTGCTTTTCAGAGGGCTCGGCATGCTGATAAGCGTACTTTTCCACTCGATGGAAGGCATGGTAAACCACCTGACTTCTCGTTTTACTTAGTAAAATCTATACAGGTTCAAACCAGCCGTTTGGCTAATGACCTAACCAGCAAATGGAAAAATGAAAATATTTAATTTACTTAAAACAAATTAGAATTTTCATATGATTTAACTGAAATACAACCCTCATTAACGGATGAATAATATGTAGGCCTGTATTCGTAAAAACAGATTAACGTTAAGGAAATTATCTTAGAATTCGATCTCATTAAAGTAATATTTAAAAAAAAGAATAAATGATTGCCATAAAATTTTAATTTTTATCTACAGTATGAAAGACATTGCAAAAAATATAAATATTAATTTATTTATCTAGTTACATAAAATAACGTATGTGCAGACCATGGATAAGTAGTTAATAATGATAATTCTTTCTACATTCTACATACGGGAATTTTTTTATTATTTCTTATGGAAAAAATAAAAAAAACTCATGCCAATGATTATATATAAAAAATAAAAGTGTTAAATAAGTCAGACACACTTAAAGATAATTTTTTTATTAAAGACAAATCGCGGTATATCTTTACGAGACCGCTTAGCTTCTGATTTTCTCCATCGTTGTTGTGGTTAAGTGGCGAACTTAAACGCATTCGTAAAATCTTTCAGAATCATCTTATTGTATCATCCGATTTAAAAATTGAACCCGTCCTTGGCGTTCAACAAAGGTTTAAAATATATAAAATAAATTCCAAGCAAAGGTATGAGTAAAACGTCATCAACGTGGCAAACCGCCGGCAGCAAGTCTTTTTCTGTTACTGCCGGAAGAACTTGAAGCAATAATTTAAACCTCGTTTCTGTTATGCATCTCAGAGAAATAACCGGTTTAGTTTTAAAACCCATGCCGTGGTTCCGCTTCCAATTAATGTTAACTATACGCATTCGACTGACTATCGTAAAAGTTTTAAAAATAAAATAAAAAATTAGTTTGCAGCCCAATTTACTATCTGTTAAGCTTAATGACTAAGAAATCTTTAACTTGTCTAGTTTACCAGAATAGAAAGTTAATATCTGGTCGGTTGTTGATTGAAAAACTTCAATAGGAATTATTAACACAAATCTATAACTTAATCTGCTATAAATAAATGTTTTAGCTTTAATTAACGTTTGTATTGTGGGCGGGTGTGCGCGTACATACGTCACTGCTTTTTTTATCATCCTTTCTTAATAGATCCTCGTCTGAAAGTATTATCAACTAAAAGAAATTTAAATTAAATATAAATTATTGATAGAAATATATCTAAATAATTTAAAAGCTCGTTTCGTCATTTTTATCTAAGTCTAGAATATATATTACATTATTTATTGATTTTTTTACTTAATTTTCTGTAATTAGATGTTTATACAGGGTGTTTCGCGAGTTATAAAATGAGTGAATGATTCAGGACATTAAATCCTGTAAATGTCCTCCTCAAAGCTATTGACGCGATTTGGTTTTTATTTATTTATTTTAATTTAGTTGTGAACTTTTTTCTAGTTGTTTTTATAGGCTACAGTTGTAAAATAAAGTAAAAAATACATATATTTATTTATATATTTTTGTTATGTAATGTTTGAGAAAATGAAAAAATTGAAAACGTTTGAAAATATGTCTCAAATTCATCAATACTATGCCTAAAAACCAGTTAATTTGTAAAAATTTTAAATAATTTTATTGCAGTAATTTTGAATAGGTGTAATTAATATACTCCCAAAATTTTAGCTTGATACCTCTTACGGGTTTTGATAAAATTGATACATAGATTTAAACATACTGACAGTAAAACACGAAATATTAAAATTCTCCTCAACATATCACACGAAATTAGAAAATCATACCAAGTTTTTAGCAGTGAACCTTCTAGATAACCTAAAAACACAGAGAAGGCTACGACAAAAACATTGAAAAGATCTTTTTTGAAGTTAAAAGAATGTAATAAATAACTCACGATCCAGAGGAGATGCATCGGTGCGTTGAATCCTCCACACAAGGCAGATTTTTCCCCAAGATTGTAAATGTTTGTGTTGTAAAAATTAAATAGTAAAAGTTTTTGTGGTAATTTCAGTGTTTTGTTATAAACAAAAAAAACTGTTGCAAAACAATTATTATTTTCTAGATTCTAATTTTGATACTTTTTTGACCCAGATGTCTTCTATCCTTTGTCCGAGTTCTTTCTTCCGTTCTTCAGACCTTATTTTTATGTTGGTATTTTTTTTATTTTTCTAGGAAATTCTCAAAGTCATCAATTTTTCACGTAAACTTAAGTTTCCAAGAATCTCTTAATTCCAATTCAGCACATCTGTCCTTCTTCTTTAAATTCGGTCTTATCCAAGAAGGTTCACATATCCATCAGTGAAGCTTCACCTGAACCATGTTCTCAAGTTTTCCAGCTAGTAGGATTTGCGTCTTTTACCTCAACTTCTTTTGTCCGTAATTTTCCCTTAAATTAATATGTGCAGAAAGCTGTAGTCCTCTTTTCTCATCAGATGTCTCAAGTATATATATTTATATTCTTCGGAGACGCGTATAAATATATACAACTAGCGGGACCCATGCGCTTCGCTGCACGTGTTGGAAAAACATAATGAGATTATGTTAATGTATGTGTATATTAAATATAAAACTTTGTTGGTTCTTAAATTTTTAAGGGTTAGTGGAAGCATTTAATGTAAGGGCTATCTATAAATAATATTTTTAGTTTGTCCTGTTGGCGCTAAAATGTATAAATTGCTTTTATCGCTAACCCTCGAACATAAAACATATAACTGCCCGTGCGAAAAGCAGGAAGTACGTAAATCAATCCCAAAAATGAACTTTAGGTGAGTTCGCATTGACGATATTTTGAAAATTTGATCAAATGGGTTATGTCCAACACGATAGAAACTGCAAATGCAATAGAAAAAACCCCACAATCAGTCCAATTTTTTCTGCTGTTGACAATCTTCATAATGAATGGAAGGTTTGTGGGGAAATAATGCGAAAAGAAAACCGAGTTGTTGGACAGTTATATTGAAATTTTTATTTGGGTTTAAGCTGTCATATACATGAATAATATTTCCGTCGTAAGAATATACGTTATAAGAATATACAGTAGGGTAATTTCAAATAAATATATTACGTACATAGTTTTAAATGAACTTATCTTATTATCGATATTTTTATGATAAATATCTTTCATTGTAATGTGATTGATCAATACAATTTAATACATGTTTACTTAATTTTTATTTCAAAATTTATACTGAGTTGATGCACAACCTTGTTTAACCATCACTAACATAATACTACCAATTTTCTTTAATTTTTTTCATTACAAGAAATATTTTTCAAATAAAATCAAAATTCATTTAATTTATTAAATTTAAAATTCCTGACATATTTTTAATAGAAAATAAAATAAAATTTGTAAACATGATTTAGGTAATTTTTACAATTTAAGTAATTTTTTAGGTCAATTTACAATTTTATTAAATTTAAAGTTTCTTAAATTTCAACTGTTAGACATGTAATCATAATTGTCCTCTACAAGTAGCACAACAATTTTACAAGACAATCCGCTCACCAGCCCGCTTGTACAAAATGTGTGCTCGCCGTTCATCCCAGATAACCCCGCGAGAAGACTCAAACGCCATTGGCCAAAAGAACTTCTCCGGGTGAATCAATGACGGAGCTATGGTCTTGATTCAAGTAGAATCATCAAAATTTACATAAGCTAGTGTTTCATATTTATTTATCATTAAATATTAACAGATTGTAAAAACTAACGATATATAAGTCCCTTCTTAGGCCAATTTGGATGTATGCCGGTCAAATAGATGTGCTAAACTCTTTGTAATAGCTCGGATTTAGAGGTTTCAATCCTTACTGATATTAGTCGACGCATCCTCTTACGTTTCTAGGAGTCCCGGGTTCGATTCCCGATCAGATCTGGCATTTTTTCATCACTTATTTTCATTATCATTATTATCCACCGTCTGCATTTGCAGAAATTGCAGAACAGTCAGATTTAAAACAAAACAAAAAATTACGTTTCTAACCCTACCTTAGATAACGACCTCAACATCCCTCTAGTACCAGATGTTGTCATTCAACTTTATCGAAACTCCCACGACAGACTTTTCGCTCATCCAAACGAACTGATACTTTCCTCCTGTCATCTACCAAACAACGTTTAAAGACTATTAAGGAGGAAGTGGAGCAGGAATCTCCTGTTTTAGAAGCGGTTAATGGTATTAATTAATGAATTAATTAATTAATCGATGACTTAGTAAGAAGTAACTAATAACATGTCGGAGACCTGTCAGTGGATGGTGCTCTCCATGCACGTCACTCATGTCATTTTATTCATTCTTTCACCCACCATCTTATTCACTGGTTGTTTATCTTGTAACAGTTGTTAATTTCATAAATAAAGATAATAAAAAAATATAAATAAATAATAAAAAAGTAAAATACGTAGGCTGTTATAACCGTAATTGTAACACACTTAGTACTGTATTACATTTTAATAAACATCCTAGATATGCCATCAACAAATAACAATCAATTTTTATAATAAAAAAAATCCTACATAAAAATCTTAAAGTGATTTAATAAGTTATTAAAAGATAAATACATAAAATTAAAATGAAGTAACTTAAATTTAGCTGGAAGTGTTTTATGAAGAACTTAAAGAACAAATACAATTTTTCAATCCGGATTGAATGAATTAGAAAAGATAAGAAAACAATTTAAAAGTAAGTAGAAAATGTAATTGAATAAATAAAAAAATTTAAATTAGAATGCAAAAAAAATGTTGATTTGCTAATAAATAATGTGCAGAATATCAATTAATACGATTTGAATTAATAAACGTTTGAATCGGGATTGTATGAAATTAAATGAATATAAATTCCAAACGAAAACTAGTTAACAAGGGTAACGTTTATCAATATTCTATAATTAAAATTTTCATTTAATAGATAATAATAATAAAACTGAAGTAATCTAATTTAAATACAAAAGCAGGAAAAAGATTTTTGAAGCTGTATCATGGCGAGGTAACCGGGAATAAGAGTAGTTGTTTAGCAGGCTGTCAGCATCTTGACCACAAAAATAAAATGTGGATAGAATGCCATTAAAACCACTACACTATCTGGCTAATTGAACCAGAATCTGTTTAATTGGAAGTGATTTGATACGGGAAATTTTTTAAAAGACAGTAAGCACTAACTGCTTCCAACACGAAAACATTCGGACCCACCGAAAAATAACACAAAATAACATGATTCAAAAACATCATTGAAAAGTTGCGAAACTTTTGTCCATTCTTTTATAAATATTACCAGAACTAACCACAACAAATAATCGGCTGACCAGTTTTGCATTGGTAATTGGATTAGTGAATAATTTAAAATTAAATATTTAAAATCCTTGAATGGAATAAATATAAAATACCTGTTTTAGTTGACAATCTACAAATAAGTGATTTTCGGATAAAATTGTTACAACATGTGCAGGTACAGTAATTTAAACGTGTTTTAACTGTGTTTTAACGAATATAAATAAATAAAACCAGAGTAAATACTATAATGAGATTATAATTCATTTGAAATCAATTAAAAATATTACCTTAAATGCAGTCTTAATAATTACTTTAATTAATTAGTAAATTAATACATTAATACCATTTTAGTAAGTTTTTTTAATGCCTGATGTGTGTAAGTTTTAATCTGTTCAATTTAAGGGTACCCGGAACGAAAGAAATTAAACATTTTCACATTTCCGTTTTTTTTTTAAATTATTAAAATTCAGAGTATTCTGCACCCAACGATAGTCTATAGGTATAATTTGTTGGGAGTTCTGCAGTTTTTTTTTAATTAAAAATATGTTAAATCCTGAAAGTTATTTTTTAAACGTTACCATTTTTGCATAACATTTTTTTTTTTGAATGACTACAAATAAATACATAATTTTTTATTTTGTACGATGTTTTCAAAGTTTCACACTGTGAACTATGAATTTTAATACTTTTATTCTTCAAACATTCAAACATATAACGTCCAAACTTTAAACGTGATAGTACGTTTACACATCAGCCACAATACTTGAGTCCTGCAACTCTCAATCACCAAACACTCTTTGAAGCCTTTTACTCTCTCTCTCTTTTTCTGCTGTTAAGGTCATCAGCAGAAAGGCTGGTTTGAACCTTTAGATGCTTTACTAAGTAAACAAAGGAGTGAGTCCTTAACAATAGCCTTCCTCACAAGTGTAAAAGTATGCTTATCAACATGCTACATTCACTTCATTTACCACAGGGTCAAGCTCTTTACTGAAATTCATTACTCTAAGAAAATATAACCGTGACTGGTGTATTTTACACCTCTACCTCTTTTGTTCTTAAATGCTTCAGTCATATAATTGGCTGACCGTGTGATAAGAAATAGAACTATTTTTTGTAGCCCTGAACTAGCAGATCGAATGCAATTAATTCAAATGCCACCTGCCTTTTATGGGTTCGATATTTAAATATATAGGGCAGAAAAGTATTGTTTTCATGTAGTTTTTTTTTAAATCGAGTTTTCACCGGAAATACACGTTTTCAGGGCCCTTCAACGCAAAAAAATGTTTTTAGTGATTGGTCAGTTTGTGAACAAAATATTTCAAGAATGGAATAGCGAACAATTTTAAAACTTGGAACATAAAGTTAGGCACTACAGAGGAACCTTACACAAACATTTTTATCAAAATCGGGCAACCAAAAGTAGTAGTTTATTCGTGGAATTATTCATAAATTCTCATATTTCTCATAAATGGCTCTCAAAGATTTTTTTACATCACCTCATTTCTAAATTTATTTTCTTTATTCATTTTTTATTTTACAATGCTTACTCATGATTAAACATAGTTCATATTGTTCGTTATTTACATTGGCAAGAGAAAATTGTGTAAGTGTTTCACATCAGACTTTTTTCTTTGTTATCACTGTACTTTAAATTCTATACGCTAGATGGCATCAACTCTATGATTTTTCTCATTACCAGGAAACAAATATTTAAAAAAAAGAATGCGTAGTAAGAGAGATCAAAGTTGTTAATTTTATGTACAGTATAGGTATCTTTTTTCATTACGTTCAACTGTTTTTAATAATTTTTGTCTAAAAATTTTCAATTACTTTTCATGTTAATATTTACAATTTCTTTTGTTTGCAGTTGGTGAATAATGGAAATGTTTGCTGATAAAACCTAATCGAAACTCCAACACAGGACTGACTGTGAAGCCTGTTCCATTGACATTCAAAGTACAAGGTAAGTTTTGAGTTAATTAAACACATCTCAATTTGTTTAATTATTTTATATCGCTTTTTGTTTAACGTTCATGTTTTAAATAGTATTTTGTTGTTTTTAATTTTAAGTTCCATCGACAGCTTGGTCATTAGCTACTGCTGTGAGTTTTGGTACTGTAACAGTGGGTTTTAGAGTGTATTAAAAAATTCAGACTCGAGGTAGGAATTGAACCCAGCACATTTCGTTTTGTTACATGATAACGGGCTAGTCACTACACAACGGAGCCGTTCATTAAATAGTGCTTATTGCTTTACAGTGTTTGTTTTTAGGCATTAATTTTAGTTTTATCGATAGTGTTTGTTTATCTTTACAGTGTTTGTTTTTAGCTATTTATTTTAGTTTTACTGATAGTCATGAGTAGCCCAGTTAATGTAAGCATTAAAATGGCCAAACCTGGAACTAATAAAAAATTAATTTCGGGAAAATTAATACAGAAAACAAAAATCTGTGTGAAAAACTCACGCGATTTTATCTTACTAATGTTGTTGTTTAGGTCAACATCCAAAACGCTGGTTTGAACCTCTAGAGGTTTTACTTAGTAAAACAATGAGTGAGGTGGCTTACCATGGCCTTCCCCACTGTGAAAAAGTAGCCTATGCTTATCAGCATGCCAGGCCCTCCGAAAAGTAATCTACTCTGCACCCTGAAAATGACAACTTCACTTCATTCACCACAGTGTCCGGCTGCATAATGCAATTCATTATTATCAAAGGAGATAACTCTGACTAGAGTCTTTTACACCTCTACTTCTTCTGTTCTTAAATAGTTTATTCATATAATTGGCTGACCACGTGATAAGAAACAGAACTATTTTTGAAAAATATAAAATGTAAATGTAAAGTAATTTTTAAACAATGTAAAACGTAAATCATAACCTAATTTTAATCATGAGTGAATTAAAAATAAAATTTAACCTCGGTAGGATTTAAAAATATGGAAAATCACTAATTGACATCAAATAAATTTTGTTGAAAAAATGTTTGAAACAAAAGTTGTAGGTTTTTATAATATTATTTAGAAATGAAGTGGGTGAAGGGCAGCAGCCATCCGGTTACACGTAGCGTAGACACAACAGATCCAATCTTACTTCGTAAAATGTTGTTTACAGTAGGTCTCAACTTAAAAGAATAGAGTATGAAAAGCAAGAAAGGAAAATTCTGAGGAAAATACACGGTGCAGTTTGCAGAGAATACTTGTGGCAAAAAAGACCCACAGAAGAACTATACAGGCATACTGAAACCATCACGACATTCATCAGAAAACGCAGAGTGAGGTTGTTTACCTATAGCCAGAATGAGTGACACCAGACTGACAAAAAGAATATTAAACATAATTTCCACTTCAAAGTTGGGCACCTCTTGGTACAAAGAAACTATTGAAGACCTGCAAGAATTATGCATCACAATGGAAGACATTCACGACCGCAAAATTTGTAGAGAAAAAATCAGAAACCAGGAAATTCAGTTCAGATCGCAAGCCAAAAGAAGTGGGCGAAAATGGACAGACGAAGAGAAAAAGGCGCAAAGTGAGAGGATGAAAGGTTTTTGGGAAGCTAAAAGGAGGAACAGAGCCACTACCAAGAGCTAGATTTTTGTGTTTTTAGCGCTTTCCTTAAGGGGAATATACGCAAATAATAATAATAATAATAATATAGTCAGAGTTATCTCCTCTGAAAGTAATGAATTTCTTTATGCAACCAGATCCTTTGTTGAATGAAGTGAAAGTGTCATTTTGAGGGTGGAAAATATGTGTTTTTAGAGAGCCTGGCATGCTGATAAGTATACTTTTCAACTAAGTAAGGAAGGCAATTGTAAACCACCTTACTTCTCATTTTACTTAGTAAAACCTCTAAAGGTTCAAACCAGTCGTTCTTTAATTAGTTGGAGCAAAAAGGGTAAATTGGTTGGGGTAGAAAGAAAAAGCCACAATGTTGATCAGTTAGTTAATCAATTTGAATTTCACATGAATTTAGTAACTAAACAACATAATTCACAAGTTTTAAGTATTTGATCATAGTTATCTTTTGATGGAGTGATACAAAATAATTAACATGTTCATAGATTCTAATGTTTATAATTAAAGTGTATAGAAAAGATGGATAACGTGCGGGCACATTCTTCTATTTAAATAGTTTATTTTATTGATACTGTAATCTTATATTACAGATATATTTCACGTTTTATCCACGTGGCTGCACTTTAAACGTAGTTACGCGTGCGTTCAACGGACCATGAAATGTAATCAGGTAAGAAACTGCTCTGCATTCTCACGTACGTCACTACTTCTCTAGTCTTTCGACTTGCCGCCACCTCTTCTCGCTTTTTAAGACATTTCTATTGAGGTACATCGGAGCGGTTTGACTTTATTTAAAACACCGATCTCACCATATCCGTGAAAAACATGCATCGTTTAAATATTTGCAGTCATTCGATCACTGTAATAAATATTAATTTAATAGTCTTGATTTACCTTTTAACGATTTATTTAAGTTAATTTATCACATTAATATATTTTTAATGAGGATTAAACTATCTAATGCAGTTAAACAATCGCAATAAACATATATGTTACAATTTTAAAAATTTCTTCACTATCTTTCGTAATATGGCAATAAGAATTTAAAAGTACGTTTCACGTCACAATTCATGTTTGTTTTATTTGTGATTAGCAAAACCCATTGGCTTTGCTTTACATTCATAAATATTTTGTTTAAGAATGATATATTGCCGATAGTTTACTTAATTTAGCCAATGTGGATGTATGGAGCTCTGATCTACCGCTCAGCAAAAAATATATAATTGTTTTTTTTTTAATTTTAACAAATATTTTACCTTTATTAACCTTAAACTAGGTTAAATGTACTTCTGCAGTTACTTGATATATTTCACTTTAACTTTATTTACCTCTAGGCAAATCAGCCTCTATCAGGTTAATTAGGTAATAATCAGGTAATTCTCAGTTTATTCTCTATCACGTAGGAAACTAATCTACCTTCTGAGAATTCGTTTTAAATGATTCAACTCAAATTCAGACAACTGATTACGTTCGTTAGGAGTTCCTATGTAAAGCAAAAACAAAAATAACGGGTGGATAGAAGAAAAGTGAACAACCTACAGCAAACAAATGCTGAGAATGTGAGCTCCAAGAAGAGCTTTCAGAATTTTCTAGTCACCTCATGTGGTCTATATTTAGCATTTTACGAGGAAAAAAATGGGGCCAATTTCAGACCATATTATATGATTTAGACGATTCTGAAAGCTCTTGTTTGGAGCCCACATTCTTAGCATTCGTTCATTCTAGCCTTTTCTTCTTTCTTCTATCCTCCGTTATTCTTGTTTTTGCTCTTCGTAGAAGCCCTGAAAGTCCGTAATTATTTGTACGTATTTGGTTCGGTTCATTCAGTTTTCTCGGTTTATTCCGGTTTTCTCAATATCCTTTCTGACTTCTTTAAACCATTTAACTGATACCTTAGGTCTATTGTTTAGTCTCTTAAAAATTTGTTTGGTCAACCGGTTGTCATCAATTCTACACACTTGTCCGTAAAATGTTAATCTTCCTTTTTCTAAAACTGACTAATTTTCTAATTGACCCTATACGAAAAAAATTTAATAGTTTTTTTTTATTCTCAGAGTATCGGAGTTCTCTTCTTTAAAGGTGTTATCATTTCCGTTTTTATTTTTCCTAAGAACACTAAATAGTCATTTCAGTAATTCCGCTTTATAAAAAATAAAAATACAAAGGCTTTCTTCCGATTTCTGGAAGCAATAATTAAAAGGTACGAGAAAGAGTGAAATAAAGGTATTCTGAGAAACCTTGTATAAAAACAATGAACTGGTATATAGAAATACAAAAATTAAAAGATTTTAGAAATTTTATAAAAAATTAAACACAAAAGAATACATGGAATGACGATACGAGGAACCGAATGACATTATTTTTGTTTCCAAATTCCGACTTTGATTTCGTGACTTCTTGTTCTGGCACACTTCCGGTCAAAACCGGAAATACAAATTCAATCCAGGCCCATTAATTGCTACCGTTTATTACTATCTCTTGTAGTTTCTAACTTTGATTTCTTTATTTTCAGTTTTGGGCCACTTCTGGTTAAAACCGGAACTTTAACCCCAATTTTCACCCACTAACTTTTTGTGTAGATAGGAATCTGACAACCGTTTGTTGCTACAGATACTGAAGTCACGAGGTTGTCTTTATTTGCGTATGGATGGGCTGTGAGAAAGGGAAATGAAAATTTTACAGTGCTACCAACCTCAACAGTGAGACTCTACTCATACATTTCACTATCGTGTAATTTCTGCATACATTTTGTAAGCTGTGGTTTATTCCGAGAAAATGCTTTCTTCATAAACCTTATAAGAAATAAATATGACCTATAATACTGCCTATAGCTTAAATACATGACTAAAAATGTTTGATTTACTGTAAGTACCTGCTACCTTATTCCATTGGAACGAAATTGTATATGAATGTATCGCCTTCTTTACTGCCGCTGTTACCGGCGTCTTCACTATCAGTCTCACTAGTATCTACCTGATTTCTTTTTTTACCAGGTGTCAAAAAAACTGCTGAAAATAGCTTCTTCCAATCTTTCATTTTCGAATTGTAGAAGAGAAACATCACAGTAGTTAGCCACTCGCTCATGGCTTTTGTTAAGAGGCAGGGAAAGGCATTTTTGTTTAGCTTCAATTACACTGCATATTAGATTTCGTTCAGCACTGTGAATAGTTTGCCCACGTTTTCGAGAAACTAACATTTTTACTTTCTCTTGCCCGTATGAGTATAATATAGAAAGGAAAGTATTGTTTTCATGTCGATTTTTCGAAATTGAGTTTTCACCGGATCTACACGTTTTCAGACCTCCTTAACCCAAAAAACATGTTTTTAGCGATTGGTGTGTGTGTGTGCGTGTGTGTGTGTGTGTGTGTGTGTGCGTGCGTGTGTGAAAAGAATATCTCAAGAACGGAACATCCTACGAACTTGAAACTTAAGTTAGACACCACTACCGGACCAATCTCTGTTAGGCTTTAAAATACGGAAAATCACTCTTTCACACTAAACTAGGCTATGAAGAGAAAGATGCTTTAAATTGAAGTTGTAGATCTTTTAATTTCCTATAAGTTTGATTATATACACTTTTGTCGTAAAATGCATACTAAGGCTGAAATATTTAAAAAAATTGATTTTTCAAACGTTTTCGTTAGAAAAAAACATAAAATCGCTAATTACCGCTAAACTAAGCGTTATACAAAAAAATTTTTGAAATAAAAGTTGTAGGATTTTATATTTTCTACATTTTTTATTATAGGCCCTATACATTTTTGCGCTGAAAAGCCAAAATCTTAAATACAAACAATTTTTTTACGTGAAAACAGCCTTACCAAGAATTTCAGCAAACTTGACGCCTACCCTATCTTGTAGAGCATAAAAAATTTACTAAATGGGGCGATTTTTAAAAAAATCGTAGGACCAGTTTCTGAAAAAATCGCAAAAAAGTAAAAAATTACGAATTAACTGCTACTTTCGGTTGACCGATTTTGATGAAAATGTTCTTGTTGGGTCCGGTAGTGGTATGTAACTTAAGTTTCAAGTTTGTACAATGTTCCGTTCTTGAGATATTCAGTTCACATACACACACACACAGACCAATCGCTAAAAACATGTTTCTTGGGTTCAGGGGGTCTGAAAACGTGTAGATCCGGTGAAAACTCGATTTCGAAAAATCGACATGAAAACAATACTTTCTTTCCTATATATTCATATAGAGAAAGTAAAAAATTGTCACCAATAATTTTTATTCACCCAGTGTTGTACCCAGACTCAATTTTAACATAACCCTACCGATGCTAACACAGTTACTAGTTTGTATAATTTTCTTATATTAATATTATGTTATATAGACTTTTATTAGATGCAATAAAAAATCTATACTTTTCTATGTTCAAACACAATCAAACAAAATATTACCTAACGAAATGATTTAGTTATACATAATGCATCAGATAGAGCTTATTTTATCCTAATCTAAAATAACCGTAACCAAAAAATACAATTTATTAGAAATTATATTCGTTTCAAAAATACATTATTGGATATTATAATATAATTAATATAAGAATATTATCCGGAACTTTTTTATGTGAACATAACATGCTATTTTTGATAGATAATGATTTCATTTGATTCTATTCCATAAAGTGATTCTTTAATGTCTTAATAAATCAACCAAAGTTTTCTATTTTGTATTCATCGTACATCATACGTTATGTATTATAAAGTTATCAATATTTTGTTGAATTTGAATGTAATATCTTTTATGTTTTGAATTGATTATCTGTATTATGTCTTTGAAACACTGGGTGTTCAAGAGAATCTTAACATTTTAATGATTTAGGATAAAAAAAGTAATTATTATGTTTCTATATAAATTTTATAATCAATTAAAACTTGATAAGTTTGAGCCCTGCTTATCTGACAACGAATCAAAACACCCTTGCATCACTTGATGACATAATACGGAAAAATTGGAAAGTTGATACCTTTAAATCCCTTGGGGAAATAATACGATCGAAGACCAGGGGAAAGGAAGTGAACAACATAAACGAGGAACGATAACCGGTGTACTCCAAGGAACTTATCCTTGTTTAAGAAGAAAGCACTGTCACGACAATCCAAGATTAGGTATTATAGTACTGCGAAAAAACCTGCGTTTCGGTACACGAGTGAGTGCCGCAAAATGACCGGGAAGGCTTGTCGAAGAGAAGCAGAGAAATTCAAGAGAAAGATCCTCCGCAAGATAATGGGTCCGAAAATAGCAGACGGGCAATATTATGTTACGAGGTCGAGAAGAACTGTATAAAAAAAATAAATTAATGAAAACTATAAGAAAAAGAAGACAAAAATTTTACGGACACCTGTAAAGAATGGATGACAACCGGTTGACTAAACAAATTTTTAAGACACTAAACAATAGACCTAAGGTGTCGGATAAATGGTTTAAAGAAGTCAAAAAGGATATTGGAAATAAACTGTAAAAACTTAATGAACCGAGCCAAATTCAGGCAACTAATTACGGACTTAAAGGGCTTCCATGAAGAGCAAAAACAGAACACCGGGTGGACAGAAGAAAAAAGAAAAAACTGAACGAATGCTGAGAATGGGGGCTGCAAAAAGAGCTTCCAGAAACGCCTAGTCACCTCACATGATCTAAATTTGGCCCTATTTGATTTTTTTTTTTTTTTTTTTTTTTTTTTGGTTTAACGTCCGACTGTTCTGCAATTACTGCTAATGCAGACGGTGAAGGATGAAATGATATTTTGTAACGTATGAAAAAATGCCATGCCTGAATGGGATTCGAACCCAAGACCGCATGGTGAAAGGCGAGCACGTTACCAACTGCGCCATGGCCCTATTTGAGAAAACAAAATTGTATATAGGGTCAGTTTATTGACAAGAATTATCATTATTAAATTTAAGTATCATTCCTAAATTTGAAGACATTGCTGTCTCCCTCCCATCTCTCTCTCCCCTCTCCCCCTCTTTTTCCCTCTCTCCCCCCGCTCTCTCTCTCTCTTTCTCTTTCTCTCTCTCTCTCTGGATGGCGACAATGAGTCGAGATGTAGGGAAAGATTAATAAATAGTGCAGCTAAAAAAAATGCGTTTAGGTGTTTTTCTACCAGATTATCCAGACTAGCGTGCTCCTGAAATTCACCGTTGAGGTCAGCTTGCGGATGTGGCAGCAGTGGCTGCTGTGTTGATGTCAAAAGTGGTGGCAGTCAGGTTTGCCAGATAAACATAGTATTTACACCATCATTTTATAATTCTGTTCCGTGTACGTTTAACAATTTGTGTTTACAATAATTTTGTTCGGGGACTCGATTGATAATGGTTTGAGTGATAGATATTTACTAGTAAATTAGCAATAGATTTATTAACTTGTTTCCAGCCCCTTACTTAGAGGGTTACATTCCCTCTGCAAGGGATACGAATGCAGTGTGCCGGAACCTTATTGATACCTGCTATGCTACTTCAACCAAATATATCGTTCGTCACGTGGTCAAATGGATTGTGGTAATATATGGAACTGGTAGAGCAGCAGGCTAAGGAGTTTTTTCATATAAAACTAAATTTTCAGTTAAAGCTTTCGAAAATCAGCAAAATAGCGACAGTTCTATTAACAGAGCCTTTTTTCAAGCACAAAAGTGTATAAAATAAACAGCAGGTATATAAAAATAAACAAAATTAATTAAATTGATAATCATTGTCTGGTCTCCGGTTTAACCAATAAATTTATTTTAATTCATTAAGAACTTTGTACTGTAATTTTACTAGTATATAGGATAATTTGCAGGCTTGCATACGATAGTGGCTTTTGTAAAACTGATAACTGTTATTATAGTCACATCACCCATTTTTTTTCTACTTGCATCCAGGAGACTCCAAAGGGAGTATAGGACATGTCAAGATAAAATTGATAAACTGAAAGTTTATCACCAATGATAAATTCATCACTTACCACCAGAAAATTGTTTTTGCTACTGTTTACTTCAGTAGGCTTGTCATGAACCCCATTGAATCAAATATCACACAAAATTAAAAATAAAAAAATCAAACACAATGATAAATTCATCACTTACCAATAATTTTTCCCTGCTACTGCTTAACTCAGTAGGCTTGCATGAACCCCTTTGTATCAAATAGTACACAATATTTGTTTAATTAGAAGTTAAATATTTTTCAATCAAAACTATTTAGAAAGGAATTCGTGCATTGGCTTTCCTCAGAGAAGGTCGATGAGTCTTCACTAGCGTCCGAGAGCCAAATGCCCTCGTAAGCCAATTGCAGTTGTTGTCTTTATAATAATTTGTTGAGGGTTTTAAAAAGTCCATTCTATTGTATTAAATAAACACTAATATTCTATTGGTTTGATCGAATTAAAACTCGTCTCTTCTGATTGGAGGAAATATCGTTGTCTCTGATTGGTTGTTGGCAAACATTGAGTCCGTACCTCCTTCGCTTCTCCCAACAGTAAGATTTTCCCCATTTTACTGCAAATTCGTACTGATATCAGAAAAATTCTTGTTTTAACCCTTCTAAGCCGGATAACCCTTATACGGTTGTTAGATGACGAGTGTGTAAGTACTCAACAGTTTGTGTAATAGTTAAGGTCAATGTACGCGCACATCAGTAAACATTGTCGTTAAATATTAGCTAAATGTATGAGGGAGAAAGTAAGCTATTAAGAAACACAATCAGATTAGTGGGAAATTTTCTATCGATTTGTGAATGTTAAGATACCACTCAATTCCGGTTTTTTAAGAAACCGTGTAAAGGCTGTATTTCATGTAAAAATAGAGTTATAACCGCGTTTGAAAGCTTGAATGGTAAAGATAGGTAAATTGTTCAATGGTGTTATTATAGCAAAACCGGTTGAATTGAATATGACTTGTAAAAGGGAATAAATGCTCCGAAATTCATAGAATAGCCTATTTTCAGACATTCTTCACAATGGAACTAAAATTTTCTAATATTTTCTTTTATAATTTTTTTCTACATGCACGTGTCCACAAAATTCCGTGCTATCATAATAATAACCTATGTCATATAAATAACTGTAGGAATGGGTCAATGACATCAGCTCAAGGAGAGAAATTTTTACGCCCTGCATTTTATCACAGAATCCATATTCACTTGACTCATACATTACTCTTTCGCTTGAATAGTCGTATAGTGTGGTAAGCGAGGGCGTTTGATATATGAAATTTTTTGCTAGAAATTTTTCTATAATACCAGACTAAAATAAAATAAAAATAAAAAATATTTATTGCCAAATTTTGGCAAAACGCGCAACTTTGCATAAATTACAATATTTTTTTTTTAATTTGCTGTAACTGGCGTAAGTAAACGGAATTTCATGTTTGTTTTTTAAGGGAAGCACTATACATCAAAAATTTTAAAAATTGTTCTGTGTGATTACATATAAAAATTATTACAGAACGATAAAATTTACGGAAGTTATGCGGATTTTTGTTAAGTAATGTCATGGCCAGAATTTCTTTTAATTGAGTTAATCTGTGGAAACAATTAAGATTTGCGATATTCAAATAATACAGAAAGCTGAGAAGGCAATGGAAAGTGTGTCAAAAGAAGCAAGACTAGAAAAAAAGAAATTATTTGAAGAGAAAGAACAGTCTGGTGAGGATCTAATACTAATACTATGGTGCACGCCGATTTTAGGATAAGTAAAACTTTACAGCTCATTTCCCGCAAATTCACTTTTTTCATAAAGGTAGTACAATTTTCTCAAAAACTATTTGAATTAGAAGGTTAAAATTTTTTGAGGATGTTTCCCAGTATAATTGTGACATATGGTACTAGAATCATTCCGTTATTATAACTATGTTTGAAATAAAATAAAACATTCTACAAAACAATTACATTGTTTTTGCATTTTTCAAAAAAAGTTTCTCAAAATGGTATCGCTAGCTCAATAATAATAATTCTAGTACCAGAGCTTAAAAAGGTTTCATAGAAAAGGCACAAAAAAATGAAAGTCTTAACTCTAACGGTTTCTTAGAAACGTGTACCTAAAAACAGTCAATTTAACATAGATTAGGTAGGAGGTATAGTGCTCCCCTTAAAACATCTCTCGAAGTTTTCTTAATGTCTCATAAAAATTTCAGTATTTGTGGATAAAATATGGATAAAAAAGCCAAGTCTATCGGTGTGATCTCGGTATTAGTGTTCGAAGAGTTAATATTCTAAAACTATCAGCCACAGAAGGGTTAAGTACTAATTGATTTTATTTGTACTTTCTAAATTCGGCTTTCAATGTATTTTAAGGTTGTGAGAGCATTTAAATACCTTATAAATTTAGTTTGCTGTAAAGCGTAACAAATGGAAGTTTTCTAGTTTCTTAATAACGACAAATAAAATAATCTGATTAAAAATACAATACAAAATTTAATTTTTTTAAATAAATTACTCTACAATTTTTTGTATTACAATGTAATCCTAAACCACTTTCATTGTTCAAAAAATTTTCTTTTACGGTAGAATAAAATCATGTTAAATTACAGGTAAATGTAAAGGTATATAACTATCTTAAAACCTCGTAAAATCAGTACTATACTATAATACTTGAACAAAGAAAAAACGTGGAAATGCCGACTGAGAAGAAAGATTTACAGGTACCTTATATAAGGTTTCAAGTAAATAGGCTATTTAAAGGAATAATAGTATAAAATCTAGCCTATTATTTATTCTAGGAAAGAAAATTTAAAAGTAATATATTATATTATACAGTAACTTCACTTGAACAATATGAAATATCGTATTACGATAATTTAAAAGCGCATTGAAGCTCAAGCTATATAATCTGACATAAAATCTTTTATTGCTTTATGAATCGGAAAGATTATCATTGTGTTCAACAAATTTACGTCATAACTTACTGATTTATTATAGAGTTATTCTAACTTAAAAAATTTGCATTGAATATAAAAAGTTGTATTTAACTTAATTCAATGGAAATTTTGAATTGAACTTTTATAATGAAAAATCAATTATAGAAAAATAGTGTTGATTAATTCCCTTATATAATCTGTAAAATAACAATAAATAAATTTATTTAAATAACTAACATGATAAATTATTTGACGTAAATTGCTTTATTATTGAATAAATAAATAATAAACTACACAAATTATAATTTTCTGATATTTTATATTTAATAAAATTATCTTAGAAAAATTATTTTAATAAAATTATAACAATAGAAAATAAAACAGCGACGTTGGTTAAAATATTATTCAATTTTAATTAAATATTTTTTTATTTAATTTTATCTCATATTCGGTATGCTATATTAGTTATGGGTATTAGGGTATTATGGGTAAGTTAAGGGGTAATTCATCACAGAGTAACATGGGAAGTTTTTAAAATTCAGAAAAAGCTATAAGTGTATGGTAGAAGCTAACCGCTTAACCTCGTGCAAACAATTATTTAAGAAACTTGTACTGTTGTATCCTCGGTTACTAAACTAGACGGTAGCGGTCACGCGCAGCTGCTGTGAGATATAAGATGACGTAATCTGGTCCCCAACAACTCAGCCGCTGCGTAGTGATGGTAGGATTTTTGCATTATTTTTACAAACATAGCGGTTTAGGTATGTTTACACGGGAAATCGATTTTAATTTTAATAATTCTTAGTTTTCGACCTGAAGTTTTTCTCTAAGTAACTTGTTTTCTTCTTTTAATTCGTCGTTTTCACGTTTTAGAAGATCAGTTTCCTATGACTGCGAAACATTAAAATTTGGCGGTTCTTCATTAAAACGAGGCCTGCCTTCCTTCACGGCTATCACATCATTTTGTGAACTGCCTGTGTTGTAATTGGATGATAAGTTTAAAATATCATAAACATCCTTACGAGCGTATCGTTTCTCTGCTCGATTTTTACGTTCACTACAAGTCAGTTTTACCGGACGTAGAACGGCACTACAAATTTGGCAAATTTAAATGTAGGACTGAATTCGTCTTTAAGACACGTTTTAATGGAAGATGTAGCAACTCGGACTTTAAATCGCGTACATAATTCGTTTCGTCGAAATGTAGATTTCACTAAACACATGCGACCACTATCAGCAGAAAATGAATCGGCCCGCTTGCAAACATTTATCCACTTCAATCTAGTTTCAATGGCCTTTGGAAAACGGTGAAACTTATATTGTCCAACTCTTTTTGGTGTCTATCGTGATTAGAACACCCGGCAGTCGCACAACTCACAATTATTAAAGACTAGTAAAGTATTACAGAACGTATTAAGACTAGTAAACAACACAGACCGACACCGTACGTATCGTGCGTCGGCTGTCGCTGGTGACCAGTGACGTCAGAGGGCGAGGCTTGTCACTGCGCTTATTGTTGATGATCCCTACCGTCTAGTAAAGTAATCGTGGTTGTATCTACGAAATTTTTATTCATTAAAATGTTAAGAAAGATTATTTTAACCAAATTACATTTATAGTAATTAATATTTTTCATTTTGCGTCTTTCACTCATGAATAATATAAGGTTATGTTTTTTAAGGTTAGTTTTTTTTGTTTATTTCTAATGTTAGGTTATATTGTTCATTTTTTGCATTAGCAATAGAAAGTCGTGTGACCAGATTTTTTTTAACTTGCATAATTATACGTAGAAGAGGCTATAAATGAAGTGAAGGAAAATTTTGACGCAGAAATAAAGTTAATTATTTATTATACCCAGATCCCGAAACGTTCCTTATTGATAAGTGTCACAATATTTTACATAAATTTAAAAAGAAATTCTTATTTGATAGAAAATATATTTCATTAAATTTAAATAGTTCCGTTATTTTTTATTATTTTTTTTATCTTTAAAAACATTCGGTGGGAATAAATAAATCAATAACATATGATTAGTTGAAAAATTAAAGGTTAAACAAATAAACATTATAATAACCCCTTATATAAAGTAAATTAAAAATAATTGTATATCATTAAAGCACAGCTTTATTAAGTAAGTTTGGAAGATAAATATTATTTATCCATGAGAAAGTTATACCTTTATTAATAATGCACCCTTACATTATTATATTTGTTCTGTTTCGCTTATATATTTATTTATTTATTTGCATCATAGAGGATTAGAAATTTAAATTAAAAATGATTAAAAAAAAATTTCGTGAGTATATTTTTATGTAACGGAAAAGAAATAATTGTGCAATTTAAATTCAGATGTAAATTTAGGAAATTGTTTCGAATATAGTTTATATATAGCTATGTTTGTTGTTCTTCGTTTTGTTTGTTTTTTTTATGTATTCAATGTGAACGAAATCTTTTGGTGTATTATTGTGGTCTGTTTAACAATAAGTGTTTGCATGTATATATTAATGTATTGGTAGTGTCAGTATTTTTGTATATATATAATAGTATTTTGCATAAGTATTCTGTTCATTTTTTAACGTTGTAGACTTTCACAGAATATCTGACAAGAATTAACTTAAACATTCCCTACAAGGCCTGTGATTTTCGTTTTCATATGTAAATAAGGAACATGAATTCATTCTTTTCTGTTTCATTGTTTTCCGTCTTCTTCTATACTTTATAATCTACACAGTTCCAAATTGTAATTCTTTACGGTAACCCTGAATTATTTAGATTTAGTTGATGGAGAAGCGTACCGTATGAATTTGCATGGACCAGCAAGCTTTTTCATATACTACATAACCAAATTCTGTTATTCTTTCTAACTTTAATAATCGCCTGAAGGTATCCTTAAGGATATCGAAATTCGAAATATATATCTTGAACTTATAATAGCTACGTTACTTACATAAACACAAAATCAATTTATTAATAAATATTGAATAATAAGTATTATTCAAATCGATTTTAAGACTTAATTCATAGGGTACAGCTAACGGTGTCTGAAAAATCAAACGGGTTGGGCTTGTTCGTAGTCTCCAAAATCATTTTACAGTCAACACCGATTGTAGTGAATCTCTGTTTTCTAGTTGCACAGTAGTTCTAATGTAAAACGAAATGGTGGGGGGTAAGATACCAGTTTGGTATCGAAAGCCAAAGAGGAAACATTATACGTTATTGTAAAGGGTGGGTGCTACTATCCTTGTTGCCTGAATCTGACTGTCTACCTGAATTAGCAATGCAGTCTGTCAATTCAGGTAGACAGTCCGACAGGATGTCACGTACACAAACTGGCAACATGAATAGTAGCGCCCACCACCCACCCCCCGCATTACCCAGTCTTATTTCAAAATTTTAAAAATTCTTCCACAACATTAGCCAATCAATATTTCAAGTTATTAACAACGATCGAGCGGTTACCGAAATAGTAAGGGTTCAGAATATTGTTAATAAATCAAAATTTAAATAACGTACGGTTATGAAATTTCGTACACGCTGTAAGAATATAATTGTCTATGTTGTTTTAAAATTTCAAACTTTTCGGTCAAATAGTTATCGAGTTACGCGCCTCTAAACGCACGAAATTTTCTGCGGTAGCATAAAAACCAGGTCTTTTTGTCTTCCAATCTCGATATGGCAATTTTTAAACAACATTAAAAATATAGGACTAATATAGGTCAACGAAGAATAAAATGAGCTAAGTTTTGACGCTTTCACGACAAGTCACACGAACACGAGAACCCACTGGTGCGTTCACTTTCCACCTTCCATTTACCTGATAATCCCCCTAGACGCCTTAAAAGACGCTGGAGTAGAGACCTACTAATTTGATACACAAATTTCATTCTTGGGGAGGCACCAACGGGGACCCTATCCTTCTCATGCTTATCATGTCATTTACATTATTATCTTAATCATCACATTTGCTTGTTGTAAAATTTTACAGTTGAAAATAAATAATTAAAGACAAAAAAAAGTTTTGATGTGAAATATGTTAAAATCAGACTCATAGTTTTTGAGATGCAAGGGTTCAAACTCGGGTGTCTATGATTATGAAACCGATAGTAGGTGTGATTCGAGATATTTAGTTCTGTGTGTGTGTGGAATTTTAATATTGTTAAATTACGTCTTTAGAAAATTTTGATGCCTAAGTTTAGATATAACGTTTGAGATTTTTGTTTCATTAAACTCAAACCGGTTTTACAAAATTTTAATTAACATCCATTTATAGTTCTTCTCCAAAGTATTCTCAAATCCATAATGTCAATTATTACTAAGTTTGTATTGTACAGTAACGGATTAAATAAGAAAAGTGAAAAATCTAGTTTTAGTTCTTGATTTGTGTCAGTTATTCAGTTTTTTGTGCATATTTTTTCAAAATATGTGGGATTCTGTTTGAATAAGCTTGTATAAAAGTTTCTTATTGAAACGTAATGTATAATAGCGATACCGTTTAAGGATGCGTTTGGTACGTTGTGTTATTTCACATTACATGAAAACAAAGGTGGCAATTCTTAATGCTTATTGAATACCAGGCGTACTAAGAAAAGTGCATTGCAACTGTGCAACTCAACTCGTTATCTGGTATTTGCAAATGAGGTGTAGTTTTGAGTATGGTGTGTGCAAGTGTGTTAGATGCCAACAGCCAATTAGGACGGCAGTCTCACGTTATGGTAATTCTTTCAGTGAAATGATATGGGGCGGGCAACAACAAAATACAGAGTACCATCGTTAGGTATGAACAGACAAACCTAAACTTTACTCATGCCCTAACTGCCAAAGGGTCTTCACGATTTGCTCCGTGCCACATTCACCCAAACATCACCCTCATCTATGTAAAGTTTTTTCCTTCCGGTTATTTCTTAAGTGTAAGAAAGAAAAACGCCCAAATATTATTCTTTCGACTTAAAAATATCTTCTATATTTATGATAATTCATATTCAATTTTGATCTTGTATATCATCTGTAATTCAAGTAACATTGAATCAGTTTTACAGTCAGTAATTTACATGAAATAGTTTGTTATAAGTCATTTTAAATTACTCAGAACTTATTTTAATTTATTTTTTAATAATTCATCAGTGTCATTTTGAAATCTTTTTTCTATTTTATTTTTTATCTTTTATGACCACAATGGATCACTTTAGTCAAATTTAGAAAGCTTCTTCCTTTTCATCTTCTGTAACTTGTTGTTCTGCCAGTATGCCTTCATCCGGCAAGCAAGATGGTTCGGCAACCATCTTGCTTGCCGAACTTCTTCTGAAACGACCGGTTTCTGATTAAAATAATTAAAATAAGTTTATGTTTATTAAAGTTAGTTTTTTGTTTATTTCTAATGTTTTATTACTAATGTTAGGTTATATTGTTCATTATTTGGATTGGCAAGAGAAAATTGTGTGATTGTTTCACACCAGATTTTTTAATAACTCTTAAAAGTCTTCCTTTGTTCTTATCAGCTGCCTCCTGAATTCTTAAAACGGTTTTTGAGACCACTCTGTTGCTACATATAGATTACATGGATAAATCGTACCAGTAGGTAGGCTACAGTGTGTGGACTGCAGCTCGGCGCACGGCGGCCGTGGCCATACTAATCTTTTTGAAAACATTGCCTTTACTTAATACGAACGCCTAACCATTTACTCAAACATATCACTTTAAACTAATGCATTTATTTGTTTCATTTACTTTAATACCTACACTGAGTTATTTTTTGTTAAAATAAATCGATTAATACGTGTGGTCAATTGCAAACAAATAAAATTATATTTACAAAAAGTAGCCCTAATGTTTAAATTTGATTTGGGTCTATATTCACTGAAAAATCTTGCAAATTGATCAGGTCGGCGCTCTAATTATACATCTACCAAATTTGCTATTAACATTTTATTTTCCGACTTTTGTTTAAAAAAGTGAATCAATAAAAGGACCACGCCATTGACACTTAATTCTTGTACGTAAGTACCTGTAGTATAGTAACACAAAACATACGTAAATATTCACTTTTTGAAACACTACTATGAAAATGCGATAAAAATGAATAATAGGCCTACGATATCGACACTACAACTGATGTTAAAGTATAATTAAATATTATTCACAGTAATACAATCAGTTAACATGAACGTTCTAATGATGTTATCAATTCTTGTTTTGTTTATATTTTTATGTGTGACATATGGCATAATCAGTTTATAATTTACTCCAACGCGAACAGCGTGTGTTGACAGTTTTTAAAGAACAGTGAAGTGTGACTCATGTTTTCGAAAATGCATGACTACCCCACCTCCCGCCAACTACGGAACACATAAGGTCGTGCACCAAGCTGGAGTTCCCCATACTATATGTATACATTATTGATCGTTAATTACTAAAAATATTTAAAATTTCTATTACAAAGCTTACTGATTAAATTTACAATTCTGAACAATTCAAATTTACAATATTATAGAATTTACTTTGACCCAAATAAAATTTACTAAAAACCAATATTTATATTCCTTATTTATTAAAGAAAAATTACACAATTTTCTATAAAAAAATTACCTTAGCTCATAAAACACTGTGTAGGGTACGAACTATTACAGAAGACTGTTAAATATTATTTTAAGGGATCACAGATTAACGTTCTTAAGAAGTAAAATATATATAATATAAATATCAAAAAAAATCTGGTGTGAAACATTCACATGATTTTCTTTTGTCAATGCAAATAATGAACATTCTAACCTAACATTAGAAATAAACAAAAAACTAACCTCAAGAAACATAACCTAATTTTAATTAGACCTATGAGTAAATGATGCAAAATGAAAACCAACTTTAGTTTGGCTTAATAATATAGAAGTTAGGCTCTGTACAGAAAAATCCACAAAATAAAAGTTGTAGATATTTTAATTTGGTATAAATTTGATTTAATATACTTTTATCGTAAAATGCATACTAAGGCCGAAATCTTAGAAAATCCATTTTTTACAGATTTTTATGGAAATAAAATCACTAATTCCCGCTAAACTAAGCGTTATACAAAGAAATGTTTGAAATAAAAGTTGTAGATTTTTAAATTGCCTACAACTTTAATTTACACTTTTGCCCTAAAATGCATTTTAAGGCTGCAATCTTAAAAAACCATTTTTTACGAGAAAACAGCCTCTCCAAGAATTTCAGCATACTTGGTGCCTACCCGATCTTGTAGAGCATAAAAAATGTAGTAAATGAGGCGATTTTTTAAAAAAAATCGTAGGAGCCGTTTTTGAGAACATTGCAAAAAGTGAAAAATGACACGAATAAACTGCTACTTTTGGTTGACCGATTATGATAAAAATGTTTGTGTGGGTTCTCTAGTAGGTCCTAACTTAAGTTTCAAGTTTCAATATCGTACGACGTTCAGTTCTAGAGATACTTTGTTCACACACACGCGCGCGCGCACACACACGCAGATCAATCGCTAAAAACATGTTTTTTGGGTTCAGGGGGTCTGAAAACGTCTATATCCGGTGAAAACTCAACTTCAAAAATTCGATATGAAAACAATACTTTCCTTCCTATTAATATACGCAAGAGAAACTAAAAATCTTGGCAAAATTCTGTTTGAAATTTATTGAAAACTCTAGGATAATTTTGCTGATTACTAAAAGACATTTTACTAAAATTACTTGTTAAAAATGTTAGGGGTTTGGTGATTACTTTAAAAAATCTAAATATATGCTAAACAAACACCTTTTACATAAAATTTATGGCTAACGTCAAAATTAATAATAAATCAATTTTTGAAAGGTTCAATAGTTTTTGTTAAGTAAACTTACGGGTGAACAAAAATTGGTTGATGAATTACAATAATGATTGAAGACAATAGAACCAGTTCATATGTGTACGTATTATGTGTATATATATGTATATATTAGGTTAGTGTTGAACATGTTGAATTAAGGTTGAACAGAGGTTAGCTACTGCTTCGGGTGCGGTAAAATGTAATGTTCAATAACGTGTAGGTGGCGTAACGTATTTGTAGTTATTATTTTTATTTATTTTGTATTTTATTTTATTTTTCTTTAGTGTATAATCTATATATCTCTCGTCAAAATAATGGCAGTAAATCTAAAATGAAGTACAGTATGCCTTAAAGCGTTCTTTAACCGTAAAATACTGGTACTGCACTCATGTCAGTCAAAATGGAAAATTCATCGCTTGCTTTCTGTACTCGTTCGCTTTTTTTAACTTCTAAAGTAGTAAGGTACGAGGTATGTTTGTTTATTTAATAAAATATTAAAATAAGGTAAATAAAATAACACACTCTTATTTCTTTTTGCTTGTCTAGTTCACTTAAATTTTAAAATATGGATGTCAGAAATACTCGTACTTTACATAAAGTAAATTTATAGGCATTGTATATATAATAATCGTACTAAAAACTGGATTTTTTAAACACTTCTCTTTATTTATTTAATGAACTAGCCTCAGAGATATCCGTTCAGTAGACTGGTTTAATGCGTTTCCCGGTTTTTCTTGATATTTTACTATTTTAGGCGGTTTTTTTATATAGAATTTTAGTTCTTTCTGAAGGTATATAAATAATGTTTATTCCTTTAGGGTAGTTACCCCTTTTGGCTTTCTAAGCTATTCGTTGAAATTTAAACATCCATCTTCTTACACCTCTCCTCCTCCTCCTCTTCTTCTTCTTCTTGACCATTTTTTTCGATTTCGGCATTGAAAAATAAGAGCAATAGTTATTTTCTCAAGTAATACTGAAAAAATGTTTCTTTTTGTAGACATAAGTTCGTTCATCATCCTGAATCAAAACTGGATTTTTTACTCTTCTCTTTCTTTATTTAATGAACTATCCCCAGAAATATGCGTTAAGTGGACTGGTTTATTGCTTTCCCCGGTTTTCTTGATATTTTACTATTTTAGGTTTCATTTTAGAATTCCAGTTCTTTCTGAAGATAGATAAATAATATTTATTGTTTTTACTTTTTAATTTTTAAATTTTATTAAGTTACTTTGTTTGCCTTTCTAAGAAATTCATCGAAATTCCACCCATCTTCTTACATCTTTTCCTTTTTCTTCTTCCTCTTTCTCCTCCTCCTTCTCTTCTTCTTCTTCTTCCTAATTATTTTTTCGATTTCGGCATTGAAAAATAAGGGAAACAGCTATTTCCTTAAGCATTTACTGAATAAAGTTTATTTTTTTAGACATGAGTTCGTAAATCCTTTCAGTGTAAATGAGTTCGTAAAGCCGCAAAGTAATATTAACACTGAAATTAATGTTTACAAAAGCCTCCTATTATTTACGTACGAGTTCTGTTATTGGTGGAAACTTTTAAAATTGTCACCTGTCATTTTGTTTTGTCCGTCCGTCACACACAGATGTCATTAACTAGAAAAGATAGCAACCAACTGTTTCCGGATTCGCAATCTACACAAAAAGTTACTAGACGTAAATTATGTTTGAAGTTCGACCGGAATCGGCCTAAAACCGAAAGTCAATAAATCAAAGTCAGAAACTACAAGGGTGGTGCGATATCTTGGCTTATGGTTTGACTGGCGACTAACTTGGAAGCATCATCTGCGTATGAAACGTTTAGAACTTAACCGCCACCAGAAGCTACTCTTCTGCTTAATTAACCCTCGATCAAGATTGAACCTCCGCTCAAAGATTTTAATATACAAATCCCTAATAAGACCAATCTAGACTTATGGTGTCCAGCTCTTTGGAATATCGGCAGAGTAATTTAAAGTCGATTCAGGCCTTTCAAACAAAAATTCTTAAGACTTGCTTCTGGCGCTCCTTTTTATGTAAGCAATAAAACCCTCTACGACGATTTAAAAATTCCTACAGTAAAGGAGCTAACCGCGTCCTTGTATAGTACACTTCATGAAAGACTAGATGACCATCCAAACCAACTAGTTCGTGATCTAGCTACAAGGAACTTCCCAACTGAGCTTCGTTTAAAGCGAAAATGGAGTAGAAACCTCTTGGTCTGAACAACGGACAATACCCGAAGTTTTGAACGGAGAATGTATCTCTGGGTATACCTTGGACAATTTGAATTGGCACAAGCAGCTTTGGTGTTTATCTACTCGACTCTTCGCCCCTCGCCATGCAACGACGGTAGAGTCACAAAAATATAAAATCGCTACTGTAATCTGCAATTCACGCACGGTCACTACGTTTTTTCACTGTTGTTATTAATAATATGTTAGACATAATGATATAACTAATTTTTTTTCTGTTAATAAGATTTGTTTTCTGTTGATCGGTGTAATTTGATTTTCTATTCATTATATATTCGGACCAATTTATTTAGTTAGTTGCGTGCGTCTGTAGAGTATAGTTTAGTGAGTTTTTGCAGTTTAGTTCTTGTAATTTATAATTTAAATTATTACTGGGACGAATTAAATACATATTTAAAAATGAAATAATTATTTGTATGTTTGTACATTGAAGTAAAGTTGTAGGCATTTGCGTACATTTAAATTTGTAGACCGTGTTGAAAGAATAGGTTATGGATATACTTTAAGCGGACCTGTGTATACACATAGAGCAAGAGTTGTGCCAGTTCGAATTGTTCACAGTATACCTCTTCTCCTTAAAGTGAAATTTCCCACCGCCATTTAAAAATCAAATACGGAAGTTGTGCACCTTAATGTACAGTACCGTACCTAATAAAAATTAAAGACAAAAATTAGAAACAACAAGAGATAGCAACTGATTTCGTAATCTTCACAAGGATTTTCTGATTCGTAATCTACACAAAAAGATTGTGGGCCTGAATTGGGTTGGAAGTTTCAGTTTCAACTGAAAGTGTCCCAAAACCGGAAGTTAAGAAATCAAAGTCGGAATTTAGAAACAAAAATAGTGTAATTTAAATTCCTCTTAAAGCGTAGATACAGATATCGCTAATGGTTTTTGTCATAAGTCAAAAATAAGTTTTTTTAATAATATTGCAACCAGTCATGAGACGCTTCGTCTCATTTTAGCAAATCTAATGATAAATCAACCCCTTTGAAGCTATTGTTATTAACAAGTTCTAGCGCGCGGGCGTAATTCGTAGTGTTATGTAATGTGTAATTTATGCAAATTCTATGTAAATTATTACTAAAGATTTTTCTGTCCAGATTCAGACAAGACATAAATTTAAATTTTGGTTTTTACAATTGAAAATTAATTGTTTCCTTTAGTTATTCAACGTTATTACGTTTTTCTTTTTATAACTCTGCACCAATTACAGAGCAAATATTTTTTTCTATTTGTTTTAAACGACAAAATTTTAACCTTGTTTACTCTCTTATCAGACAAATTGATTGACTAATTCATTATTTTACTTAAACTTTTTTAATTTATTTATTTATTTTTTTATAACTCTGCTTCGTTTTAAATTAACTATCAATATACATTTGAATAAAATACGGTTATCTTCATCAAATAAAGTTAAACTAATTTCCAACACCTCTTTTTTAATTCTGAAAGGTGTGATTGCATTTTTTGTAAAGAGACATTGATTTATAGATTGTTGGTTTTTATGTATATCAATTATTCTTCTGATTTATTTATAATAATTAAATTTAAATAAATTTAATTTTGTTTGTTTTATTGACTTAATTTTATTTATTTATTTAAAATTTTCTAGTTTTTAACTTCGGTTTTAATGAATAAAATAATTTATAAATAGTTAATGAAAAATTACTTCTAGTTTTTTGACATTCTTTTTTTAATTTTTTTTTAATCTGATGATTCTTAATAAATTTCTTTCTGATATTATGAAATATTATAATGTATATTGTATATTTTTAATGTCAGTTTTTAAATTAGTATCGATTCGATATTTCAAAATCTTTATAATCATCTTTCTACAGAAGCAGCTATCCGAATTATCGTAGAATATTTGATGCGTTAACATTACTGATCTAAGGCAATACAAACATCATTGATAATATTTATTTATGTTTATTTCATATAGATTTTTTTATATATATAAATTTAAATGTCAAATATTTAATACATATATAAAATAAGGTAATAATTTTTAACGCTTCAGGCATAAATGTGTCAGTTAATTATAAAATGTAAACGCTACCGTAATTATTTGATCGAGTTATTTTAGTATAAAATTTAAATTCTTAAAAATAATTTTAATTTAATTCTTTTGCGTGTAATACCTTTGTCATACTCAGTTCACGTTAAATTTTATAAAATACGACACTTAATTTCACAATATCACAGTTCACAGAGAATCAAAACAACCCCACAAAACAAATCATTTTACTTCACATAATGTAGAATCGTATGTCTATAATTTTTACTTTCTCTTGCCTATATGAATGTAAATGAAGGAAAGTATTGTTTTCATTTCGATTTTTTTGAAATCGCGTTTTCACCGGGTATACACGTTTTCAGACCCCTGAACCCAACAAAACATGTTTTTAGCGATTGGTCTGTGTGTGTTTGTGAACAGAATATCTTAAGAACGGAACATCGTACAAACTTTAAACTTGAGTTAGATACTATTACCGGACCCGATACTATTACCGGACCCGACACGAACAATTTCATCAAAATCGGTCAACTGAAAGCACAATTTATTCGTGTCATTTTTCACTTTTTTGTGATTTTCTCAAAAACGGTTTTTACGGTTTTTTTAAAAATCGAGTCGTTTACTAAATTTTTTATGCTCTACAAGATAGGGTAGGCAGCATGTCTGCTGAAATTCTTAAGGAGGCTGTTTTCTAGTAAAAAAATTGTTTTTTTTTTTAAGATTGCGGCTTTAATATGTAGTATTTTGCAAAAAAATGTATTTAATAAAAGTTGTAGAGAATTTAAAATCCTACAACTTTTATTTCAAACATTTCTTTGTATAACGCTTAGTTTAGCGGTAATTAGTGATTTATTTTTGTTTTTTAACCAAAATCTGTAAAAATTTTTTTTAAGATTTTAAATAGTATGCATTTTACGGCAAAAGTGTAATTATATTAAAAAAAATTTATAAGAAATTAAAAGATCTACAAAGTTTTCGTAAACTTTTCCGTGGAGAATTGAGCAATCTTGTTTTCACATTCTTTAAAACGTCGTCTGTTAAGAGAGTTGATCAACACGACGTTTTCTGTCGCGTACACTACCAGTCTTTCGAAATCGGGTTGTTAGCCTAGAAATTGACATTTTTTCTGGTGGAAGAACACCAACAAATTTAATTGGCAATGATTCTTTTACAGTCGCGTACAATTTCGTAACAAAATATTGTTCAAGAATGAAAAATCGTTGTTCTAGGGTAAAAGACATTCTGTTCGGAACACAAGTGAAAACGGAACAAAATTTTACACAGCTCAAGGAAAATCAACTCACACTGCCGTATCTATACCGGTTGAGTAGAGCTACCAACTTCGTGTCACAAAACAAAATTTCCTTTCTTAGAAAAAAATTACCAGACATTAACAATTGGGTAACCGAACTAAAAATTACTCTGCACTATACCTAACCATTTCTTGGATTAATTTATTAACTACAAATAATTTTTTTTTGTTTAAGTCATCAGCCGAAAGGCTGGTTTGAACCTGTAGAGGTTTTACTAAGTAAAACGAGGAGTGAGGTGGTTTACCTTCCTCACTGAGTGGAAAAGTACGCTTATCAGCATACCGGGCCCTCTGAAAAGCACATCCTTTCCACTCTGCAAATGACACTTCACTTCATTCACCACAGGGTCTGGCTGTATACTAGAATTCATTACTTTCAGATGTGATAACTCTGATTAGTGTCTTTTACACCTCTACTTCTTCTGTTCTTAAATGATTCAGTCTGAATTGGCTGGCCATATGATAAGAAACAGAAATATTTATTTTAGCCCTGCAACGAATAGACTGAGTGTAAATAATTTAACACTCCGCCTGTTTGTTATGGGCATAACGAATAATTTATAAACTTGTATTATTTTTTTACATTGACAATATAAAATCTCAGTTCTACTAGAGAATTCTGGAACCAACTCTTCACTTTTAGATAGTGTCACAGTATTAAGGTGAGACTGTATAATGGTTTTGACTGAAAATGTCGATTTTCGGTTTTTGTGTTTTTCAATAGTTCAGACCTAGATCTACCAGAAAAAGCATTAAATTACATCAAAAAATTATTTTAATGAAAAAATTAAGATTTTACCAGGTTTACCAAAAAAATATCGTTTCTACATAAACGAATATTTTTCATATTTTTATACAGTCCTTTTAGAGCAAAGGATATTTTAGGTTTTTAAAATACGTATCTGCATTATTGTTTTTAATATTCTCAGCTGCTGGTCCAGCTTTCTAACCACTTGTTGATGGGACATTTACTCGTTTGTGCAAATTTTATTTTTTTATTCTTGCCTTTTCCCGTTAATTTAGAATTTTAACATTTAGGAACATTTTTCTCGGAAATTATTAAACCTACCAGGCTGAAATTTTCACCAGTTATTTATGTTGTACATACACATATACCGAGAATTTTATGACTCTCTCAAATGCTCCAAAAATTATCAATATGCAAAAAACGTAGAAAAAAATTGTAAAGACTCTATGTTCATTTGGTTTTAATTTTATGGTCCAACAGATTAAATTGAAAAAAAAATCAGTACCTAAAGAAACCCGACAACTATAAGTGTGTAAAGTTTCATTTCCCTATCTTTTACCAATCCTATGAAAAATGTACCTAAAAAGAGAAAATTTAACATTGGCGGTATACAAAGTACAGTACAAAGTACAGTTATAACTTCTTATCATGTCCTGTACCACTCCGGGAGTCTCCTGGATACAAAAAAATACCCAATTATTTAACTTCCCAATCGCTTGACAGCTAAAATTTGACATGTTAGTTCCTTAAGAGTTGAGCTGGAAAAAATGTATAGAATTTTTTTAAATTATTATAATCGTCATTTATTGATATCAGACATAAAGAAAATGGTAGTAATAGTGATGACTTTATAAAATCTACCAGATCAGTAAATTAAATTCTTGCAAGTCTTCGGTCAACGTCATTATCTATTGATACTGCCAATTTACACACGCAAAAGTGCGCATACATTTTAGAGAAATAGTGAATCCAATTAGGTGAAACACTGTGGCGTGACAGTGGCCAGGTAACTATCGCTTCTGATTTACTCGACTTCGTTCTTTCCACTAACTATACCCATCTGCATTATACCATGAAATAAATTTTTATACTGTGTCACTAGATTGTGTACTTATACAAGAAGCTCTATCAATTCTTGTTAGATTTATTTTTAATTCAAGAAAATTTTAATCCTTTATCTTATTATTTTTTTATTTTATTTTACTTATACTTAATTCCAATTTGTCATTCCTATTAATTCTTTAAAACGAATTGATCAAATGATTAGGAAATCGCACGTAACAAGTTTGCTTTTTTTTATAAAATGTATTTCTCTTTAAAATCTGTATCAAGAAATTTTGTGAGACACGTTTTCCAAGTTTTTTAGTTTTGTTTTGGGCCAACTAAGAAACCTTTTCTTTTAATAAATTTTATGCACAGTTTTACAGTTACAAATGAGCTGATGGTGACAATGATACGAATAATGGACTGAGCAGACCACCCATCGAAGAAGTTTCTACGTTTTCTTTTCTGATTTAATTTGGCATTAGTGTATATATTTATAGTTTATTAATTTGCATTTTCAAGGGAGCCACAAATCTCTGTTACAAGCCTTTATGGAAGACTGTCTGGTAAATGTACTGAGCTAATCTACTTGATAATAATAATATATAATCGTAATAAATTAATAATTATAAAAATTATAATAATATAATTACTTGATAATCAACGTAACCCGTACGACCTAACAGTGGTTACTACTGGCTGTCTATAACTTGATGGCCTCCGGTAGAGAGGAGCAATACGCGGATTGTAAAACAATTTCAGAAAATAAATCTAATTTTTTTAGTCACTGAAACTTGTCAGAACGGACGTATTTTTACTTTCTCTTGCCTATATGAATATATAGAAAGGAAAGTATTGTTTTCATGTCGATTTTCCGAAATCGAGCTGACACCGGATCTACACGTTTTCAGAGCCCCTGAACCCAAAAAACATCTTTTTAGCGATTGGTGTGTGTGTGTGTGTGTGCGTGTGCGCGCGCGCGTGTGTGTGTGTTTGTGTGTGTGTCTGCGTGTGTGTGTGTGTGTGTGTGTGTGTGTGTGTGTGTGTGTGTGTGTGTGTGTGTGTGTGTGTGTGTGTGTGTGTGTGTGTGTGTGTGTGTGTGTGTGTGTGAACAGAATATCTCAAGAACGGAACGTCGTACGAACTTGAAACTTAGGTAAGATACTACTACCGGACCTGACACCAACATTTCCATCAAAATCAGTCAACTGGAAGTAGTAGTTTATTCGTGTAATTTTTCACTTTTTTGCGATTTTCTCAAAAACGGCTCCTACGATGTTTTTTAAAAATGACTCATTTACTAAATTTTGTATACTCTACAAGATAGGGTAGGCGCCATGTCTGCTGAAATTTAGGGAAACGCTGTTTTCTCGTAAAAAAATTGTTTTTTTATGATTGTGGCTTTAATATGCATTTTAGCCCAACAATTTATAATAAAAGTTGTAGAGAATTTAAAATCCTACAACTTTTATTTCAAACATGTTTTTGTATGACGCTTAATAATTTAGTGGTAATTAGCGATTTTCTGTTTTTTCTCACGAAAACGTCAAAAAATCAATTTTCTTAAGATTTCAGCCTTCGTATATGCATTTTACGACAAAAGTTTAATCAAATTTATTGGAAATTAAAAGATCTTCAACTTTTATTTAGAGCATTTTTCTCTACTGAGCCTAGTTTAGCGTGAAAGAGTGATTTTCCGTATTTTTAAGCCAGACTGACATTTTGCGTCTTTCATTTATGATTAAAATAAGGTTCGTTTTTTTGTTTATTTCTAATGTTTTATTACTAATGTAAGATTATATTGTTCATTATTTTCATTGGCAAGAAAAAATTGTTTGAGTGTTTCACACAAGATTTTTATTGATACTTAAGATTCTTCTCTCAACTTTTCTAAGTTTCTCTTTGATTCCACCACTGTCGATATTGAAGAGAATTATTTTACCATAAGAGAGTTAGTTAACCCATAATATTTTATAGTACTTCAAATACATTTATTATTTAAATTTTATTACCAATTAATTTTCTGTAAAATATATCAGAATTTATGTTCTAGTTACTAATTACTGTATTAAATATACTCAGTTGATTATATTAATAATATAAGGTTTCATTTTTAAGTAAAACTTACTGAAATATAATATAATATTAGTTTATTTCAGTACAACTATTTTATTTTAATGGTATACTTAACACAAGTTTGTTAAACTCAATTAAACTGATACATAATATAAATAAATAGTTTAATAATAACTTAAGTCAGTTAGTCTTAGCAGTAATTCTAGTTAACCAACTAAGTGCGTCCAACTTCACTTACAGTAAACAAGTAAACAGAATTTACTGACGTAACTCTCTTTTAAATAGTTGTAACTAAAAATTATGATGGCTATCCTTATACTTAAAGTAAACTTAAGTTGTCATTAAATTCATTAAGTTAAAACATTTTTAACTTTAACCACAATTTTCTATAAAATTATATCTATCTAGTATTTATTTAATAATGCTCTAGAACAAAATCTTGACTTTGTTTACGTATTATGATCTCGGGTAAACTACTGGGTGATCAAAAATTAATTTGTTATGTTATTTAACTAGTAACCCCTCGCGTAGTGCGTTTCATGGAAATTAAACTTAAACTATTTAACTTGACACAAAACCTTACATGTTGAAAACCAAATCATGACTGTTTATATGAAACCATTTGAACGGTACAGGGGAAGAAGGAGGAATGTCAAAAAAATTATAAAATGTGTTTATAACTCCATCATGTAGCTGATATTAGGATCTATAAAATGCAGTGCTCATAACTATCAATAAGGAGAATAGTCATGAAATAAAAAGTAACAGAGATTTCTATCCAGGCAAAGAAAGATGAATATCCATGCGTCACAGGCTAACAAGGAAATAGTCATAGTGTCACCATGATAGGTACCCTTGTTTGTTTCTATTCCCACTTGTTTTCTATTTACTTAATGTTACAAAAATACATGGTTTATATACTGAAAAGTGCAAAAATATGCCTGTATCGTATGAAAACTATAAGACAATATTTTCCATTGAATTTAACGTTTCATTCGATTACCCGAAAATGGATACATTGTACATACTGTAGTGTTGTTGTTTAGGTCAACAGCCGAAAGGCTAGTTTGAACTTCTAGAGATTTTACTAAGTAAAACGAGGAGTGAGGTGGTTAACCATAGCCTTCCTCACTGACTACAAAGGTAGCGTATGCTTATCAGCATTCCAGGTCCTCGGTAAAGCATCTACTTCGCACCCTGCAAATGACACCTTCACTTCATTCACCACAGGGTCTGGCTGTATGATGAAATTCATTACTTTTAGAAGAGATAACTCTGATAGTGTCTTTGACACCTCTACCTCTTCTTTTCTTAAATAGTTAAGTCATATAATTTGCTGACCACGTGATAAGAAACAGAACTATTTTTTGTAGCCCTGAAACTATAAATGTAGTATAAAGGTGTAAATAGAATAAAAGTCTTGTTTATAAAAATTTAGTTACGTATTTTATCAACATTAAGAAAGTTTAAGTATACTAAAATTGTAAATTTATTTTAAATTTAGCTAAATGATGTGTCGAAATTTTATGTAGTGTTTTTTTATTGAATAAAAATTTGCCCTTATAATTTTTTTTTTGGTTTAACGTCCGACTGTTCTGCAATTTCTGCTAATGCAGACGGTCAAGGATGAAATGATTTTTGTAACGTATGAAAATATGCCGAGCCTGAATGGGATTCGAACCCAAGACCGCATGATGAGAGGCGAGCACGTTACCAACTGCGCCAATGCGGCCGGCTTTTGCCCTTATAAGGGCAAATTATTATATTATTATTATAGAGTGATAAATTATTTGCGCTTGATCTGTTGGTTCCAGGGCTACAAAAAATAGTTTTGTTTCTTATCACAAGGTCAGCCAATTATATAAGCATTTAAGAACAGAAGAGGTAGAGGTGTACAAGACACTGGTCAACTAATATCTCCTCCGAGAGTAATGAATTTCATTATACAGCAGTATCCTGCGGCGAATGAAGTGAATGTGTCATTTACAGGGTGAAACGCTTTTTAGAGGGCCTGA
This sequence comes from Catonia carolina, assembly GCA_035578175.1. NCBI lineage: Eukaryota > Metazoa > Arthropoda > Insecta > Hemiptera > Achilidae > Catonia > Catonia carolina. Next base: position 45,477,958 of record JAQMRL010000006.1, on the reverse strand, counting down.
TGTGCTGATAAGCATATGTTTTCACTCGGTAAGGAAGGCAATAGTAAACCACGTCACTGCTCGTTTTACTTAGTAAAGCCTTTAGAGATTTAAACTAGCCTTTCGTCTGATGACCTAAAGAACAACAATATTATTAAAAATAATATTTTGGAATTTTAAATTTAATAAATTAAGTAAATTTCAGATTTTTTTAAATACATTCTTTCATAAAGAATTTAATTAAGAATATTATTAAAATTTTCTGTGGTGCTTAAATATATAATATTATTATCTGAAGTGATAATTTTTTTAGTAACAATCTATTCATTATAAATTCAGGTATAAAAAAAATTCTAAACTACAGGAATCGAACACTACAAGTAGATAGAAAAAAGAAGTAATCTTTCGTCCAAAGAATTTCAAAGAAATACTTAATTTTACCAAACAATTTTTCCAAAATTTAAAAATAGATTTGCACTAACAACCAAGTATTACTTCCCGCTCAATGAAGAATGCCCTCGATGCATTGATGTAAATTGGGGTGTGGATAGGCCTTGGAGGAGATCGTCAGAGTCGGTTTTCTGTTCGTTGGGGAACAGAATAATTCTACTTATCTGTGGTGAAAGATGGAGAATGATAAAAACTTTTTAATCAGGCAACTCAACACATATTTTTACATTTCGTTTCTTAATGGATAAACCTGTTGTAACTCATAACTCCAGTTATCCGAAATTGGCGTATGCTTATTATTTTATATAACTGGGAGTAGTTCTATTTACAAATTAATTAATTATAAAATTTTAAGTAATTAATTTTTAATGCCCTTGTGTTGGGTAAAACTTATCAATTTTTAATATTCCATGTAAATTTTTCATTATTTTTTAATATTTGAATGGTTTTTACTTTCTCTTGCCTATATGAATATATAGGAAGGAAAGTATTGTTTTCATGTCGATTTTTCGAAATCGAGCTTTCACCGGATCTATACGTTTTTAGACCCCCTGAACCCAAAAAACATGTTTTTAGCGATTGGTCTGTGTGTGTGTCTGTGTGTGTGTGTGTCTGTGTGTCTGTGTGTGAACAGAATATCTCAAGAACGGAACATCGTACGAACTTGAAACTTGAAACTTAAGTTACATACCACTACCGGACGCGACACGAACATTTTCATCAAAATCGGTCAACCGGAAGTAGTAGTTTATTCGTATAATTTTTCAGTTTTTTGCGATTTTCTCAAAAACTGGTCCTACGATTTTTTTTAAAATCGCCTATTTTACTCAATTTTTTATTCTCTACAAGATAGGGTAAGCGCCATGTTTGCTGAAATTCTCGGTGAGGCTGTTTTCACGTAAAAACGTTGTTTTTTTAAGATTACGGCTTTAATATAAATTTTAGCGCAAAAACTTATATAATAAAAGTTGTAGAGAATTTATAATCCTACAACTTTTATTTCAAACATTTTTTTGTATAACGCTTAGTTTAGCGGTAATTTGCGATTTTCTGTTTTTTTCTCACGAAAACGTGAGAAAAATCGATTTTTTTAACATTTCGGTCTTAGTATGCATTTTACGACAAAAGTGTATATAATAAAAGTTATAGAAAATTAAAAGATCTACAACTTTTGTTTAGAGAATTTTTCTCTACAGAGCCTAGTTTAGCGTGAAAGTGTGATTTTCCGTTTTTTTTTAAGCCAAATTGAGTTCGATTTTCATTTTGCGTCTTCCACTCATGATTAAAATAAGGTTATGTTTTTGAGGTTAGTTTTTTGTTTATTTCTAATATTTTATTAATAATATTAGGTTTATTCTTAATTATTTCTATTGGCAAGAGAAAGTTGTGTGAGTGTTTCACACCAGATTTTTACATTTCGTTTCTTAATGGATAAACCTATTGTAACTCATAACTCCAGTTATCCGAAATTGGCGTGTGCTTATTATTTTATATTACTGGGAGTAGTTCTATTTACAAATTAATTAATTATAAAATTTTAAGTAATTAATTTTTAATGCCCTTGTGTTGGGTAAAACTTATCAATTTTTAATATTCCATGTAAATTTTTCATTATTTTTTAATATTTGAATGGTTTTTACTTTCTCTTGCCTATATGAATATATAGGAAGGAAAGTATTGTTTTCATGTCGATTTTTCGAAATCGAGCTTTCACCGGATCTATACGTTTTTCGACCCCCTGAACCCAAAAAACATGTTTTTAGCGATTGGTCTGTGTGTGTGTCTGTGTGTGTGTGTGTGTCTGTGTGTCTGTGTGTGAACAGAATATCTCAAGAACGGAACATCGTACGAACTTGAAACTTGAAACTTAAGTTACATACCACTACCGGACGCGACACGAACATTTTCATCAAAATCGGTCAACCGGAAGTAGTAGTTTATTCGTATAATTTTTCAGTTTTTTGCGATTTTCTCAAAAACTGGTCCTACGATTTTTTTTAAAATCGCCTATTTTACTCAATTTTTTATTCTCTACAATATAGGGTAGGCGCCATGTTTGCTGAAATTCTCGGTGAGGCTGTTTTCACGTAAAAACGTTGTTTTTTTTAAGATTACGGCTTTAATATAAATTTTAGCGCAAAAACTATATAATAAAAGTTTTAGAGAATTTAAAAACCTACAACTTTTATTTCAAACATTTTTTTGTATAACGCTTAGTTTAGCGGTAATTTGCGATTTTCTGTTTTTTTCTCACGAAAACGTGTGAAAAATCGATTTTTTTAAGATTTTGGCCTTAGAATGCATTTTACGACAAAAGTGTATATAATTAAATTTATAGAAAATTAAAAGATCTACAGCTTTTATTTAGAGCATTTTTCTCTACAGAGCCTAGTTTAGAGAGAAAGAGTGATTTTCCGTATTTCTAAGCCAAACTGAGGTTGATTTTCATTTTGCGTCTTTCACTCATGATTAAAATTAGGTTATGTTTTTGAGGTTAGTTTTGTTTATTTCTAATATTTTATTAATAATGTTAGGTTTATTATTAATTATTTGCATTGGCAAGAGAAAGTTGTGTGAGTGTTTCACACCAGATTTTTTAATATTTGAATGGTTTTTTTTTATTAGATCCATGTAAGAAATCTGTAAGGAAGTCTGCAACATTTATAACAATTTTTATTACCCTTATTTGTTTTCGTTGTATTCTGTTGAATTTCATAACAATAAGCAACCCCATTACCCAGTTATATTAAGACGATAAATGTATAAAGTATAAATGAAGTGTAGTCTTGTAAAGACTCAGGCCGACTATTTTTGAGAGAGTTCGGTTAATTGAACCCCAGCCATCAAAGTTCACTGGTAACCACTGTCTAGTACTCAAATCCGTATAAAAGGAACTACCTTTATTTTTTTATAATTTCTAATAAGTGTATGTTGCAATCTGTTCAATTCAGAACAAAAGTAACCCCATGACTCAATGAGATGAGGACGATGTGTATGACGTGTAAATGTGGTGTAGTCTTGTACAGACCCAGGCGGACCATTCCTGAGAGAGTATGGTTAATTGAAACCCAACCATCAAAGTACACCGGTAACCACTGTCTAGTATTCAAATTCGTATAAAAGTAACTACCTTTCCTAGGATTTGAACCAGGAACCTTCGCCTCTGAAAATCAGCTGTTAAACAGCTGATCAACAACTCACGGCGACGACTTTACCTCTAAAACAACCCGGTTGGTAATATCATGAATTAATAAGTAATAAGTGCTGCATGCATCTTGAAATGAGGATTCATCCATCGATGCACCTCCTCTGGATGATCTGTAAGTTAACACGTTTTCTTACTTTCTTCACATATCAGAGTGCGTTGTCGGATGTTTTCATCTTGCTCACATTTCTGTGTTATCTAGGATGTCACTGCAAAAAGTTGGGATGATTTTCTGATTTCGTGTGATATGTTGAGAAGAATTTTGATATTTCATGTTTTATTGTTAATATATTTAAATCTGTGTGTAAAAAAAACAAACACAGCGTTTAAGTTTGGAAGAACTTTCAATCTGAGGTGACAGTCAAATTTGGAAGTTTCAATCTGAACTGTATGACACGGTTCGTATGGCTGGATGAATATTTGGTATTTTTTCTCATTTTTTTGATAATTTTTTAGAAGCTTTCTTTGCATCTCACATTTTCGGTATTCTTTCACTTAAGACTTCTCCTTTCTTCCGTCCATCCGGTGTTACCGTTTTGCTCTTTGTGGAACCCCTGTGTAATCTAATCTGTTATATTATTATGTTATTCTAATTTTTTAAGATATTTTCTAACTTTTTTTTGTTCAATACTTTAGCCAAGAAGTGACCTAAAAATTTGTTTGTCAACCGTTTTTCATACATTAACATAATTTAATTTCTTTACGTAGTGGTAGCGTGCTAGCGTACAAAGCAGAGGCCCGGGTTCCATTCCCGGCTAGGGTCTGGAAATTTTCATATCTTTAAACCCATATTAACATAACCCACCGTAGTCGCTAATAACCGAGCTGTTGATCCGACTTTAAATAAAATTGTAAAAGAACTCAAAATATATTAAAAATTTAATGACTAACCTTTAGTTTTTGAAAATAAGTAAGTTTTTTAATTAGTCATTCAATTTACTAGAAATATTGAAAAAATCAGTTGGCCTACAGAAATGTTTGTTTATCTGTTTTAGTTTTTTATTATTTACTACAAAAATCTATAATCTATTAACATGGAACTATGAATACCTATATAACTTAACATAAAAAATTGACTAGAAAATAAATTTCGTGAAAAAATACACGTGAAATTGTTGTCTTAATTTATTGTCTAAATAATATTGTTTGTAGAACCTTTTTTGTGACGTTATGGGATTTTGTTGTGAGGAAAAATATCTTCTAATCAAGACATTTTTGTGATATTTGAGGGCGCGTGGATCTTTCTGCTTGGGTTCTTTGATGGCAAAGAAGAAACCAACAGCTTTTTCTTTTAGTAAAAATTTTTTTCGTAATATTTTTGAAATAGTTGTAAGGAATGTTGAAAAAGGTAATTTTATTTTCAATCACCCGTTATGCATTTGTGTGATACACTTGGCGCCGTATCTGACAGTCATATGATCTTAAGAGAGCACCCGGAGAAAAGTAACATAAAATAACGTAATGCAAGCAGTACAGTAATCTGGGATAGGCAGCAGGCTTAGCTCACAACACAGGCGGCAATGCTCAAGATCCGTATTACTAGTAAGACTTATTTTATATTTTACTTCATACACCGTTTAAAACGAATACTTGGCAATATTCCCATTTAAATTGCACCTATATACACAAATTAATTCTATTACTAAAATCTATTCACATTTCTTTTTTACTTGATAGTGAGCGGTCTTGTATCAAAGGGAATAAGTCCACTAAGATTAATGGAGCAACCCTTTCAACCAAGTTGTTGATTAGGCCTTTACATAAATATTTTAATGTAAGGTAATTGAAATTAAGGAAACTAAGCTAATTATTTTAATACAGAAATTTATCTGCAAAATTTTTATTAATAAAATAAACACTTGGTTTTATTACGTTCAATCTCATCTCTATATCTTTTGGTTTTCTTGGTAAATGAACTTACTCATAATTACAGTTATATTAATAATGTATTTCCAGAATTCTGAGATTGTAATATAAAATAAATTTAGTAATAAATTAAATATTTCAAGTAGGCTTACTTTTAAATTAATTTTTTATTATTTCTTAGTATTTTTATGGTATTATACGTATATTTATACGTACAAACCCACAAAATAAGTAGGATACATTTCGTGCTAGGTTAAAAAAGTATGTAAAATCAGTCATTTTAATTCTTTTAAACTGAAATATCTAAATATTATTTTGTAAAAAAATTTTACTTTCTCTTCCCTATTTATAAATATTACAGGAAGGAAATAAATGTTTTCATGTCGATTTTTCGAAATCGAATTTTCACCTGATCTACACGTTTTCAGGCCCCTGAACCCAAAATACATGTTTTTAGCGATTGGTCTGTGTGTGAGTGTGTGAGTGTGTGGGTGTGTGTGAACTAGATATCTCAAGAATGGAACATTGTACGAACTTGAAACTTAAAACTTAAGTTAGATACTACTACCGGACCCGACAGGAACATTTTTATCAAAATCGGTCAACCGGAAGAAGTAGTTAATTCGTGTAATTTTTCACTTTTCTTCGATTTTCTCAAAAACGGCTCCTACGATTTTTTTAAAAATTGCCTCATTTACCACATTTTTATGCTCTATAAGGTAGAATAGGTGCCAGGTCTGCTGAAATTCTGGGAAAGGCAGTTTTCTCGTAAAAAAAATTGTTTTTTTTTATGATTGCGGCTTTAATATGTATTTTAGCGCAAAATGTATAATAAAAATTGTAGAGAATTCGAAATCCTACAAATTTTATTTCAAACATATTTTGTATAACGCTTAGTTTAGCGGTAATTAGCGATTTTCTGTTTTTTCTCACGAAAACGTATAAAAATAGATTTTTTTTAAGATTTCAGCCTTAGTAGTCTATGCATTTTACGACAAAAGTGTATAATCAAATTTATAGAAAATTAAAAGATCTACAGCTTTTAGTTAGAGAATTTTTCTCTACAGAGCCTAATTTAGCGTGAAAGAGTGATTTTCCTTATTTTTAAGCCAAACTGAGGTTGATTTTCATTTTGCGTCTTTCACTCATGATTAAGGTTATGTTTTTGACGTTAGTTTTTTGTTTATTTCTAATGTTTTATTAGTAATGTTAGATTATTTTGTTCATTATTTGTATTAATAAGAGAAAGTTGTGTGAATGTTTCACACCAGATTATTTTTTTTTAACTGTAATAAGAATATCTCCAGACTTCATGTATGTGACATGACCTTGTATTTGTTTTTTATCAAATTTCTTTTTCCGCTATGTATTGTTTGCCAACGTTTACGAGCACTTACGTCAGTAGACATTATTTTTATTCCACATAAAATGCACCGCGAAATCTCAATTTCAGTTAAAATTATATGTCGGCTAGTAAGAAATCATAGTCCCACAAAAAAAATACTGATCGAATGAATATTTTCGCAAGAGAACAATGTAGGCCTATATAATATGAAAAACCAAATATACACACGTACACAGTATCACGGGCCAAATAACGATTGTAGAATGTTTTCAGATCTGGATTATAACGGAAAAGACCTTCGGGCGCATGCGTAGTTATGACACATATCTCCCTCTCACTCGCTCGGCAAACCCTATGGGATATGGGACTTCAATTCATCTGACATCTTTACAGCGTGATTTGGTTTTCAACGTGCAAGTTTATGTGAAAAGTTGAACGATTTAAGTTTATTTTGCCGTGCAGAACAGAAAAAGAAGGTTTGCTAATTAATTACCCAACCCAATAAAGCTTTTTATCGTTTTTATAGGTGTACAAATATCATTTTTTCCAGAGTTAGATCTTTGTATGGCTGAACATTGCAAAGAAATAGTATTTTGTACAGTATCAGATGAACTAATGTCCCTTAGCCGTGGGAGTGAGAGAATGCATAACGCTCTCATTCGCACAAGCCATACGCGCCGTTAGTAAAGACAATAACCGTTAGTAAAGACGTTCGTAAAGACAATAACATTGTCTTTAATTTTACTCATTGTTGTGAGCAAGCGTTTATGCACGCAGTAAACTAAAAAGCAAGATAACGACTGTAGTATGTTTTCAGATCTGGATTACAACGGTAAAGACCTTTGAGCGCATGCGTAGTTATGCCATATATCTCCTTCTCACTCACTCGGCTATGGGACATTAGTTCGTCTGATACCTATACTTCCTCAAGCAGATTTTGAGCTCCATGAATAGCTCAAATCCTGCCTGGAAATTAAGTTAAGTTGCAAAAGATCTTTTTAGGTCGTTGCCTTACCAAACCATTAAGAATCTATTACCTTAAGCAGACTCCCTTATATATAATTTAAAACACAAACCTAAATATATCAACATGTAGGTGTAAATACTTTATATATTCTTTTATTACAAATATAAATACAGTCTAATCAAGTATCATACAACTATCTAATCCGTAAATTAATCCAGTAAATACAAGGTACATTATTATTATATCTTTTCTGGCATTTGAATCGTCCTACGCTCCATCAAGAAATTACTTATGTTTAAAATGATTTATCGTGTATATTAAATGAACATTCTGATACAGTCACGTTAAATTAAATTTATATTATGATTAAATCCGTTTTCTTTTTTCACTTTTTTCTTAAATAAATCTTTATAATTTATTTTAAAATGAGTTATCTTATTATCTTTTTAACACTTATTTTGATATAGAATCATAAATTAATCACATGTCTTCAAATCTATTCTTTTAAAATAACAATCATTTTAAAATTTTTTTACTAATAAAATTTATAATATATTACCTGAATTAATGTTGTACAAATTAATCTCGGTAATGCATTTTTATTGTGTTATGATTTATTAGTTATACGTTTATAAATTATTTATTAATTTATTATGATTTTATATGTATTGTATTTAATTTTTATGTACCCTGATATTTTGAATCTATCCTTAAATTGATGTTAATATTGTTCTGGAAGGCGCCAAAGAACACAATTTAAAATTTGAGTAGACGTTACCTTTCTTGTCTAGTAAGTTACCCTTTTTCCTGTTTCTGCATAGATATCTTGTATAAACTGTATTGACTTGTTTATACAGTGAAACCCTGATTATTTGTTATAAACCGGCGGGTTTGGGTGTCGGATGACCAAGGAGTCGGATTAAGAAGAACTATGCAAAGACCAAATCTGGTGTGAAACATTCTCACACAACTTTCTCTTGCCAATTAATTTAATGAACAATAAAACCTAATATTAGTAATAAAACATTAGAAATAAATAAAAAATAACCTCACAAAACATATCCTTCTTTTAATCATGAAGAATGATGCAAAATTAATATCAACCTGTTTGACTTAAAAATACGGAAAATCGATTTTTCACGCTAAACTAGGCTCTCTACAGAAAAAAGCGCTAAATAAAAGTTGTAGATCTTTTATTTTCATATAAATTTGATTATACACTTCTGTCGTAAAATGCAGTATACTAAGGCTGAATTTTTTTTAAAAATTCGAATTTTTTTACATATTTTCTTGGAAAAAATAGAAAATCGCTAATTACCGCTAAACTAAGTGTTAAACAAAAAATGTTTGAAATAAAAGTTGTAGGATTTTAAATTCTCTAAAACTTTTAGTATACATTTTGCGCCAAAATGCGTATTAAAGCCGCAATCTTAAAAAAAACAATTTTCTTACGAGAAAACAGCCTCTCGAAGAATTTCAGCAGACATGGCGCCTACTTTATCTTATAGAGCATAAAAATGTGGTAGGCCTATATGAGGTAATTTTTAAAAAAAATCATAATATGCCATTTTTGAGAAAATCACAAAAAAGTAAAAAATTACTTGAATAAACTACTACTACATATAAACTACTACAGTTGACCGATTATGATGAAAATGTTCGTGGCCGGTCCGGTAGAAGTATCTACCTTACTTAAGTTTTAAGTTTCAAGTTTGTACGATGTTCCGTTCTTGAGATATTATGTTCACACACGCGCGCGCGCGCGCGCGAACACACACACACACACACACATTCAGACCAATCGCTAAAAACGTGTTTTTGGGTTCAGGGGGTCTGAAAATGTACATAACCGGTGAAAACTTGATTTCAAAAAATCGACATGGAAACAATATTTTCCTTCCTATATATTCATATAGGCAAGCGAAAGTAAAAATGTTATTTTTCCGAATGGAGTATGTATTTAAGGGCAAAAGTATACAGAACTAAAGTTAGGCTTATAGAAAATTAAAAATCCTACATTTATTTAAAGAATGCTTTTTTCTACAGATCTTAGTTTAGCGTCAATTGTGATTTTCCGAATTTTTAAGTTCAACAAGGTTGATTTTAATTTAGTGTCATTTACTCATGATTAAAATTAGGTAATGTTTTTTCATTTTACATTGCTTACTCATATTAACCGTAGGTTACATTTTACATTTTTGACATTGGCAAAAGGAAGTCATGTGAGTGATTTTTCCAGACTTTTTATAGGTGGTGCCACAGAACCTTTCAATTAGAGTGTAAAGACTTTAGGCAAAATATTTTTTTTATATTTTAACAATCCGTATACTCAAACTATAATAAAACAAGGTTGGGTTGACATGTATGGTATTTGTTTTCAAAATGTCATTTCTCTATCTTTTGTGGAAACAAAAAGATACAAGAGTGTAGAATAGCCGTTCTGAAAAAATACAAAATAGATTCATGAAAATGGAGTATCTGGGACGTCCATTTCGTCAAAATTATAATTAAAAATTTTAAGACGAAATGTAAAATAAAAACATTTCTTTTGCCGGCCGCATTGGCGCAGTTTGTAACGTGCTCGCCTCTCATCATGCGATCCTGGGTTCGAATCCCACTCAGGCACGGCATATTTTCATACGGTACAAAAATTCATTTCATCTTCATTACACACAGTTACAACCCAACGTCGTCGCTAATGACCTTGCAGTTGATGCGACGTTAAATAAATAAAAAAAAAAAATTTTTCAATTGTTTTGACAGACTCTAATTAATACATTAATTTTTTTCTGAAAACTTTGGTATTCAGAATTAATTGGTGACATAAAAACGTTTATTTTGTCATACTTAATACCTTTCAGCAAGTCCCATATCGCGTTTATTATTTTATTTACTTTTTATTTTTTGGGTTAATTATTTTTATTCAAATAAACTGAGTAATAAAAATAAATAAATAAATAAAATAAATGATTCCGAAAAGTTGACGTTTAGCCTACAAATTTTGTAAAAAATTAATAAAATTCTAAGGGAGGGACTGCTTATTGGTGAATCATACTGCATTTAGCAACAAAGATATTCAATACGCCTGAAATACGCTACACGCATAACATTCCCGTTCATTGTAGGCGCAGACTCTATCCGTTAATTTCCTCCAAGTAAATATCTGAATCCTCTTCAATCCCATTACGTTTTGTACTTTACGTTCCGATAGCCTCTGTCGTTTCTTTCTTTTAACACTCTCTTTATTTTTGTTGTTTAGATAATCAGCTAAAAGGCTGGTTTTAACCATTAAGAGTCTTTACTAACTAAGGAGTGAGGTGGTTTACGTTTACCTTCCTCACTGAGTGTAAAAGTATACTTAACAGCATAACAGGCTCTCTGTAAAGCATCTACTTTCCACCCTGCAAATTACACCTTCACTTCATTCACCATAGTGATTAGCTGTAAAATTAAATTCATTACCCTCAGAGGAGATACTCTAGTGTCTTTACACCTTTACCTCTTCTGTTTTTAAATGCTTCATTCATATAATTGCTGACCATGTGATAAGAAAACGAACTATTTTTTATACAAGTATAAAAAAGTTTAATATTTAAGAATTTTCATAATTACACTTTCTTACATGGAGAATTGACTTATCGTACTAGCTAATATTATTGCAATTACTCAATATTTTCTCTCACGTTGACGAACCGTAAGGGTTTTTTGTATATACAGTCGGACTTCTATTTATCGACCTTCTGTATATCGAATTTCTCTATATTTTGAAGTATTTCCTGAGTCCCGTGAAATTTTAATGAAAAAATTTTTCTATATATCGAAAAAAAATTCTATATATCGAACTTAATTTTAGTGAAAATATAAATAGAACTCCAAATAGCCCTCCCATCACACACTAGTCGATCCGAAACATTGAGAGAAAGCAACGTGACAATACATTACGTTGACCACTGTGGTCAACGTATAAGAGTAGTGTGGTACTCTTGTACTAATACTCGTATACTATGTACGATCAAAAATATTTAAATACGATGATGTGGACGAAGCAGTTCTCAAATGGGTAAAACTTTTACGAAATTAAAAACATGCCTAAGCAAAAGAGAAAAGTTGTTTTTTTTGTGGACAATTTCCCTGCACATCCATCTTCTGTCTCAAAAAAGTTAGTTAACGTGAATCTTGTTTTGCCCCTCCAAATACTACGTTGAAACTACAACCTGTAGACCAAGGTGTTATTAAAACTCTAAAAATGTATTATGATAAAAACAGGTTCTCAAGAGACTTATTCTTGAGTTGGAAAATGACAAACCTATTGAAAATATTATTACCCTCAGGCTGTCTATATCAGAATTAGTAAAGGTATGGCAAAATGATGTAACAGAATCGACGATAAAAAATTGGTTTTTAAAAGCCGGCTTCTCTGAAAAAACGGTTGTGGAAGAAGTTAATGTAATACTACCCCAAATTGAGGATTGTTGGGTCCATTTACAGTCGGCAGGCACGGTCAACGACGATTTTTCACTCAATGAATTGTTAAGGGTAGATGAAGAAATTATTGTAGCAGAATATCCAACTGATGCATGCTTTTCATTACTGTTTTTATTTATATTTTAAACTAAAATGTAGTTATAATTTAAGTATAGTGCGTAGCTTTATAATACTGCACAATAAAACAAACTTTATTGTAAACAAATACTGTTTTTTTTTTTTTTTTTTTTTTTTTTGTAGTATGGGTACGGTTGAGTAATCTCACGTAATACAAGTAGCAGTCTTAATGATAAAAAACAGCGTTTCTCTTTATCAAAGTTTCTACGTATCAAATGTTTTATAAGGAACCTACTATTTCGGTAGGTATACGAGGTGTGGCTATTAAATAACGAGACTGACGTTATAAAAAAAATTTAATTTTAATTTTATACATAATCACTTATTGTCACCTTCAATATACACTCCTTCTCTATCCCTACTACGCTCCATGCGAATTTTTCATTGTTGGAAACAGCGCTGGAAGTCATCTTCTGTGAGCTCCTTCAGGACACGTGCCGCTTTCTCTTTTACAGCTTCCACAGACTCAAATCTTGTCCCTTTTAATGCAGATTTCATCTTAGGGAACAGGTAGAAGTCACATGGTGCAAGATCTGGTAAATAAGGTGGATGTTCTAACACTGAGATGCTGTACTTGGCTAGGAACCTCTTGATAGATAACGCGGAAAGAGCTGGCGCATTATCTTGGTGGAGAACCCATGATTTGTCCTTCCACATTTCGGGGCGTTTTTTCCTTACTCTTTGACGTAGTTTAGAAAGTACCTCAAGGTAGTAATATTGATTAATTGTTTGACCTTCAGGAACCCAGTGAAGGTACACAATCCCATGGATATGAATAAAAGCAATCATCATTGCTTTAAATTTTGATTTGCTCATTCGAGCTTTTTTGGCTCTCGGTGAAGTTCGGCTCTTTCAGTGCATGGATTGGCGCTTCTTTTTCGGATCATAAGTAAAAAACCACGTTCATCACATGTTATTATCTTCTGCCTGTTCCCTAAGGTGAAATCTGCATTAAAAGGGACAATATTTGAGTCTGTCGAAGCTGTAAAAGAGAAATCGGCACGTGTCCTGAAGGAGCTGACAGAAGATGACTTCCAGCACTGTTTCCAACAATGGAAAATTCTCATGGAGCGTTGTACGGATAGAGAAGGAGTGTATATTGAAGGTGACAATAAGTGATTATGTATAAAATAAAAATAAAATTTTTTACAACGTCATTCTCGTCACCGTATATCGATGAAATTCGTCTTAAATTTAAAAAAACACTCCTATTAACTCACACACTAAGAATGTGTGGTTATGGTATACTAAAGTACTTCCCAAAAAGGATTGCTACTATAAAAACTTAACAGTAAAAGATAAAATGAAAACAATAAATTCATCAACATTTTTTTTTTAATTGAAAATGAAAGAATTGTAACAAAACGAACTGCATATTAAATACGTGATAACATGTAAATTAATTTATGTTAACATAAAGTTATATATTGAACTACATAGGTATTGAACACGAAACGTGATCAGTTTAAGAATTTTGCCTCTTTAAAAATAACAAACGTGTACTTATACCTTTTAACAAGTTAAAAAAAATATACCCACTCTAATAAAAGAGAATCTGAAATGTTCTTTTAAACATCATTTTTGGACAATGATGTAGTTATTTGAGTTTGCCTAGGCGGTTACGTTTTCATTAGGTTAATTAAAATGTCAATAAAATTAAAAGCACCATCATTCGCTCTCTCTCTCTCGCTCTCTTTCTCTCTATCTCTCTCCCCTCTTACACACACACTCATTCACTCACTCTCTTTCACTAATCGCTCATAAGTTGGTAGTTTAATCCTCAACGGCTTTTCAACAGGTATCAGTTTTGATTAACATTAGTTTGTCTTGTAGAATTCATTTCTGTAACAAGCTACTGTCTTTTAAATTTATAGTAATTAATTAAACAGTATCTGATTTACATCGTTATATAACAGCAAAATTTATCAGAGATTATAATTGGATATCCCGTTTTTTTATAAAATCTTCAACGGCAATTTTTTTAATAGTATTTCACTTAACAATATATTTAACTCTATATTTTTTTAGATTTTTAATATATCCTAATTAAAAGATATGTTTTGAAATTTTTTTATATCCAGCAAAAATGGATCTATACGTCCCCTAATTTTAAAGTTTACTATAAAAAAACCATAATAGGAAATTTAAAAATCCCTTTCCCGAGAGTATTTTTGAGGAATCGAATAACTTTATTTTTGTTTCCAAATTCCGATTTTGATTTCTTCACTTCCGGTTGAAACAGGAACTTCCAACTCAGTGTTGATTTGTACAACCCCGAAATTTAAAGTTTACTATAAAAACACCATGAAAGGAAATTTAAATCATGAGACTCTTTAAGACGAATCGAATGACAATATTTTTGTTTCCAAATTCCGACTTTGATTCCTAGACTTCCGGTTTTGGGCCACTTCCGGTTGAAACCGGAACTTCCAACTCAATGTTGATCTGTACAACCCCTAAATTTAACAAGTTTACTATAAAAAACCATGAAAGGAAATTTAAAAATTCTTTTCGTGAGACGACGCGTCTCATGGCTGGTGGCAATTTTTGCCGGTGCACTGAAGTTTTAAAAATTAATATTCTTAACTTAATACTCTAAAAGGTTAAAATAGAATGAAACAGGGAAAACCGTGATTATTTTCATAAGGAACTAAAAATCAAATACGTATTTATCCTACTTTTGAACAGATTACTACACATTAAAAATTACTATATTTAATTAGTGATAAGTGATTGATACATTATGTAAATACAGGAATATAAATTACAAAAATTATAAATTCAAAACAACAGTTAAAAATAGAAATACATCAAAAAGAAATTTACAGCCATATTATTTTAAAAAATATATAATTGAGTAAAAATTTAGACAGTAGTTTATAGTAACAACTTAACAGTTTAAATAAATAAATAGAATACGAATAAATTAGTTTAAATTAAAATTAGTTTTAAAATATAAATAAATAAGAAAAAACCAGAAGCATATAATCCGTAAACATTTAAATAATATTTAAATCAGTCTAAAAAAGGTTTGTCAGATTTGAAATGAATTAAGAATTTAAAAATCCTTATGAAATGTCATTTGTTATTTGTAAGTTAATTTAACAACTTGTTCAAATAACTTATTATAAAAATAAAAATGTTGATAGAAGTTACTTTAATGTAAAATAAGAGGTAGTATCACTCAAAGACGAAGTATAAAAGTTACTTGTACGTTGTCTCCAATTATAACGAGGGTGTCCCAGGGATTCATTCATTGACCCACATTATATTACCAACACCAGTATAAACCATGTCAGGAATTTTCGTACTTACTACAAAACGTACTTTGCGCCTATGAGTGATACACTAGCCAATATTATAAAATTATCATTAGAAAACCCTAAAACTAAGTATTGCATACAACTTGAACACTAAGGTAAATTTAGGTGCAATTTTGAAGTATATAGCTAAAGAAAATACTATACTGTGTACCAAATGTATGTATTTTATAATTTAATTTAATAATTATGTATTTTTTATGACATTATAGTATGTATTCAAATAAACAAAAACACACTGTATTAAAATAGAAAATATTTTTTTGGAAACAATGCACAAAACAAAAAATGCACACTAATTTTTTTTAAATTCTATGATATATTCTGCTCCTTCTTGCGTTCACATTTTTTTTTTGTTAAAGCATAGTTTTAGTCGTCGCTAACCAAAGAGAGCTAAATGTGTTTCAAAAATATTTTTATAAAAACAAATTTTTTTTTGTCAATAGTCTCTCGACTGGTTTGATGCAGTTCTCCAAGCTGTTCTATCTTGTGCAAGTCGTTTCATATCTACATATGCAACACGTCACATCTTTTATAATTTGCTGTAAATATTCTAATCTTTGTCTCCCCCTACAATTCACTCCCTCAAAATTACCCTCCATTATTGATAGAGATGTCTTAAGAGATTGACCTAGATGTCTTAAGATACGCCCCACTAGCCTATCCCTTCTTCTGGTAAGATGTTTTCATATACATCTTATTTCATCCACTCGTCTAAGAACCTCTATAAATTACTTATTTTTCCAACCCAACTAATTTTTAATATTTTCTTTAACATCACATATCAAAATCTTTTATCCTCTTTCGTTCTACAGCCCCTATCACCTACGTTTCACTCCCGTATAATCCTACACTCCAAATAGAGTGTTTTAAGAAATTTTCCCTAATCTGTAAATCAATATTTGTAGTCGATAAGGTGTTTTTCTTTGAAAATCCCTTTTTAGCATGAGCAATATTACTTTTGAAATCACTTGTGTTTCTACTATCCTTTGTTATTTTACTGCCTAGGTAGCAGACTCCCCCAACATCCTATATGTTTTCGTTGCCTACTTTTAAATTTCCGATATTTTCTAAATCACTCTTGCTACTGTACAACACTTTTGTTTTGTGTTCATTAATTTTCATGAAGTAATCCTTTCTCATGATCTCATCCATTCCATTTAAGATATCCTCTGGTTCTCTTTTTGTCTCGACTAAATACTATGATAGACTGATATCATCGGCGAATCTCAGAATTTTATTGTTTCTTTTTGAATTTTGTTATTTTACTTCCTAGATAGCAGAGTTCCTCCACTTCCTGTTTCGTTTCTTACTTTTAAATTTCCAATCTCCTCTAAACCACTCTTGCTACTGCACAAAAGTTTCGTTTTGTTCTTATTAATTGTCATGAAGTAATCCTTTCTCATGATCTTATCCATTCCATTTAAAATATCCTCTAGTTCTTTCTTTGTCTCGGCTAATACTATGATATCATCGGCGAATCTCAGAATTTTTATTGTCTCTCTTTGAATTTTCTTATTTTCCTCCTTAGATAGCAGAATTCCTCCATTTCCTGTATGTTTTTGTTGCTTACTTTTAAATTCCCCATTTTTTCGAAACGACTCTTGCTACTTCACAACAGTTTCGTTTTGTTCTTATTAACTGTCCTGAAGTAATCCTTTCTCATGATCTCAACTATTCCATTTAAGACATACTCTAGTTCTTTTTTTGTCTCAGTTAATACTATGATATCATCGGCGAATCTCAGAATTTTTATTGCTTCTCTTTGAATTTTTATTCCTGCGTCAAATATTTTCTTCGTTCATTTACAGTCTCTTCTATATACTAATTAAAAAACAATAATTTAGAAATATATTTTGTACAATACTATATTTTTAAATTCTGTTCAAAAATGGGGAAAATAATGCGGGGACATAATTAACCCGCGTTATATCCGAAGCGCGTATAACCGACAACGTTATAACCGGGGACTACTGTAATAGGTAGTTGTTAAGCTTGGTATAGAATCTTAATAAAAATGATGTCAATATTCAAGAGATGTTGCCAATTCGCTAATGATGTTTTATAATAGTGGATAACAACATTTACAGAGTTTAAAAGATTCCGTTAATTCAGATTGTGTTAGTAAGTTAAGAAGTTAAATTAAATTTTGATAAGGTTTCTTTATTGTTAACTTGTTTGTTATTTTACATTTAACTTAATGTCACGTCTAATTAAGTGTAACATTTTAAAAACGTAAAGTTATAATTAGGAGTTAAGATTATTGCTTAAGTATTTACGTAGTAAGGTTATTAGAAAATGTTATGGTGTAATTTTCTGTTATCTAAAATTGTCTCTTTAGATTCCCTTGATTGTGACGAATGAAAAGTATTTTAGATATGGATTACATTATTTAGATATGCTATTAAAAGTTATTTTATCTAGATAGCTTATGTAAGCGTTTTTATCAACGCATAGTTTAATGTTGTAACCATAAAATTTATTTATCTGTGTTAAGGAAAAACACAGATTTAGCCTCTGAAATCTGTATAGATCTATTTAAAAGGATAAGGAGTTTTTTCAATCAAGGTTGGTCTCAGCTCCCACTGGATCGATTCCGACCAACATAAATCTCACATTTTGCTTGATGTAGCTTTGGAAAAGACTTCAAATAAAACTTTCCTTTGAGTCACATAGTTCAGTTTAGATGCTGAAATTTGTTTAATTTAGTTTTGCTGATAACAGAATATTTTTTGTCTCTCGACTGGTTTGATGCAGTTCTCCAATCTGTCTATCTTGCGTAAGTCGTTTCATATCTACATACCTACGACTCCTTACAATTTTGTAATTTTCTTCACATATTCTAACCTTTATCTCCACCTATAATTCACTCTCTCAATATTACCCTCCATTATTGATAGAGCAACTGTGGTACACTAACCTATCCCTTCATCTGGTAAGATGTTTTAATGTATTTCTTCTTTCATCCACTCGTCTAAGAACTTCTAAATTACTTATTTTGTCCACCCACCTAATCTTTAACATTTTTTATAACACCACATTTCAAAAACTTCTATCCTCTTTCTTTCTACTGTCCCTATCGCCCACGTTTCGCTCCCGTATAATGCTACACTCCAAACGTAGTGTTTTAAGAATTTTTATGACGTGTTATAATATTTATGAAGTGAAAGTAGGAAACTATGGTTAAAGTTTTTTTTACCGTAATATTTTTTTACATCTGACTGTTTTGCAATTGCTGCTAATGCAGACTGTGAGAAGTACATGTTTTCATGTACTTCGTCTTTCCTCCACTCGTCTAAGGACCTCTAAATAACTTATTTTGTTCACCAACCTATTCTTTAACATTTTTTATAACACCACATTTCAAAAACTTCTATCTTCTTTCTTTCTACTGCCCCTGTCACCCACGTTTCGCTTCCGTATAATGCTACACTCCAAACGTAGGGATTTAAGAATTTTTATGAAGTTTTATAATATTTATGAAGTGAAAGTAGAAAACTATGGTTGAAGTGTTTTTTACCGTAATATTTTTTTACATCTGACTGTTTTGAAATTGCTGCTAATGCAGACGTTGAGAAGGATGATACATGAAGATGAGTGATGAAAAAATGCCAGACCTGACCGGGAATCGAATCCGAGACCCCGGTGTAGAAGCCAATTGCGCTAACCACTACGCCAAAGGGCCGGCTTACCGTACCGGCCAATATACCGTAATTGATCTCTACTCCAAGATTTTTGAGTCGTCGTAGATATTTAGACTGTCTCGCTGATAAATTTTGAACTAGCTTGTTTGGGTGTCTGTGAAACTTTTCAAACAGTTGCAGGTACATATTTTTGGCTCTATCTTATACAAGAGGCGTCTTCAGATCATTATGTAACGTATTTGAGATATAAAATGGAGCTCGTTTTGATACTTAGAAATTTTAATTGGAAGGCCTGAATTATTTTGATGTTACTCTTTGCTGCTGTTCCTAAAGTAGTATTTGCGTAATTGTAGTCGAAGTAGAAAAAAGAATAAATAAGTTCGATGATTAACAAAATCGTAAAGGTAAGTCTTGTGTTTTAAAACGTTTGTCTGTGAGTATCTTTGCTGTTGTCAATGAGGTTAATTAAGAAAAGATTTTGATGCTCTTCTAATTTTTTTAAATGTTTCTCGCTACGTTGTATATTTCTTCTTTTATGAACGGCAGGTTTAGATCTTTGTGCAATATTTGATTGGTTACTTACCATGGGGCTACAGTGATCATTTTAAGGCTTTTGATTGAAAGAACTAGTGTTCTATATTTGATGAACAAGCTGTACCCTGTTGCTCTAACCCGTAAGTCTAAACTGATTTGAGTATATAAGTAATAAATAATAATGAATAGTAAATTATTAGTGTCACAAAAATGGGTATTCTAAAAATTTATTCAATTCCGTGGCTAATTTAATTATCTTGTGATTTAAACAAGGAAAACTTATTGTATTCTTAACTTCATTTATCTAATATTCTTCTTTTCCCCGACCCTATTTTTATCCCCTCCTCTTTGGATACACGTAAAGAAACCAAAAATTTTGTATAACGGTACATATTACATGGTTTATTAAAAAGGAATGTAAATTATTTTGCAATGATATTTTCTAATTAATTTTCATTTCAACAATAATATTTCAAAATTAATTTAAAAAGTTTGGAATATTCAATTAATATTTTGTCGCTCTTTATAAAGGAAACAACTTGACAGAAGAGGTAAGTCTGGGAGAGAAAAAGAAAGAATGATGAGAAGAAAGGTGAAATGAAGTAGTTTCCTTCAAAGTCCATTAATTTCATAGTATAAATTGACAGCTCAATTAAGCGGCCCCTAATGGAGTCTAGATAATATGATAACGTTTATTAATTACCGCCGACTAAAGTAGATCATGATATGGTATATATATATATATATATATATATATATATATATATATATATACACACACACATCAAAGTATAGAACAAGGTGTGTGTTAAATAAAAATAAAATGAAATTTTTATTTTACACACTAATACAAAATTAGATTGATACAATTTCGTGTAATATTAATAACACAGGCACTGATTGTGGTTACATATATGATTTTTTATTACATTTTATTAACCTTAGTATAAACCCATCTATCATTCGTTGAGACCATTAAACCGATTTTCTTTATGTTCGGATAATTTAATTGACCGCAATAAAAGCAACGAGTAATTAAATAATTTTCATATTCGTCATCTGAGGTTTTTTGCTTTCGTTATTAACGCTGTCATTAGCTTTTTATATTATCTATTTTTTATATTCTTGTAATTAATCTTATACCTTTTTAATCAAAACTTGCTCGTGCTAAGTAATAAACTCATTTTTTGTTCTTTTTGTACTTCAATTAATCTTTTTAATCTTTCTTGTTTCCTTCAATGTCTTCCTGGAATAAGTCATAAACATAGTTTATCCAAGGGATCATGTTCTTAAGAGTCCAGACGAAGATTTAATATTCTTTAAAAATGCAACATAATCTTCCTAGTTTTTTATTTATGAAAACACCTTTATGTCACCAGCAAACAACAAAATATTCGAGTTCACTGCTTTGGTGATGTTATTAATGTATATATATCTTACCTATTGAACCGTCTCAGCTCAATGTATTTTATTTTGCGAAATATTCGAAAAATCTCGCCTGAAGAAGACAAGATAATTACTTAATTTGCATTATTCTAACTGTAGCATTACAAATGTACAACGTGATAACCCTAATACAGGTTATAATCTGACTGCTATTGATAATTATGTAAACATTTATAATTAAATTCGTACTTTTTTGTAAATTATTAAACTGGCAAATTCTAATTGAAATCTTATTTCTTTCTTTTCTTATTTCTTATTTTTTTACGAGAAAACAGCCTTTTCAGGAATTTCAGCAAACATGGCCCCTACCCTTTCTTGTAAAGGATAAAAAAAATGTAGTAAATAAGGTGATTTTTTTAAAAAAATCGTAGGAGCGATTTTTTGAAAAAATCGCAAAAAGTGAAAAATGACACGAATACTACTTCCGGTTGACCGATTTTGATGAAAATATTCGTGTCGGCTCCTCTAGTGGTATCTAACTTAAGTTTCAACTCCGTACAAAGTTCTGTTCTTGAGATATTGTTCACACACACACACATATATACACACCAATCGCTAAAAACATGTTTTTTTGGGTTCAGGGGGTCTGAAAACGTGTAGATCCGGTAAAAATTCTATTTCAAAAAATTGACATAAAAACAATAGTTCCTTCCTATATATTCATACAGGCAAGAGAAAGTAAAAAATCCTAAAATTTTTATTTAAAGAAATTTTTTATAGAGGTTGATTTTCATTTCACGTAATTCACTCATGATTAAAGGTTATGTCTTGCATTTTAAATTGTTTAATCATGATAAACGTAGTTTAAGTTGTTTATTATTTACATTTGCAGGATAAATTCGTGTGAGTGTTTCACAACAAATTTTTTTCCTCTTGTCTTTACCAGGCACTTCTGCGTTATTTATAATTCTTTTAGTCGTAATTTCCGCTGCTTCGTTTCATTCAGTTACTTCTAGGTTACTTGGTCTTCTACTACGCATACTTCTACTTCCTTTTACTGTACTTTAATTCTTTCCTTGGTTTCATTTTAAAAGATTTATCAGAATGTATTCTGTCTGGACGTAATCAACACAATCCTTATCTTAACGTGTGAATCTTGCTTACTCGTTCACAAGTTAGCGGTCCAGCTTAACAAACAGGCACCTCTTCTTAGCCTCTGGTTCACTAGTTTATTGTACAAAAAAAGAATGTAAAATGAAATTCCAACACGTCTCAAGTTATGCGGACTTAACCATACCAACATAACCTCAAGTTATAACCTTCCTTACTTAAAAATATGAATTGTAAAATATTTAGACAAATAAAAACCTAACAACGTTAAAAAATAAAATAAACAAAAATGTTGGTATGTGGTGTATATGTACATATATTAGCCCATACCTTACTATGTACCGTAAACTTGGTAATAAAACCTCATGAAAGTAAAAGTAACCAATAATTTCCGTTTAAATTAAAAAAGTCTATGTAAGTTAATTGTTGACAAAACACTAACTTACAATGACTAGGTAGTAAATTTAGTAAAGTTAGTTGTACACAGATTTGAATACTAGACAGTGGTTACCGTTGGACTTTTATATTCGGGGTTCAATTAACCATACTCTCTCAGGAAGGTCGGCCTGGATCTGTGCAAGATTACACGTCGTACACATCATCCTCATCTCATTAGGTCACTAATCTACAATCAGTAACATTTTCAAACGCCTATATTTAGAGGTCCTTAACTTTTGAAGGGGTCATCAAAATTGCGAGATTCTTTCGCTAAAAATAATTTCACTCTTTAAACTACATTTTGTACACTGCATGTATATAGAAATAATTATAAGCCGAAAACTTTCTCGCGACAGGACTTTTTCAAGTCCTGGAGTACTTCAATCAAATTTTTTTACAAAATGAGTGGCTACAGTATTGGAATCACTAGCAAAAATATACATTTTCATTTGATCTGTAAGTGTTCTCGTTTATGAAATTCCTGATCCCGTATATGAAATTTTTTCAGCGTCAGACTTCCAGTTAATACGTAATCATCGTAGAAACGAAAAATCGTACTATTTCTCGGCGATTTTTTTCTTCTTAAAATCACTAATAACTTTTTAACCGTTTCATTTATCGTAAAAGTTAATAGGACAAGAAAAGATTCGTATTATGATTTTATATAAGACTAGAGCATTTTACAGTGTTGTAAAAATATTTTTTAAAAATGAAATGTTATTGAGAAGGCTAGTAGCGGGCCGATTCTCCTCTCTCCCCAAGGGGCAATCAAATCTTTTCCTCACGGTAGTAGTAAATAAGAACAACTTCGACCCCCTCCTTGGCGTAGTGACTACGGCGCTAGCCTATAAAGTGGAAGGTTCTGGTTTCGATTCCCGGCTAGGGTCTGGAAATTTTAACAAGTTAAGACCCACCGTTACAGTACCAAAACTCACAGTGATCGCCAATGTCCAAGCTGTCAGTACGGCTTTAAATAAACTAAAAGAGAACAATTTCATTAAAATATTTGGGGAAAAATTTTTTTTTTTAATTTTTTTTTCAAAGGGCTTATAAATTTGGGTCATAAAGTTTCAATTCAATTAATTTGTCAAACGAAATCTTTTAAAAACCAGATACTGAGATTCAAGTTCACTGTGAGAAACTATGTATCAATGAACCCGTCAAAAACTTTGGGAAAGTTTTTTTTAATATAATACAGTTTTTTTACTCTGTTAAAAGAGGTTAAAAACCGGCTTCCTTATATTTTTTGTTCTTTATTTTTTTTTGTTTTATTGTACTGGACATTGGGCCACACAACTAACGCTTAACCAACTCCGGTCATCATTTCAAAATGGAATGTTGGCAAGTTGAAATCATATGCGAGGTTACTTGTATTCAGCTGTCAAGTAACTTGCACGTTTAAATTAAAAAATCTTTTGCTCTAGATCAGTTTAATATTTTTGTTTTAGTGTGATGTTCACATCATAGCTAACGACCGACAGGATTTTCATGTTTTTCTTGTTTTTTTTTGTTTTTTTTTTTAATTAACGTGGAATGTTTTACACGATGTTTTAGCTAGGAAACAATTAGGTATTATCACTATTGCTTTATACAAAATTTTTTACTTTCTCTTGCCTATATTAATATACAGGAAGGAAGGTTTTGTTTTCATGTCAATTTTTCGAAATCGAGTTTTCACCGGATATACACGTTTTCAGACCCCTGAACCCAAAAAACATGTTTTTTAGCGATTAGTCTGTGTGTGAACAGAATATTTCAAGAACGGAACATTGTACAAACTTGAAACTTAAGTTAGATACTACTACCGGACTCGACACGAACATTTTCATCAAAATCGGTCAACCGGAAGTAGTACTTTATTCGTGTCATTTTTCACATTTTTTCGATTTTCTCAAAAACTGCTGCTACAATTTTTTTTTTAAATCGCCTCATTTACTAATTTTTTGTTCTACAAGATAGGGTAGGCACATGTCTGCTAAAATTCTTGGAAAAGCTGTTTTCTCGTAAAAAAATTGTTTTTTAAGATTGCGGCTTTAATATGCATTTTACCGTAAAAATGTATAATAAAAGTTGTAGAGAATTTTAAACCCTACATCTTTTATTTTGAACATTTGTTTAGCTTAGAAACGACCCCTCGAACGCTGAATTTAGCGGTAATTAGTGATTTTTTGTTTTTTTTTTTTGAAGATCTGTAAAAAATCGGTTTTATAAGATTTTAGCCGTAGTATGCATTTTACGACAAAATGTGTGTAATCAAATTTATAGGAAATAAAAATTTACAACTTTCATTTATAGCATTTTTCTCTATATTAGATTTTTCTCTAGTTTAGCGTAGAGAGTGATTTTCCGTATTTTTAAGCCAAACTGAGGTTGATTTTCATTTTGAATCATTCACTCATGATTAAAATATGGCTATGTTTTTGAGGTTAGTTTTTGTTTATTTCTAATGTTTTATTACTAATTTCATTGTTAATTATTTGCATTGGCAAGAGAAAGTTGTGAGTGTTTTACATCAGAATTTTTAATTATTAAATTAAAATTATTTGTAAAATTATGGCACATAATAAATATGGTAATAATAAAATTTGTTTTGTCAACCGGTTGTCATCCATTCTATACAAATGTCCGTAAAATTTTAGCCTTCTTTTTCTAATCGTATACATTTTATCATTAATTTTCCTTGTACAAATTTTCTCGACCTCCTAACCTATATTGCCCCCCATTATGTTCTATCCTATTATCGTCTAATTGTCTTCGGCCCCATTATGTCGCGGAGGATCTTTCTCTCGAACTTCTCTGCTTCTCTTAGACCAGCCTTCGTGGTCATTTTAAGGCACTCACACACGTACAGCCACAAAGGTTTTATCACAGTATTATAATATCTAATCTTGGCTTGTCTTGAGAATGCTTTTTTCTTACACAAGTGATTATTCATTTTTACTTTCTCTTGCCTATATGAATATATAGGAAGGAAAGTATTGTTTTCATGTCGATTTTTCGAAATCGAGTTTTCACCGGATCTATACGTTTTCAGACCCCCTGAACCCAAAAAACATGTTTTTAGCGATTGGTCTGTGTGTGTGTGTGTCTGTGTGTCTGTGTGTCTGTGTGTGAACAGAATATCTCAAGAACGGAACATCGTACGAACTTGAAACTTGAAACTTAAGTTACATACCACTACCGGACGCGACACGAACATTTTCATCAAAATCGGTCAACCGGAAGTAGTAGTTTATTCGTATAATTTTTCAGTTTTTTGCGATTTTCTCAAAAACTGGTCCTACGATTTTTTTTAAAATCGCCTATTTTACTCAATTTTTTATTCTCTACAAGATAGGGTAGGCGCCATGTTTGCTGAAATTCTCGGTGAGGCTGTTTTCACGTAAAAACGTTGTTTTTTTTAAGATTACGGCTTTAATATAAATTTTAGCGCAAAAACTTATATAATAAAAGTTGTAGAGAATTTAAAAACCTACAACTTCTGTTTCAAACATTTTTTTGTATAACGCTTAGTTTAGCGGTAATTTGCGATTTTCTGTTTTTTTTCTCACGAAAACGTGAGAAAAATCGATTTTTTTAACATTTCGGTCTTAGTATGCATTTTACGACAAAAGTGTATATAATTAAATTTATAGAAAATTAAAAGATCTACAACTTTTATTTAAAGCATTTTTCTCTACAGAGCCTAGTTTAGCGTGAAAGCGTGATTTTCCGTATTTTTAAGCCAAATTGAGTTCGATTGTCATTTTGCGTCATTCACTCATGATTAAAATAAGGTTATGTTTTTGAGGTTAGTTTTTGTTTATTTCTAATATTTTATTAATAATGTTAGGTTTATTATTAATCATTTGCATTGGCAAGAGAAAGTTGTGTGAGTGTTTCACACCAGATTTTTTGTAATAATTTTATCGGCTATACACTATCTTTGCCCGTAATGGGCAGGTGGAGTGTTAAATTATTTGTCCTCGATCTGCTAGTTCCAGGGTATAATGGAATTTATAATTAATGAATGAAATAAAGAAAACGCAAAAATTAAATTAAAATAAAATAAATTGAATTTAATGAAACTTAAGAAATTGAAAATTTGATAAATTATGTTTGTTACAAAATTATTAATTTTTGAATTGAATTTATTGATGACACTTTAGTAACTGTATATATATTCTAAATCAATTGATGAAATATAATTATTTATTGTAATATTGAACTGAATATTATTTTCTAATCTACTTATGAGCTCAATTACTTAATTATTTTATATTTACGGTTTTTAAATTCATTGCATTCTTCTCTGGTTGTGTGTCCGTCCATTGACCGGGATCGAATGGGGGGCTTAGTCATTGTTGCAGTTGATTTTATAGATGTTCATAATTTTATTAAAATTTTTTCTTCATATTGTTTTAAAATATTAAAGTCATTTTAATTTATTCCACAATTAATTGGATTCTTGATGTTTTACTAATCTTCTTTATTTATTTTCTTATTATCAAAATTTATTTAATTAAATTATACTTTCTTTTGTTTTCCTTGGTTAAATTTAAAGTATTTGGCTTCTGGAATTAATTTCTCTGAATATTTAATTTTCTTTTTGTAATTCATCTTAATACATTTTATTAGTGTTTATTAGATACAATTTTTTTAAATTTGAAATTGTTTAATTTTGATTATTTTTAAGATTATTTAAAAAATTATTTTTTGAATTAACAACAATTGGTTAATTGATTTGAATCATCGATCAACGATGTACTAGAACATAGACTGCTATTCTACAAGGGCTAAAAAAAATATTTCTGTTTCTTATCGGTGGTCAACAAATTCTATGACTGAAGCATTTAAGAACAAAAGAGGTAGAGGTGTAAAAGGCACTAGTTAGAGGTATCTCCTCTTAGAGTAATGAATTTCATTATACAGCCAGATCCTGTAGTGAATGAAGTGAAGATGTTTTTTGCAGGGTGGAAAGTAGATGCTTTTCAGAGGGTATGGTGATAAGCATAATTCCACTCAGTGAGGAAGACAATGGTAAACCACCTCACTCAGTGCTTTTCAAACCAGACTTTTTGCTGATGACCTAAACAACACAAAATACCATGTGTAAAAATTAATTAACTGCACAATTTAAAATTCAAACGTGTTTCTATTTATACTCGTATAATGAATATCTTAAAATAAACTGTCACAACGAATTTTATGTACCTATTTTAACATTTTAAATTTAATGTCATTTATAATAAGCTAAAAAATTTATTGAAACACTTATAAATTTAAATATTCTACCAATAACTTATTAACCTTACATTAAAAGTAGATTGAAATGATATATGATTCTCTTAAGTGTGTTTGGACACTTTTTCGAAGTATCCAACTGCACTTTTAGAAGTTTTGTAATCTAAAAGTGATTTATTAATAAAATTGTATTGATTTGTCAATAACGAAACATTTCAGAGTAAGAGTTCTGCTATTTTGTATGTTATGCTTATTGGAACTTGTATAATGACTTCAATTCTTCAACAAACGTCCAAATTCTTTTCATTAATCTCTTCATAAGAATGTGAAAGTATCTAATTACGTCATTATATTTACAAACGCTACATAACCATTAAATTTTGTATGTATGTTCCTTATCTGTGATTAGTAACAGTTTTAGACAAACATTTTGGATATTTCATTTTAAATAAGGGGAAAAAATCCAAGGTAATTAAGCTCGCTAAAATCTGTTTAGGTTATCAACCGAATATCTGGTTTAAACTTCTAGAGGCTTTACTAAGTAAAACGAGGAGTAAGGTGTTTAATATTGCCTTCCTCACTGCGTAGAAAAGTATGCTTATTAGAATACCAGGCCCACTGAAAACCATCTACTTTCCACCCTGCAAATGACACATTCACTTCATTCACCACAGGGTCTGGCTGTATAATGAAATTCATCACTCTCAGAGGAGATAACTCTGACTAGTGTATTTTACACCTCTACCTCTTCTGTTCTTAAATACTCCAGCCATAATATAATTGGCTGACTTTGTGATAAGAAACAGAATATTTTTTATAGCCCTGGAACTACCACATCGAGTGCAAAAGACACTTTTACTTCATTCACCACCGGGTCAGGCTGTATAATGAAATTCATTACTCTCATAAGAGATTACTCTAACTAGTGTCTTTTACACCTCTACCTCTTCTGTTTTTAAATGCTTCAGTTATATAATTGGGTGACTACTGATAAGAAATAGAACTATTATTTGTAGCCTTGGAACTAGTAGATCGTTAACAATCCACCTGCCTGTTAAGGTAATGTTTCAGGAGAAGTTATTAAATTCTTTATAATATGATAGATAGTTCGAAGCTAGTTTTTCTTCTTCTTATCGTACCCTCTCCGACCGATGGTTGGCACTCTGACTGATATATTCGTAATTTGGACGCCGCAGCTCTGAACAGCTTCTCTGAGGTACAACGAAACCAGTCGCGAAGATTGTTTAACCAAGAAATTCTTCTTCCCACATCTCTCTTCCCTTGGATCTTGCTTTGTATTATCAAGCAAAACATTTCATATCTTGGTCCACGCATAAAATGACCCAGATATTCCATTTTATTTTTTTGGATGGTGTAAACCACTCAATCTTTAGTCAAAAAAGTTGTAAAATGAGGAGTTTGATGGAAAAAGTGCCTATTTACAAAACCAACATATTGAGAAAACGATACTTTAATAATTTTGTTATTTGTGATGCATTGCAATAGAAGTAGGCGGACAGATACGTATATCTATATAAAATTTGAATTTTTTACTACTGAGAAACTACACAAAATTATAATACAGAACAGAAATTTTAAACTACTTTAATTAGGTAAATTACAACAATTTAATTAGTTTACAACATAACCTCATTGACTGACTTCAAGTTAACGAATTTTCCTGCCTTGATATGACATTCTAAATTTCGTCGTCGCATCTTTTAGAAAAAACATAGAGATATGAAACTTTGTGTAAATACAGAGAGCATCATGGCGGATCAATAAACACTTTGACGGAAAAAAAGGGCCTATAGTATTTTAGGTTCCTTTTTCCATCAAACTCCTCAAATTCAATCTTTAGTGAGATGGATAACCAAATAACGTCCCTAATTATCTTCAAATATATCACCAAAGAACTTTTTTATAAAAAGAGATATTCCTGGTTACTTTCGAAAGTGTAAATGTGATGTAGGTAAATTTTTAATCATTTAACCAGATTTCCATTTCATTGAATTGTGTGTATAGAATATAAATATTTAACAAAAACTTTATTAGCATACTAAGCAACTATTTTTTATTGAACTAGTATAATAATTATTTAAATGAATTCTATCAAACTAAATTATTATCGTTATTTGAATCTTTATTTAAATATTAAAATAATAATCTTTATTATTGATAAGAATGATTATCAATACCAATTAAATGCCTTGTGTCATGATACTATCAGAATTCCAGTTTTAATTAAGTTACAATATCTTATAACTTATCTAAATTATTATTTCCTATCAATTCAATCTAACATTTATTATAGTATTTTAGAAAAATTAAGTCCTATAATAAAAATCGCTTGATCTATTAATAGATTATTTAATTATGTTGTGTTTCGTTTCTATGGTAATTAACCTAGTCTTAATTTTAGTAATCTTCATCTATCGTTCCATTTTAGATCAATTAATGGATTATTCATACAATTTTTGTAATTTATCAAACGTTTAATTAATAATGTATTATTATTATAGGGATGTGGGTCCAATAAATTTTAAAAACATGATATAAAAATTGGTAGCTCCAAGTATTTAACATTCTACGTATCTTAGAATTTTGTTTTAAACCCCATTGTTTGTATGTTGTGCAATCTGTTCAATTTAGATCAATAAACAATTCCATGACCTAATGAGATAAGACGTGGTGTATGACATGTAAATAAGGTGTAATCTTGCACAGACTCAGGTTGGCCGAGTATAGTTGATTGAACCCCAACATCAAAGAACACCTAATAAGAGTAATAAAAATCTCTTTCATGACACGACGCGTCTCATGGCTGATGGTAATTTTCAAATTGATTGTAAATCTTTTAGATTTAGTTTTGACAGTTTACCTAGTATCCAATAAAACTATTTCAATTTTGTGGTCGGCCCGTTGGCGTAGTGGTTAGCGCAAATGGCTTCTATGCCAGGGTCCCAGG
Organism: Catonia carolina; assembly: GCA_035578175.1. Classification (NCBI taxonomy): domain Eukaryota; kingdom Metazoa; phylum Arthropoda; class Insecta; order Hemiptera; family Achilidae; genus Catonia; species Catonia carolina. The sequence continues at coordinate 45,446,921 of JAQMRL010000006.1, read as the reverse complement.
TTCGATTCCCGGTTAGGTCTGGCATTTTTTCATCACTCATTTTCATATATCATCATCTCCACCGCCTGCATTAGCAGAAATTGCGAAACAGTCAGACGTAAAACAAAAAAAAATCAATTTTTTGTTTAGTTATTTACTTTTGTTGTACATAGTTTTCCGTTTCAGGCCAAGATTTATACCGAGGTATTTATCTAAGCCTGCTTCAGGGATTTTCGTGTTGTTTGTTTCCTGGTGGGAATGAGTCTTTTCTTAGTGTAAATGTTACTTGTATGATTTTGGTTTAGTTTAATTTCTTAGGCCTGTTATCTGTGCTGGTATTCCACAGGGGAGCATATTAATTCCTGTTTTGTATACCAGTGATTTGCCGGTAAGTGAAGAAGCGAATATTGGTACTTTTGCTGACGGTACAGCCATACTAGCGTCAGTAAATTCGGTAGAGGATTAGTCCGAAAAACTACAGCGAGCTCTAACGGTAGTTAGTATATGAACTAATACCAGTTTAGGATTACCGCCAAAAGGAAATGAATTAATATATTATTGTCACCGTTGCTTCCTTTGATTAGATACTGTGCGCCGGGGCGACAAAGCTTCCGACATACCGACAGAAGGAAGCCCCCCAATAGTTTCGACAGGGGCGGTAGGTTTGTGTCGGCACTCCAGAGGGTTAGTAACCACTCCCTACCGCAGCGCTCTGGTGACTATATAAGAAAGCTTTATTGAGCCTGATGGTCATTCCATTCCACTCTACTGCTTCGACCGGACATCCACCATCGGCACACAGCTACTGGACTCAGACAAAGACGATTATGCTTCCGCTGGCCGAACTGTGCCAACAGTGGTTCCTCGACCGAGCCTTAAGCCCACCGGATCCCGTCGAAGCACTACTGCGAAAAAAGAAGATGACGTCTCCGCTGGACGATGACACGCCGTTTCACCCACTTCCTCGACGACTACGACCGACTCTTCCCGCAGACGACCACCGCTTAAACGGCCCTTTTTAGGCCCCAAAACATTTAAGGTTTCCCCTTGCCGCTTAATGTCACCATTCGGTGATACCTATAATATAACCATAATTAATTTAATTAAAACAATAAAATTCTTCTTCTTCTTCTTTCAAACAGGGATTAGGCCATGGCCTGTTCCGACTCACATTCAGCTTATATTAATAATATTATATCAATTATATCAATGATAAATTTAAGTCTATCTTGTAACATTTGTTTTTTTATCCTTATGGTATAATCATTGCCACCTTTTCCGTGGCCTGCCTATACATCTTTTGCCTACCGGCTTATACTTGAAAATTTTTAGTGGAAGCCTATCGGCTGACATTCGTTCAACATGTTCTTTCCACTGTTGGCGATACGATGCAACTCTCTCATTCAGGCAGAAGATGTTCAGCTCCTTCCTTATTTCCTCATTCCTGATGTGATCTCTCCTGTCACAGCCCTTAGTTCTGCAAAGAAATTTCATCTCCGCTGCCTGCACTTTACTCTCTCTGGAGTGACCATCGTATCACAATGTGAAAAGTCAAATAATTTTAACGACAAATATCATAGGTATTGAATTATTATAATTAATTTTATTGTTTTGCGTTTTAAAACAATAAAATTAATTATAATAATTCAATACCTATGATATTTGTCGTTAAAATTATTTGACTTTTCACATTGTGATACGATGGTCACTCCTGTCATCACGATTTTAGTTAATCATAATATTGTGTTATTTACAATAACCCCCAAGGTATGAACGTGAGAACTAAAACTCGTCTCAATAACATCAGTTAAGATTATAATATAAAAGTACATACATATATTTTCAACATTGTTATATTTTGTTAAAGTTTGATAGTTTAACTTAAAAGTTCATGACTTAAAAGTAAAAATAAAATATGAAAAGACAAACAGGAACTATCATAAAATAGTGATTATTTAACAGTATTTCTCATGCAATTATTTTCTATGTTGAACGACCAAGAGATCTCAGTTTATCTAAAATAGAGATAAGAATGAAAGGTCTTTTCTCCTCCCTCGTAAAAGATAACCTCTTTGTTGTTTATTTTTTATCTTCACAAAGAGGTTAGGGGTAGTATAGTGTAAAATCGATATGATCTGTAATCAGAAAAGATCATTGCCGTTGTAACTGTTTATAATACTTTATACGCTGTACTAGTATTAATGATAGTAACAGTTGATTTATCACCGATGTTTAACACGAGAGTATTATACAGGTATATTACTTCAGATCGTCTTATTGGTTGTTTGATAATGTTTACCATGTTGTGGTTGTTTAATAAGCAAAAATGCTATATTGATAACAATATTCTTTGTTTCTTACTAAATATAAATACAAAGTGCCAATATTTTTTTTACGTCTGACTGTTCTGCAATTTCTGTTAATGCAGACATTTGTGGTGGATAATAATGAAAATGAGTGATGAACAAATGCCAGACCTGACCGGGAATCGGACCCGGGACTCTGGCGTAGAAGCCAGTTACGCTCACCACTATGCAAACGGGCCGGCCAAAAAGTGCCAAAAAGGAAGTTCTGTCTAGTATTTTCTGGCTCATGCGAGAATTTACAGCCCCAGCCGTATCTCACTTCTTAAGCACCACCTCTCTCTGGCTTGCCAGTCCTAATCGAAGAGCCGCCGCAAAGACATTGCCTCCTGCACTTCATCCAACTATTTAACTTCCGGCCTACCCCTCCTTCTTCTACCGGCTGGCATCCTCTCCCATACCCTCTTTGACCACCTACCATCCTCCATCCTTTGCAAATAGCCAAACAATTTTAACTGCTTCCGGGATATGGTATCCATGATGTTTCCTTCAATGCCGATTCTTCTCCTAATTTCGGAATTTGATCGATCCACGACACACCACAGCTCCGCCTCCAGAAATTCATCTTCACCGCTTTTAGGCGATCCTTCCGTCTCTTTGTTAATACCCACACTTCCGCAGCATAGGTACACACACTCTCCAGAATAGCATGATAAATATTTATCTTTGTCTTATTTTATCAATCCAAAGGACAGAATTTAACTGCTCTATAACCCTTTGCCCTTGTGAAATTTTGCTGTTTACTTCCGCTGCACTAATTGCGCTCCTATCAAAAATGACTTCCAGGTATTTAAAACTTTCACAGCTTTTCACTACACCCGTCTAGTCTAGTATTCAAATCTGTATAAAAGTGACTATCTTTACTTGGATTTGAACCAAGAACCTTCGTCTCCGAAATCAGCTGTTTACTCCCATTTATAACAGCGCGGTTTTGCACAACCAGTAAATATAGATATATATTTATATTGTATATATATTTACTGGTTAAATATTATTATATATTATTAATATATAATATATATGTTAGTAATTATTATATATTATAATAAATACATATTTATATTGTATGTATCCGTATCGAGATTCTGTAATAAAAGTCCCATTTATTAATGACACCATACCCAAAAAAAATTAGTGATTAAGAAGTTCCGTCTAGTATTCAAATCGGTATAAAAGTGGCAATCTTCTTTTTTCATCCACTCGCTAAGAACCTGTAAATTACTTATTTTGTCCACCCACCTAATCTTTTACATTTACATTTTACATTCTCCTATAACACCACATTTCAAAAGCTTCTATCCTCTTCTTTTCTACAGCCCCTACCACCAACATTTCACTCCCGTATAATGCTACACTCCAAACATGTTTTAAGAAATTTTTCCTAATCTGCAAATCAATGTTTGTAGTCGGTAAGCTGTTTTTTATTTCAAAGGCTTTCCTAGCTTGAGCAATTCTACTTTTGATATCACTTGTGCTTCTACCATCCTTTGTTATTTTACTCCCTAGTTAGCAGAATTCCCCAACTTTCTGTATGTTTTCGTTGCCTACTTTTACATTTCTCATCTCTTCTAAACCACTCTTGCTGCTGCACAACACTTTCGTTTTGTTCTTATTAATTTTCATGAAGTAATCCTTTCTCATGATCTCATCCATTCCATTTAAGATATCCTCTAGTTCTTTCTTTGTCTCTGCTAATACTACTATATCATTGGCGAATCTCAGCATTTTTATTGTTTCTCCTTGAATTTTTATTCCTGCGTCAAATTTCTCCTTCACTTTATTTATAGCCTCTTCTATATTCAAGTTAAAAAGTAGTGGTGACAATAAACAACCTTGTCGTACACCTTTTCTTACAGCAGCCTCTTTTTCGTACCCCTGAATTCTCAAAACACCCGTTTGATTCTTATACAGACCGTAGATAACTTTCCTTCTTTGTATTCCTAGCCTTTTTATAGTTTTAAACATTTTACTCTATTTTAAACTTTTTATTGTATAACAATAAATTTAGAGGAGTTGGCAATTTTTTCGACGAGGTATAAAACTGTACAATTCTTTTTCCCCTACCATCTGATGATTTACGTTTAATGGTTAATCTACATGTTCATTCCACTTAAGTCGTCTGTACGTAGACCGAAGTACCGAATTTAGTGGGCTCTAGGTAGAGGAAATTGCACTAAAGTTTACCGTTAAAATATTTCATTGTGCGCCCATAACGAAATTTATTTATAACGATTGCGACTCCTTGAACTTCCTTATAGAGAGCACTGACTCCACGTTTATTTTACAAACTGATTAAGACTATAAAGTTTAGTATCATCTCTCTTAATTACCTTTAAAATAAATTTAAAAAATTGATTATGACAAAGTTAGAAAAATATTTCTAACTAAAATATTTCTAAAAATAATAATATTTTTATTTTTATTATACTGGATAATATAATCTGATAAAAAATGTACATTTATTCCGAATATAGCTACATACATTGGGGGGGAGGGGAGGCTACCTTGTACCAATTTCCATAAATGGAAGAGACACGTATGTTCTTAAACAAATCTGTATATATATTTATGTTTTATATCTTAACTTGTTGAAACTAATTAGTATTGGTAATATAAAATCAGTTCAGTACATTACTAATCATTTTTAAAAAGAGAAAAATAACAAAATTATTTAACTCACGTATCAAGTTCTCACATAGCTTTCATTTTTAAGTCGCTACAGTAAGTTTATTAATAGATTAATATATTGTTCAATTCCCTTTTTTATTTATGTTCCATGTTGAAGAAAATAGTAACAAGTTTATAAAAATAAATTCTATATGTGTTGTTATATCTTTTTATTTATTAGATTTTTGTAACACGATCGTGTGAAAATAATCCGAGTTTGATCTTATATGAAAGTCCCGCCCTTTAATAATGTTTTATTAACTCTTTGTAACATTTTTAATTATTTAGAACATTACTTTATTATAGTGCTACTGTATGTGACGAGTTAATTAGTGTTTTAATTACTTGTTCAACTTAAATATTACTAAGTAATATGTTTTCTTTATTTACTTTCTCTTGCCCTACTTGAATATATAGGAAAGGAAAATATTGTTTTCATGTCGATTTTTCGAAATCGATTTTCAGGCTCACTGAACCTATAAAAAAATGTTTTTAGCAATTGGTCTACATGTGTGTTTGTGTGAACAAAATACAGTGGAGCGTCAGTTATCCGAACTAAATGAGGCCAGAGCTGTTCTGAAAATCAAAATGTTCGGATAATCAAACACCCTACTATCGGTTTCATAATCATAGACACCCGAGTTTGATTTAATTTGATTGAATTTTGCGTCTCCAAAACCATAAGTCGGATTTCAACGTATTTTACATCAAAATTTAGCTCATTAAACGCTTTTATTTAACTTACTCTTGGAAGCATCAAATCTTGCAACTTAAAATTTTAATACTTCTACCGTATCAATATGAATCAAACTTTGCACACTTGTTTATCTTCGATGACAATACGCTGTGGAGGTGTTTGTAAAAAAAAATTTTAAAATTTTATAACGCTTTTAATTTAACTTACTCTTGGATCCATCAAATCTTGCAACTTAAAATTTTAATACTTCTACCGTATCAATATGAATCAAACTTTGCACACTTGTTTATCTTCGATGACAATACGCTGTGGAGGTGTTTGTAAAAAAAAAATTTTTAATTTTAAAAAAAATTTAAAAATTTTAAAAACGCTTTTATTTAACAATTACTTAAAAAAATTAACTAAAAAGAAAAAAATTAAAAAAATTTACAAAAAAAAAGTTAAAAAATTTTTTTAAGAAACGCTATTATTTAACAATTAATCAAAAGAAAAATGAACTAAAAAGAAAAAAGAAAAAAATTTACAAAAAAAACAATCACAGACATTACAGTTAAAATAAAAGCGTGGCGCATTAATATATATAATATTACAACGAATATTTTACAATAAATATTATATATATTAATGCGCCACGCTTTTATTTTAACTGTAATGTCTGTGATTGTTTTTTTTTGTAAATTTTTTTATTTATTTCTTTTTAGTTCATTTTTCTTTTGATTAATTGTTAAATAATAGCTTTTCTTAAAAAAAATTTTTTTTTAATTTTTTTTTGTAATTTTTTTTTTGTAAATTTTTTTTATTTTTTTATTTTTTTTATTCTGCGTTTACCTATAATAAAACTATATTTTTAATGTTGTTTAAAAATTGCCATATCGAGGTTGGAAGACAAAAAGACCCGGTTTTTTTGCTACCGCAACAAATTTCATGCGTTTAGAGATGTGTAACTCGATAATTATGTGACCGAAAAGTTTGAAATTTTAACACAACGTAGACAATTATATTCTTACAGTGTATACGAAATTTCAGATTCGTATGTTATTTAAATTTTGATTTATTAACAATATTCTGAACCCTTGCTATCTCGGTAACCGCTCAATCGTTCTATAGTACGAAATTATTTTACCATAATTAAGAATCACCCATATTCATATACAATAGAGGAAGAGAAAGTAACATTTTTGTGATCTCTTCACCAGAAATTGCTTAGCCACGTAATGTACTACAATACATTGTTCGTAATAGTTTTTTTTTTGGTTTAACGTCCGACTGTTTTGCAATTACAGTAGAGTACCGATTTTCCGTGGATCGTTTAACCGGGGTTTGGATTAACCGTGCGATCACTAGAAATTTTTTTTTTTTTTGGTTTAACGTTCGACTGTTTTGCTAATTGCTGCTAATGCAGACGGTGAAGGATGAAATGAATTTTTTGTAACGTATGAAAAAATGCCATGCCCGAGTGGGATTCGAACCCAAGACCGCGTGATGAGAGGCGAGCACGTTACCAGCTCCTAAAATAAGTTGCAAAGAAGCTTTAACCGGTGCCGAAACATTACTAACTTTCATGGAAAATCAGGATGACACAGATTACGTGGACATTTTACATATTCGTGGTTATATAAGAAAAATAAAAGAAAAAATATTGCGGCATAAAATGAGACAAAGTAAAATAACAGATTTTTTGTGATTTTTTTTTTTTTTTTTTGGTACGTAGTTTAAGGTAAGACTTATATAAATTTATGTATTAGTAAATATTTTTATTTCAATACAATTTGTTTATTTATTTCCGATATCCGATAGTATTAACATGTATTAATCAGTAGAATAAAACATATTACGCGTAACTGGTGGTTTTGTTTATGACGTAAGTGGTCTAGATCGAATTGGTTGTATTATCCGTGTTTTCCGGTTATCCGGTATAGTTATCCCCCCAATTATCACGGATAATCGGTATTATACTGTACTGCCAATGCAGACAGTGAGAAGGATGATAGATGAAAATGAGTGATGCAAAAAGCCAGACGTGACCGGGAATCGAACCCAGGACCCCGGCGTAGAAGCCAGTTGCGCTAACTGCTACGCCAATGTTCTTAGTAGCGTGTAGTATGTTTGGATGATTCTTAATATATTTTCAGAATTAGAATGATTTGCCGAAGGGAGAGCATTATAATAAAATCTGATGATATATTTTTCCAAAAAAAAATTCCTATATTTATTAAGATATTAAATTAAAACTAACCTTCTGGCTATCCTTTTTGCGCGTGCACGCGTGTTCTTAGATAATAATATATAAATTATAACCGTAATACTATTCAAAAATATACAATAATTTTTTTTCTCGACAATATTAGAAGTGTTGTATTATTATTTTAGCAATTTAAATTCCTAAAAGAAAATATATTTGAAAATAATTCTAAATATTTATTATAAATAACCAGGTTTGCTCGGGCATAAAATTTAAGGGTTATATCAAATTAGGTATTATTTTTTAGGTGATTTTTTTTAGGAAAAAAGAAATGGGGGGAACCAATATAGTAGCTTTATTGATTTGCATAATGTTCTCTAATCAATACATTAGTGTCGATTTTTAAGAGAGTTTATTACTTTGGTCAAAGTTAAATCAAAGTTAAAGGCTGATCTATGCCTCATTCAAAAAAACCGCTAATAATGTCTTATACTACTTAAGAACTTTACTTCTGAATACCGCTATCTAATATACCGAACGATATTGCCCGCGCCGTTAACGCCCTTATATTATAACTACCGTTTCTTGTCGTTGTTAATGTTAAAGTATAATCCTGGTTATACACTTTTACATATGCGTACATTATATTTCCAGTATAATAACATAATTTCACTCGAATGAATACCTGCAATAAACTCTAATTACACCATCATTTAAACTTGCGTTCCATTCTTCGGTTTTTTTATTTTTTAATTTAAAAGAACTATACACTCTCTTTAACAACTCACCATACATTCGCATATAAAACGGTGAAATGTAATATAAAATATTATTTCTTTAACCTATTAGTGCAAAAGTTCCTTTTTTCTCACCCGTATTCCTTAATTAGGCTTTATATTTTTCAGTAACTTCCTTCACGAATCCACACTCCCTTAATGCAAAATTTACTAAAGTCTTTTTTTATTTTCTCTTAATCTGTATGAATAAATATACAGGGTGATCCAGGAGGAAAAGCCAATACTTTGACAACTCATTCTAGAGCTAAAAATACATCTAGTGTGAAACAATTGTAGAATAGCAATCTATTATACATAATATCGTTGATCAAATGACGAGAGTAAAAGTTAATTGTTGGATTTTGAAAGAAATATTTTAAATAATAGTAAATCATTAAACATCAAGATAAATAATTTTCATTCATTATCTTAATATTTTATAGCAAGAATTAAATATATGAAACCAAAATTTTATAAGAAATATTTAATGTAAATAATAATTCTAGAAGCCAGATAGTTCAACTTAATAAAAGTGAAGCTATTCAAAAAAAAACAAATGAATAGATAAATTTTAATAAATAATTTCAATTAAAGGAATTTTATAAAAGAAACTAAGATAGTATCAAGATATAAATGAATTAAGAAACTGAATTAAATATAACAACGATTTTGAAACCAACAAATGGAATTTTTGAAAAAATCTATTAAAACTATAAAACCGATTGTAACAATGTTCCAGTGCCCCATTCGATCCAGATCAATGGTACACGGCACATGTAAAGCAGAGACTACAAGAACTCGTAATTATTAAAAATTATCATATTTAAATATTCTGAGCTCAGTAGGCAGATATCAAATCAATTTAATATATTTTTATAATTGCAATAACTTAATTAAATATTTAAAATTATAATTTAAAGTGTCATCAATAAAATAAAAATAAAAAAAATCAAGACCAGTAACATTCATTTTGCAAAATCAAGTTTTGTTAAATTTTTTATATTTAAGTAATTTCAATCGTTCATTAAATATCATAATATAATCAAATTCAAATTGTGTCTTCATTTATTCATTTATTTCAACAGTAATTAATTCATTTTCATTTCACTTTCATTACATTATTTTTTTATAATCCCTTTACACACTCAAACGACTTTCTCTTGCCAATGCAAATAATTAACAATATAACCTAATATTAGTAATAAAACATTAGGCTACAAATAAACTAAAAACTAACCTCAAAAACAATAACCTTCTTTTAATCATAAGTGATTGATGAAAAATGAAAATCAACCTCAGTTTGGATTTAAAATATACGGGAAATCACTCTTTCACGTTAAACTAGGCTCTATAGAGAAAAATACTTTAAATAAAAATTGTAGATTTTTTAATTTCCTATAAATTTAATTTTATACACTTAAAATGCATACTAAAGGCTGAAATCTTTAAAAAATCAATTTTTTACACATTATCATGAAAAAAAAACAGAAAATCGCTAATTACCGATAAACTAAGCGTTATACAAAAAAATGTTTGTAATAAAAGTTGTAGCATTTTTAATAATCTTCAAGTTTTATTACACACTTTTGCGCTATTAAAGTCACAATCTTAAAAAAATAATTTTTTACGAGAAAACAGCCTTTCCAAGAATTTTAGCTGACATGGCGCCTACCCTATCTTGTAGACCATAAAAATTTAGTAAATGAGGCGATTTTAAAAAACATCGTAGGAGCCGTTTTTGAGTAAATCACAAAAAAGTGAAAAATGACACAAATAAACTACATATTACTTCTGGTAGACCGATTTTGATGAAAATGTTCGTGCCGAGTCTCTAGTAGTGTCTAACTTAAGTTTCAACTTTGTACGATGTTCCGTTGTTGAGATATTTTGTTCACATACATACACAGACCAGTCGCTAAAGCATATTGTTTGATTTCAGGGGGTCTGAAAACGTGTAGTCCGGTGAAAACTCGATTTCGAAAAATCGACATGTATATAATCGTAAGAATTTTTTTAAATTCTAAAACTTTTATCTGAAACATTTTTTCCTACAACGCTTAGTTCAGCATCAATTCGTGACTTTCTGTACTTTGCTCATTAAAATCTGTAAAAAATGGGGGTTTTTAAAGACTGCGGCCTTAGAATGCATTTTACGAATATAATACATATATCAAATATACAGAGTGTCCCACGAGGAACATACTTTACAGGCGTGTTCCTCATCAAAATAATGAAAAAATATCATAATAAACATAAGTTTGGAAACGCTTCGTTAGCGAGTTACGGCTGGCGAAAGATTTCGTTTTGGGTTCAGAGTCTACTCCTAAATAAAGCCATCCTGGAGTTGTAGGGACCTCCAAGTCTTTCATAAAACTTTTAAGACTTCAAAATTTTATGACTAAATTTGATGGTTTATTATGTATTTTGAATCGAATTGAATAAAATAGCTTTTAGAACTCTATCTTTTGAAAATCTATCGTCTGAAAATAGTTGTTTTAGATTTGCTGTACAATTACTTCATTAAATGACCTATACTATTTTTCAAGGCTGATGAGCTCTTAACGTACGGATTGCCCCTTACCCACTTCATAGCTAGCCAATGACTTGCCAGCAATGTTGCCAATACTTGCTCTCGTAGCTCTGTTATATATTTCTTCAACCATTTTTTTGGTCTTTCAATAACAATTATAACCTATGAACATGAAACATATTATAAAGTATTGCATGTTAATTCACTGTATAATCGATGTCTTCAGTACGAGATGCAAGATACGAGTGAACTAATGCGGCTCTTATACGCATGCGCGCGTAATGTTTGTCAGGTACAATCTGACAACGCCGGCAAACGTTCTGATTGGTCTGAACGCGTGGAACAGCAGAGCTCATCAACCGTGAAAAGCATTATATATAAATATCATAACACTGGGTGGGCAGAAGAAAACCTAAAAGCCTTCAGTAAACGAATGCTGAAAATAGGGGCTGCAAAATGAGGTTCCACAAATGTCTAAACATACTGTATTTGGCCTAAAATGGCACGATTTGGAAAAAACGACCCACCAGGTTGGTCTAGAGGTAAAGTCGTCGCCGCGAGTCAGCTGTTTAACAGCTGATTTTCGGAGACGAAGGATCCTGGTTCAGATCCTAATAAAGGTAGTTACTTTTACACGGATTAGAATACTAGACAGTGGTCACCGGTGCACTTTGATGGTTTGGGTTCAATTAACAATACTCTCTCAGGAATAGTCGGCCTGGGTTGTACAAGACTACACCTAATTTACACGTCATACACATCATCTTCATCTCATTGGGTCATGGAGGCTCTTATTGTTCTGAATTGAACAGATTGCAACGTACACATAGAATGAATATAAAAAAATTTGGAAAAAAAAACAAATTTTGCGGCCAGTAAACAAACTACTTATGAATGCGAAGCGAAGCGAGCAACGTTTGCTAGTTATTAATAAAAATAACAAGTAATGAGTTTTATAATAAATAGTAGCAATTAAAAAATATAAAATCAGTAATTTAATTCCATTTCTTTAATATCAGTTTTTAAACATATTACTACTGTAAGAAACGTTGGATATTTAATGAGGTATACAATTCATACCAGTTTTAATAGATTAGGGTATAAGTAATGATAAATAAAAAGAAGTTAAAATTGTAGCATTCTAATTGAATTTAAATCAAGTGGTTTGAAATGTGCTTTGAGGTGTTACAGTCATCAATTCATGTTAACAGTCACTCATTTTCAATGCATTTTAACCGCCCTTTATTTCTCCATTTTCATTATTCCTTTCTTTATTCACATCATTTTTATTATATTCTCTATCTCCTAATCATATTTATAATCAATTATATAATTCCTACTTATTTAGTTGTCTGTAATTGCAACGAGAACTTAGAAGTGCTAAGTCGTAATTGAACAATTACAGATGAAATCAACTTATTAATGCAACTATAAAAAAATAACCTAATTATGTTAATTTGAAAGATTAATGTCTAAAACCTTTAGGCATTAAATTAATAAACAGGCATATTTTTTTATTATTATATCTATCCTGTATTTAAGTGTTGAATAGATTAGTATAATATTAACGTAGGTCATTTTCAAATTCCGTAACTCAAGAAAGGAGCCCAATAATTTTTTTTACTTTTATTCATTATTTCGAAACTATAAAATATAAGTTCATAAGTTTAAATAATTTTTTTTTAATAAACAAATAATATGACAATTTCAGTCCTCTGTAAGTCATCGACTCATCCTAATATTTTCAAAAGTTACTTCAATGAAATAAGCAATAAATTTTCACAGTATAATATTGTTTGCACTGATGGATCTAGGTCGGGTGAAGGATTTACATGGGCTGTTGTCCTGCCTTCCGAGACTGCACAAGTTAAACTTAATTATGTATGTTCGTATTTCTTTTGCGATGTCTATACAATGCTGTGTACTCTCGAAAAATTGAAACATTTTATTCCTTCTAAATATGTAATTTTCACCACAAATGCAAACGATATTGAAATAGAGTTAACCTGGATCCCGCCTTATCTAGGGATTCCAGGCAGCGATAAAGCAGATCTTGCGGCCAAGAGTGCTGTTCACTTGCAAGAACATTTCCGTCCAGTCTCTCATTTTTATCTAAAGGCACACTTTAACAGAAAATTATTTAATTTCTAGAACAATAGGTGGAACGAGATGCCACGTGTAAAACTCCACGTAGTACGAGAAACGTTACGAGAATTTCCTCTACCCGAATTCCATAATCGAAGGCAACAGGTTCTCATCTGCTGATTGCGGATTGGGCAATCACTCATATCACTCCAGCACCTGCTCATAAAATCTACACCGATAGTGTGCCCTTTCTATGACGCAAAAGCAACGGTTTCACATATCGTTTCAGAATGTCAGGAACTCTAAAGCGCCCGTTCTCTTATTGGTGTTTCTACAATATTTCAAGACGATGTTAGGTCTAAAGAAAGTTGTGAAAAGTTTTAAAATTTCTGCGTTCTGTTTGTTGCTGTTGAAGACAAAATCTGATAGCCAACTAATTTTCTTTTTCTTATGTTTTACCTTATGAAATTATTTTTATTATTATTGTTATTTGCGTAATTCCTATTGTGGTCGCTAATAACCATTAGCAGTTGAAGCGACCTTTATAAATAAATAAATAAAAAATTTTTAAATGATTTGAAAAAATAAAAATGTCTTTAAAGAATACACCCCAGTAGATAATTCAAGCGTTGAAGAGTAAGAATAAAATGACAGAACTTAACATAAGAAAAATTAATAATAAGAAATAATTATTTGTAATAAAAAATACTAATAATAATATTATTATTCTTACTTTTTTAATAATTATTATTTTTTATTATTTTTGGTGGTAATTTTTAAAATTGCCATCTATCATTTTCCGTTTTCCATCCCTCCGTCATACCCAGATATCAAAAACTACCAGGGATAGCAACACGAACGGTTTTCGGATTCGCAATCTACACAAAAAGTTAGTGGGACTGCATTGGGTTTGAAGTTCCGGTTTCGACTGGAAGTAGCCCAAAACAGGAAGTCAAGAAATCAAAGTCGGAATTTTGAAAAAAAATATTGGCATTCGAATCCTCTTAAAGAGTAGATACAGAAATCATTAGGTTTTAAGTTCCGGTTTTGGCCAGAAGTAGCCTAAACCGGAAGTCAATAAATCATGTTCGGAATTCGGAAACAAAAATAGTGTCATTCGATTCCCCTTAAACACTAGATAAAGCAATCATTGGGTCAAGAAATCAAAGTTGTAATTTAGAAACAAAAACAGTGTCATTCGATTCCTCTTAAAGAGTAGATACAGAAATCACTAATGGTTTTTGCCATAAGTCAAAGGTAAGCCTTTTCAAACATTACCACCAGCCATGATGCAATATTTTTCACTAAATATAGGATTGTAGTATATCCCATTTCATACGATGATCTTCATGATTTTCAATGATCTTATAAATTAGGTAGAGTGGACGCCAAATAAGCTTGCCGGTGTAGCTGCGCGAAAAGTTAGAATTTAGTCGGAAGATTTCGTGTCTTAGTACCGAACTGCCTATTAAATCACATGTTCTAAACGATGTAAATTATCATCTATTAGCGACGTTAAAAACATTCAATTGTAAACATTGTACACAACAATTAACGCCTACCACATACAACACGTAACAGACTAAATGTTTTCAGGTTAGCTGATATATAACGTTGCGAGAGCGACGTGACTGTGATCACAGCTGGTATAACACTGACCCCCACCACTCGCTGAGGCAGTCGAACGCGCCTTACCAAAATAAACCTTCTGCGCGCATCAGAAAACCAGCAAACTTATTTTTGGCGTCCGCTCTACATTTCACATGTATTGTATTATATGTAGGCTAATAAAATTTTACGTGTGTGTCTGTAATACAATTATTTTCCTACGTCAGTAAATTAATCTTAACAGAATTTAAAATATTGTTATTAATTTATGAACACCCAGTATAATTATTATACGGGTGATGAATAAATAGTCGAATGAACAAGATCGGTCATTAGGGTGGTACAAAAGTATTAAATATCGATTGTAAATCAATACAATTCAGAATCGATTCACTACTAAATCGATTCATATTCATCGAGTTACATTGCGTGGTAAAATATTATAATGGTTCCTTTATTAATATCGATTCAACTTATATTTTCGATATCATAATGGTATTATTTTTTCACTGATTATTATTTATTGACGTCATAATATTTAAAATGAATTAAATGTTTTCTTTTATACTTTCATCTCCTCCAATAATAATAAATTTTTGTTTATGGCTATTTATTTCACAAATATAAATCGTAAGTTTACCTATAACAGTCATTTGCAATGCTAAATTTTTTTGCACTCGATTTCCTAGTTCCAGGGCTACAAAAAATAGTTCTGTTTCTTATCACTCCGCCAATTATATGACTGAAGCATTTAAGAACAGAAGAGATAGAGGTGTAAAAGACACTTGTCAGAGTTATCTCCTCTGAGAGTAATGAATTTCATTATACAACCAGACCCTTTGGTGAATGAAGTGAAGGTGTAATTTGCAGGGTGGAAATTAGATGCTTTTCAGAGAGTCCGGCATGCTGATATGCATTCTTTTTTACTCAGTGAGGAAGGCAAAAAAAACCGCCTCACTCCTCGTTTTACTTAGTAAAGCCTATAGAGGTTCAAACCTGCCTTTCGGCTGAATACCTAAACAATGACAAAATTCTAATTCTAATTCTTTGTAACTTTCGTGTTACGCGTTGTGCTGTACGCGGCTAGTTTAGCCGAAATTCATGATTTTGTGTTAAAAATCGTCAAAAAATTGACTTTTTTTACGATTGCCGAATGTTTATGCGTTCACGGAAAACCATACTAAATGCAATTTGTAGAGCTTTAAATTCCTTACAAATTTTGTATTTACCATTTTGCTCCACGACGCTTAGTTTAGCCGCAATCGGTGAATTTGTCTTCTCTGCCGAGCTCGGGTTAGAAGGCGAACCGTGGGCTAGGACGAACGTTGTGACAAGTATCACAACTTTGAACGATGCCATTGAATGTAGTTGAAAGTATGATATTGATTTTTCCTTTAAATTTTTCGAGCTGTCCTAACACCCTATGAGACCTACAATTAATATTTTTAATTTCCGCAATAATATGGGAACTGAACATAAAAGTTCGCTTTTTCACACTCCGAGGATTCCTTATGGGTAAAAATTACCGTTATCACTTTTTCAGTACACAGGGTAAATGGGGTTTCTGGGAGATATGCATTTCATAAGTTTCACAGCCAAATCAAAATTAATCAGTTTACAAATTTTACCTATGTACTAAAAACCTTACCTATTATTTTACAAACTTCAACACCACATACCACTTCAATTCTTTAGATCTCATCAAATCATAATTTCACTTCCGTTTATCTAAAATGAAACATTTTTGAATCTGATATTTCAATGGATATCCTATAACTCTTTAGATGGAAGCATTTAAATCTATGGAACTACTAATACAATCATAATTTCAAAAATCGAACAATTTCAGTCAAAATTTTTGCAACAAATTACAAATACTCACTTTTACCAATGACTCTTTGCACAATGACCTCAAAATTCCGTACGTAAACGACTTGTTTCGTAAAATTTACAAAATAGCCCGTAAGAAATTATCTCATCATTGCAACAAACTTGTACGCAATCTATACCTACCATACCTTCCCGGAAATCATCACAGACGTCTATGCCGACGACGGAGTAGGGACATAATTTTGTAATAAGTAATTTCCGATAGTACACACAATTATGTATACCGTTCACAGAAAATGTCCAGCTGTGGCACACTGTTCAGTGTTTATCTCCTGTAAGTCTTTAGTAAATGAGCCGATGTTTTTAAAAAACCGGCTCATTTTATGCCCTACGAGATACGGGTAGGCGCCATATCTGCTGAAATTCTTAGGGAGGCTGTGCTGTCGTAGAATTTTTTTTCAGACTGCGGCCTTTTAAGCATTTGAAGGCAAACATGTACGTAATTAACGTTGTAGAAAATTTGAAAACCTACAAATTTTATTCCAAACATTTCTTTGTATAATGCTTAGTTTATCGGTAATAATTAGTGATTTTCTGTTTTTTCTTCATGAAAATCTGTAAGAAAAGTGAATTTTCTAATATTTCGGCCGTAGTTGGCCTATTCATTTTAACACAAAAGTGTACAGAATAAATTTATTGGAAATTGAAAGATCTACGACTTTTATTTAGAGAATTTTTCTCTACAGAGCCTTGTTTAACGTGAAAGAGTGATTTTCCGTATTATTAAGCCAAACTAAGGTTGGTTTTCATTTGCCATCGACTCATGATTAAAATAAGGTTATGTTTTTTTAAGTTTCGTTTTTTTTTTGTTTATTTGTCACTAATATTTATTATTTATATATTTATTTATTTTATCACTAATATTAGGTTACATTGTTCATTATTTGTATCGGCAAGAGAAAGTCTTGTGAGTGTTTTACACCAGATTTTTATGTACAGTTGTAAATTATTTCCTAATAAAGTCAAAAAATGCTCATAACAGGCAGGTGGAGTGTTGAATTAATTGTTGGTTCCAGGACTACAAAAAATAGTTCTGTATCTTATTACATAGTCAGCCAATTATATGAGTGAAGGATTTAGGAACAGAAGAAGTAGAGATGTAACAGACACTAGTCAGAATCTCCTCTGAGAGTAATGAATTTCACTATACAGCCAGACCCTGTGGTGAATGAAGTGAAGATGTCATATACAGGATGGAAAGTGGGTGCTTTTTGGAGGGCCTGGCTTGCTGGTAAGCATACTCTTTCAACTCAGTGAGGAATTCAATAGTAAACCACCTCACTCCTTGTTTTTTTACTTAGTAAAACCTCTAAAGGTTCAAACCAGCCTTTCGGCTGTTGAACTAAACAACAACAAAATCAAAAAAATCTGAAGGTTGTGCAGGTGTACGATGCCGAACTTATGAAAAAAACCTGAACAAATAACTAGACACACATATAAGGAAAAACTTGACCTGTATTGTACAAAAAATGGTCTTAAATTTTGTACATAATGAACATTAATGTGACTATATATTTATATAAAAAAGGCGCCAAAATAACATGAATATAATAGTCATAAACAAAAATGTAATCAACTATTTAATAAACATAACCTCTAATAAGATACTACTGTATTTAGCTACATTTAGCATTCTGTATACTAAATAGACTGTTTAAAATGAAAAACGATTTTGCCTATAGGTATAATAATTTTATTTTATCGTTTAATTTTTAAGAATGAGTAATAATCAATTATATAAACGATAAAAAATAATAAAAGTTTCTAATGAAAAAAGTAGTCGCATATATTGTCAAAAATATAATAAAGTTTACGTTCAGTTAAACTATCAATAATGTTTAGAAATTTTTACACTGACGCGAAAAGGTTATTAAATAATATAGCCTAACACAATTTAAGCGTTGTTAAACGTTTTATTAATTCACACTTTCAAATAGTTTTGAACGGTTCATTATTAATCAGTTGTATTCAGTGCTGTATCAAATTTTTGGTATAGTGTAATATAAAACAATATATTTTACAGGGTGGGTAAAAAATAAGTAAGCATTTCTATTCCAGAGTTTTTTCTTTCTCTTACCTATATGAATATACGAGATGTGGCTGTTACATAACGAGACTAAGGTTGTAAAAAAATTTTATTTTTATTTTATACATAATCACTTATTGTCACCTTCAATATATTACACGAATTTTCCATAGTTGGAAACAGTGCTGGAAGTCATCTTCTGTCAGCTCCTTCAGGACACGTGCTGCTTTCTCTTTTACAACTTCCACACTCAATCTTGTCGCTTTTAACGCAGATTTCACCTTAGGAACAGCTAGAAGTCACATGGTGCAAGATCTGGTGAATAAGGTGGATGTTCTATCACTGAGATGCTGTACTTGGCTAGGAACCTCTTGACAGATAACGCGGAATGAGCTGGCGCATTGCCTTGGTGGAGAACCGATGATTTGTCCTTCCACATTTCGGGGCGTTTACTACTTTAATAACTTTTTTATGCTCTACAAGATAGCGTAGGCGCCATGTCTGATGAAATTCTAGAAGAGGCTGTTTTCCCGTAAAAAAATTGTTTTTTTAAGTTTGCGACTTTAATATGCATTGAGCACAAAAATGTATTATAAAAGTTGTAGAGTATTTAAAATCCTACAACTTTTATTTCGAACATTTTTTGTATGACGGTTAGTGTAGCGATAAATTAGCGATTTCCTGTTTTTCCCCATGAAAACGAGTAAAAAATCGATATCTTTTTTTAAGATTTCACCCTTAGTATGCATTTTACGACAAAAGTGTATATAATCAAATTTATATGAAATTAAAAAATCTACTACTATTATTTAGAGCCTAGTAGTTATTTAGAGCCTACTCTGCAGAGCCTAGTTTAGTGTGAAAGAGTGATTTTTCGTAATTTTAAGCCAAACTGAGATTGATTTTCATTTGAGTCTTTCATTCATGATTAAAATAAGGTTTTTTGAGGTTAGGTTTTTGTTTATTTCTAATGTTTTATTACTAATGTTAGGTTATATCGTTCATTATTTGTATTAGCAAGAGAAAGTCGTGTGTGTTTCACACCAGATTTTTTTACTGCTAATGCTGTATATTTAGCAACTATACTGATTTCTACTTTTGAACGTAGCAAAAGCAAACGTATTGGTATCAGACCAACTAATGTCCCATAGCCGAGCGAGTGAGAGGGAGATATGTGGCATAACTACGCATGCGTTCAAAGGTCTTTACCGTAATAACCCAAATCTTAAAACATACTACAGTCGATATCTTGCTTGTTATTTTACTGCATGCATAAACGCTTGCTCACAACAATCAGTAAAATTAAAGACAATGTTATAGGAACGGCGCGTGTGGCTTATGCGAGTAAGACCGTAATCCATTCTCTCACTCCCACGGCTAGGGGACATTACTTCATCTGAATACTGTAGCAATGTTAGCGAATTCCCGCCCCAAACTATGAGCCCGTACATTAAGAATACCTGGACGATCGAGTAATACATTCTTTCAAAAAATTTTTTATCTTATCTAAAACTTCTCACAGGTTTTAAAAGTCTAAATAATTTTCTTGAAACGCTGATAAAGTACTTCTCCCAATGGAACAAAGAATCAATATTATTCCTAGATTGAATGAACGCACTTGATATAAAACAATAAAAACAGTTCTATCAAAGATCTTCATGGTCATGTACATTTATTATATAAATACACCAAAAATATTTATGTTATCTTATTGATTTTGGGTAAACATTTAAAAATATTTATCTTCCAATAAAATTTTATTAATAAACACAAATGATTGTCATCTTAATTACATTAAACAATAGTTATTTAGTTTTTATTAGGGATATTTTGTTAACAATAATGTAATTAATTCATTAACAATGTTACCAACCTTTAAAAAACTATAATTAACTTTCTTATCAGAAATAATACAAAATTGATCTACATGATCTTTTTTTGTAATTGTTGCATGGTTTATTTTTCCAATTAAATTTTTCAAAAAGAAAAAGTAGTAATTTAAGTTTATTATGAAATATTTTCGATTAGTGCACGAAACAAGGCAATTATTTTACTTCACTAAAAAATTTTTCTACTTTTTCATTTTGTTAATATACTTAATACTACCCTGTTAATGTAGACATCAAGGCTTGTAATTAAGTTATATAATGAACCGACTATAGCAGTTATTATAATTAATCCACTATTCATTACATCTTATAGAAAGAAAGGTTAAAGGCCATAACCTGTACTGAAATAAACGGCTTTGCGGTGAAAATAATTGTACTTTAAGCGTTGGATAAAACGTAAACGAGAATGTTGGATTAGTGTTTTCGCATTACTTCTTTAAAAGCATTGCATATTTTTATAGTTGGTAGGCCTGCTCATAAGTACCTATGAATATCATAAAATCTTATTGCATTGAATTACATTCATTATGGTTTTAACTTAATAAAAACCCTTCACTTAAATTATTGGTACTTTGATACCAGATTATATTTATTTTTATTATGTATATGTATATTATACATTACAGTATGCGTATAAGATTTCAGGCTTCTATTAATACTACTATTCCTAGAATTTGGAGTCCTGTTAAGGCATTTATTTGTTTACAAAGTACTGTTACAGTTCTTTTGGGCTTGTGGTAACCGCGAAGTAATAAATTGATCTCAATAAAACCAATTATGGTACTAGGAACGCTGGAAAATTTAAGACTAGAAAATCAAATTGTCATTTTTCAGAAATCATTTCTCTATCTTGAGGGATGGTTCGTTTACGTACTTCCACCCCACATACACAGTATTGTCACCACATCTATTAAAACATAAACTTAAATATAAATATCCTATCGATCTGCGAGCAAGAACTTTATAAACATTTCCAAGTTTTAAAATAACTGTTTTTTTTTTTAATTTTTACCTTTCTCTTTGCGATAGTTTACCTGTTTCTTTATGCTCATTTATTGAATTAATTTCCCACAAAGTTGAAATACGAGAGTCATCTCTAAAGTAAAGACCGTTTTGTTGTAAAAAGTGTATTTAAAAAAATATGTAAACTCAGAGATAGAGAATAAAAAACGTAACTTACATTAATGCTCTAGATAGTCGCCATGTGAATTAAAATATTTGTCATAGCGATTCACGAGCTTGAATATACCCTCGTCATATTTTTCTGCCGCTAGTTCATTTAGCCACTGATTCACAGCATCTTCAAGTTCATCGTCACCTGCAAATTGCTTACTTTCTTTAAATTTTCCAAACAAGTAGTAATCTGAAGGCGCTAAATCGAGACTGTACGGTGGGAGACTTTGGATTTCCCATCCAAATCTTCTCAGTAAATCGAGCGTCTTACCTGCCACATGTTAACGTGCATTATCGTGTAAGAGTACGATGCCGTCGGTAAGCCGTCCACGGTGCCGATTTTGAATGGCATGTCGTAACTTGCGTAGAGTTTCGCAGTAATATTCTGCGTTTACAGTCTTTCCGCGTGGCGTAAAGTCAATCAGCAGTATGCCAATCGATCCCAAAAAACCGGGGCCATCAATTTCCTTCCAAACGGCAGTGGCTTGATCTTTGTCGGTTTCGTTGGAGACTGAGGATGACGCCATTCACATGAATTAACATTAAATTGCCTAAAATTTTCGTATAAGTGTTGGACGTCTTGTTCTTCCGATAAATCTACGTACGAAATCATTGTATCAATGGCGTCTCGTAGGCCTACGCTAGAAAGTTTGGGTTTCTGTTCACAATTACTGTTTTATTATTTAATATATTTTATTGGTGTGGGTTTTCCTAATTTTAAGTCCGCTGTATCGGAGTCCGTTACATCGAGAACCTACATTAATAAAAATATAATCAACTGATCTGATAAAGCTCCGCTCTACTCAACCTATTAAAATGCATATTTTACAAAATTGAAATTATTAACCATTACGTATCAACACATATTCGCAATTAGCACACTGTAATAATGCAAGTTTATTTATAAGAATTACTACTGGGTTGAAACCCAGTCCTCCAATTACTGGGTGCTCATAAAGTACTGAAACACATCTGCACAGTGTTTTAACCGCTGGAGATACAAAGCTACATTTAAAATCTGGTATGCAGGTGTTACGTTCTTCTTCTTCTTCTTCTTCCTTCTTCTTCTTTTTCCTTCTTCTTCTTCTTCTTCTTCTACTACTACTACTACTACTACTACTACTACTACTACTACTACTACTTCTTCTTCTTCTTCTTCTTCTTCTTCTTCTTCTTCTTCTTCTTCTTCTTCTTCTTCTTCTTCTTCTTCTTCTTCTTCTTCTTCCTTCTTCTTCTTCTTCTACTTCTTCTTCTTCTTCTTCTTGGCGAAGTTGGTAACGTGCTCGTCTCTCATCATGCGGTCTTGGGTTCGAATCCCATTCAGGCATGGCATTTTTTCATACGTTACAAAAAATCATTTCATCATTCACCGTCTGCATTAGCAGTAATTGCAGAACAGTCAGACGTTAAAAAAAAAAAAAAAAAAATCTTCTACTACTACTACTACTTCTTCTTCTTCTTCTTCTTCTTCTTCCTTCTTCTTCTTCTTCTTCTTCTTCTTCTTCTTCTTCTTCTTCTACTACTACTACTACTACTACTACTTCTTCTTCTTCCTTCTTCTTCTTCTTCCTTCTTCTTCTTCTTCTTCTACTTCTTCTTCTTCTTCTTCTTCTTCTTCTTCTTCTTCTTCTTCTTCTTCTTCTTCTTCTACTACTACTACTACTACTACTACTACTACTACTACTACTTCTTCTTCTTCTTCTTCTTCTTCTTCTTCTTCTTCTTCTTCTTCTTCTTCTTCCTTCTTCTTCTTCTTCTTCTTCTTCTTCTTCTTCTTCTTCTTCTTCTTCTTCTTCTTCTTCTTTTTTTAATTAAGAATTAGGCTCCCGCCTGTTCTGACTCACAACAGCAACAAAACTATTGAATTATACCATCTCTTTCGTGGCCTCCCAACATCTGTTCTCCCCTCCAGTTTGTATTACAAAACATAAAGGAGAATCCTTCCGTCAAGCATTCTCTCTCTACGTGCTCCCTTCATCGACTTCGATATTCTACAATCTTCCGATTCAGCTTGTAAACATACAAATTCGTTCTTATAACCTTTTTTCTTAGTTGGTCCCTACGACTGAAACCCTTTTTTTCTTCATCTGAATCGCATCTCTACCGCCTGTAATGTACTTTCTTGTGGTCTGGTACTTATCCACGACTCATTTTTATAGAGACTGGGGCAGCCGTCACCTTGTAAAATTTAACTGTGTTACGTATTTCGACGATTATTACATAGTGAAAAAAACTAGTCCTTCTGCAATGATTTACTTAAACTCGTTAAATCATGTAATTTCAGTAGCCATGGAGCAGTGGATGATCGAACATTGGCTCTTTATTTACGACACCTCTGTTACAGTCAATCTAATAGTCATTCCAATGTTGATCGACACGATCCTGTCCTATGCCCTTGTACAATACTGAAGTAGTTTAACAATTTCAGAACAAGAGGAACTGGGAGATCTGAAACAGATCGAACGAATAGAATACCAAAAAACATCAAATGGTTTTGGAAAATTGACTGTCGTAAACAAAGACTCGGGAAAAGGTAATGTTGTACGTGATGCTGCCAACATTACGCTATTACCAACTTATCAAAATGAAATGTCCCATCTCATGAGGAAACCGACATGTATTCCATCCGGTACAGTACAACCTCGTTTATCCGGACTAACTGGAACCAATAGCAATCCGGATAATCCGGGTAATATTATAAGCAAAACAAATCCTTAAATGACCAGACCTACTGTTTATTACTATAACAATTATATTTTGTAACAAAATTACATAGTATTGTTAAAAAGATTTAAAAAATATATAAAAATAACTTAACCAATCCCCAAACACCAGACTTTTACGCAGAATAATTGATTATGCAGTGAGACGTAAAACGGACGCTGGTAACGCATAGGCCTACATGTGGTACAAAGAAATCAAAAGGTATTTACAAGAACTTGGGCTAACTCACGAAGATCTAACGGAAAAATCACCCAAATACAAACAGGTCATCAAGGACCACAACCATCGGCTTACGATACAGAAAAGAGAGTATAAGAAGAGTGAATTTTCAGAAGCAGCCAAACAGAAGCGTGCTCAGAACATGAGAATATCACGCCAAAAAGAGACTGGAAGCTTCCAAATTGACTAAAGTGGTCCATGTGGCTCAACAAGCACTAAAAAAAATAATAATAATTTTTCACATCGAAAGGCTAGTTTGAAGCCTTTCGGCTGATGACCTAAACAACATAACTTTCTCGTACACCCAGTACATAAAATTGATTATCCTATTTGCACTTACTGTAGCTACTACCACTAAAGTTTCATATTATTTCTTCTTGACTTACCTGCATTACCCCAACATAATGTATCGCATACTATTATTACTATCACTGCATATGTATTGTGTGATGCAATAACTGCAATAAGAGTTAAGCACTTGTCATATAAATGTAAGATAGCACCTAACCTGAACTCTGTATTACTTACTATCGCTATTGTTAATTACCTTACCATCACTTAACTATAAATGTTACTTTCGTACTTAACTTTAACTTAACTTACATATCAGTGTTACTCCAACTGTAATTATCTATATAACACTTATCACACACTGATGTCGTTATAATTATTGCTGTACTCACATTATTGTAATTATTATTGCTTTCCCCGTACTGATATCTCATGAATTTTAGCATTACCTTGTCATTTTTATTCTATATTCCATAATTTCTTTTTCATCTTACATATTATTTAAGTTACCTTTAACTGATCATGTACAGTGTGTGGAAATCTAGCTTGGCGCACGACCTTGTGTACGTCGTACTGAGTGGGAGGTGGGGAAGTCATGTATTTCTGAAAACATAATTCGCATTTCACTATTCTTTTAAAAACTGTCAACACTTGCTGTTCCCGTTTGATTACATTATAAACTGATTATTTCATGTCACACAGAAATATAAACAAAACAAGAATTGATAAAAATATTAGAATATTCATGTTAACTGATTTTATTACTGCGAGTAATATTTATTTATATTTTAACATCAGTTGTAGTGTCGATATCGTAGACCTATAATTCCTTTCTCTCGTATTTTTATAGTGTTTTTTGTTTTTACGTCTGACTGTTCTGCAATTTCTGCTAACGCAGATGGTGGATAATGATGACAATGAAAATGAGTGTTGAAAAAATGCCATACCTAATCGGTAATCAAACTCTGGACCCCGGCGTAGAAGCCAGTTGCGCTAACCATTACCGTATTTTTTTATATTAGTGTTTCTAAAAGTTAATTTTTACGTTTGTCTTGTGCTACTATACTACAGATACTTACGTACTACTATTAAGTGGTCCTTTTTTTAATTCACTTAGTCAAACAAAATGTCGGAAATAAAATGTTAATCGCAAGTTCGGTAATTATATAATTAGAGCGCCGATCTGATCAATTTGCAAGATTTTTTCAGTTAATATAGATTTAAATTAAATTTAAACAAAAGGGCTACGTTATTGTAAATATTTAATTTTATTTGTTTGCAATTGATCACACGTATTAATCGATTTATTAAAATAACTGATCGTAGGTATTAGCGTAAATGAAACAAATAAATGCATAAGTTTAAAGTGATATGTTTGAGTAAATGCTTAGGCGTTCGTATTAAGTGGAGGCAATGTTTTCGAAGAGATTAGTATGGCCGCGGCCGCCGTGCGCCGAGCTGCAGTCCATACACTGTAGCCTACCTACTGGTACGATTTATCCATGTAATCTGTATGTAGCAACAGAGTGGTCTCAAAAACCGTTTTAAGAATTCAGGAGGCAGCTGATCAGAACAAAAGAAGACTTTTTAAGAGTTATTAAAAAATCTGGTGTGAAACACTCACACAACTTTCTCTTGCCAATCCAAATAATTAACAATATAACCTAACATTAATAATGTTACATTAGAAAACATTAGAAATAAACAAAACCACTAACCTCAATAAATATAGTCTAATTTTAATCATGAGTGAAAGACGCAAAATAAAAATCAACCTCAGTTTGGCGTAAAAATACGAAAAATCTCTCTTTCACGCTAAACTAGGCTCTGTAGAGAAAAATTCTCTAAATTAAAGTTGTAGATCTTTTAATTTCCTATAAATTTAATTATACACTTTTGTCGTAAAATGCATTCTAAGGCTGAAATCTTTAAAAAATCGACTATTACACGTTTTCGTGAGTAAAAAATAGAAAATCGCTAATTACCGCTAAACTAAGCGTTATACAAAAGAATGTGTGAAATAAAAGTTATAGAATTTTAAATTCTCAACAACTTTTATTAGATACATTTTTACGCTAAAATGCATATTAAACCCGCAATCTTAAAAAAAAAACATTTTTATTCGAGAAAACAGCCTCCCCAAGAATTTTAGCAGACACGGCACCTACCCTATCTTGTAGAGCATAAAAAATGTATTAAACAAGGCGATTCTTTTAAAAAAAATCGTAGGAGCCGTTTTTGAGAAAATCGCAAAAAAGTGAAAAATGACAAAAAAATTACTAGTTCCGGTTGACTGATTTTGATGAAGTTGTTCATCCTTTAGTGGTACCTAACTTAAGTTTTAAGTTTCAACTTCGTTCCGTTCTTGAGATAATCTTTTGTTCACACACACAACCGCGCGCACACACGCACACACACACACAGACCAATCGCTAAAAACACGATTTTTGGGTCAGGGGGTCTGAAAACGTGTAGATCCTGTGAAAAAATCGACATGAAAACAATACTTTCCTTCCTATATATTCATATAGGCAAGAGAAATAAACAATCACAGATTATAGTGTCAAAGATTAATTGTATGTTTTTTACCGTACGATCAAATTGAAATTACACAAACGATTCATTTCAATGCATAACCTTACATAAACAAGCCAATTATTTCTGTATTCTTAAATTATAATTGAATTTTTAATAATTTTTCAATTTGAATCGAATAAAACAATGATTTTGTTATTCTAGTAATTGTTAGTTATTTTTTGTACGGGAACTTATATATTGTTACTTTCTCTTGCCTATATGAATATATAGGAAGGAAAGTATTTTTTTCATGTCGATCTTTTCACCGGATCTACACGTTTTCAGACCCCCTGAACCCAAAAAACATGTTTTTAGCGATTGGTCTGTGTGTGTGTGTGTGTGTGTGTGTGTGTGTGTGTGTGTGCGCGCGCGCGCGCGCGCGCGCGCGTGTGTGTGTGTGTGTGTGTGTGTGTGTGTGCAAAATATCTCAAGAACGGAACATCGTACGAACTTGAAACTTGAAACTTAAGTTACATACCACTACCGGACCGTACACGAACATCTTCATCAAAATCGGTCAACCGGAAGTAGTAGTTTATTCGTATAATTTTTCACTTTTTTGCGATTTTCTCAAAAACTGGTCCTACGATTTTTTTTTAAATCGCCTCATTTACTCAATTTTTTATTCTCTACAAGATAGAGTAGGCGTCATGTTTGCTGAAATTCTGGGTGAGGCTGTTTTCACGTAAAAACATAAATTTTTTAAGATTTACATAATATAAAAATTTACATAATAAAAGTTGTAGAGAATTTAAAAACCTACAACTTTTATTTCAAATATTTTTTTATAACGCTTAGTTTAGCGGTAATTAGCGATTTTCTGTTTTTTTTCTCACGAAAACGTGTGAAAAATCGATTTTTTTAAGATTTCGGCCTTAGAATGCATTTTACGACAAAAGTGTATATAATAAAATTTTATAGGAAATAAAAAGATTTACAACTTTTATTTAAAGCATTTTTCTCTACAGAGTCTAGTTTAGCGTGAAAGAGTGATTTTCCGTATTTTTAGGCCAAACTGAGGTTGATTTTCATTTTGCGTCTTTCATATATGATTAAAATTAGGTTATGTTAATTGAGGTTAGTTTTTTTATTTATTTCTAATGTTTTATTACTAATGTTAGTTTTATTGTTAATTATTTGCACTGGCAAGAGAAAGTTGTGAGTGTTTCACACCAGATTTTTTTACCGTAGGATCAAATTAAAATTACACAAACGATTCATTTCAATGTTGTAAACTTACATAAACAAGCCAATTATTTCTGTATTCTTAAATTATAATTGAATTTTTAATAATTTTTCAATTTGAATCGAATAAAACAATGATTTTGTTATTCTAGTAATTGTTAGTTATTTTTTGTATGGGAACTAATATATTTTTTGATGTGTCTTTATATCTACTACCCACATTCATATCATAATGTTAACGTTCCTCGTTAATTTCCTATTTAAATGTACGTAATGATGAAAACAAAAATATATTAAACAATAACCTTGAGCTAAAATTGTTTCATTCCATATTTTACTGGACGTTAAAGTACTTACTTATTATAAATTTTTATAATGATTACCTATCAATTTTCAAAAGTGACGATTACTAAGTTATTATTAAAGAAATAAACGTATAACATCGCCCTAAGCAGATGCGGCGTTATTTAGTTCACAAGTCTTTCTTATTTCAATAAGAAATCTTAAAACTCCTTTAGGGTCTAAAATCTAACTCAACGAGTTGTTAGATATTACTCCATTTTGTAGGTAATTCTTATTGCACATTATAAAACAAAATTTACTTGAAATATTCTCAGTTAAAACGCGGTAATTATTGAGTAAATTAATAACTATATAAGAACAAGTATAACATTATTTAAGTATTATTAGTTACCGACTTCTAATACTACATTAGAAATGTTCTGGCTTAAATTAAGTAGTATAATTTGCGAAAATTTTCATTAAAAAATCTATTAATTTTATTAATAATATAAACCTCAAGGATATTCCTAATCAACTCTACAGCACGTGTTATAATTTTTTTTATTTTTTAAATCCCCTTAAAATTTAAATTAGCTGTTTAAATTATCACTAATAACATAACGTGGTTTTTTATATACATAATTTCAGTTTCCATTTGTAGACTTTGTAGTTTTTTTTACTCTTAGATTTATAACAAACATAATTTTAAGGCTTAATTTTTGTTTCTGTTTTGGTTTAACGTCCGACTGTTTGGCAATTACTGCTAATGCAGACGGTGAAGGATGAAATGATTTTTTGTTACGTATTGTGACACTTATCGCTAAGGTCCGTTTCGGGATCTAGGTAATTAAATAATTAATACACTAAAGTTTACAATTACAAATATTTATTACAACTAAAAGATTTACAAAATAAATAATAAACTAATTATAATGGAGTATTACAATAAATAACTTAAATAATTTACTTAGTACTACTTACAAATAATTATACTACACAAAGCACATACACAAAAACTGAATATAATGCACATACACAAGATAATATAACAATAGTTAACCACTACAATACTCTGATACGTAACCTGTCCTGTCACTATGCAGCTATAGCCACTCAATAAACACTCGTCAAAGATCAAACGGATACTAACTCACTGACCGCCTCGGGGTCTCTTTAAATAGGTGAATCAAAAAGATAATTCTAGCAAAACAGAGAAATTCGATACAAATAATAAAGTACAAAAAAACCCGTTTTACTGGAAAAGTCTTAACTATTGTAAACAAGTAAATAGATCTATTGTAAATAGAATAAAAGGTGTTACAGGTAAATCAACCGACCCTTTCATAAATAGTTGTACAACAAAGACCCTACCTTATCATACACAATAGCGCGGTCCTTTTTAAATAACCTTTTATAACTAGCCCTATTGTTATTTTTTCAATCTATTATTTACTCTCTAACATTTTATGAATTAAGTACTAGAAATTTCTTGAACCATATTCGTCTTCGATATTGTCACAGTATGAAACCTGAATGGGTATGAATGCCAGAATGGGATTCGAACCCAAGACTGCTTGATGAGAGGCGAGCATGTTACCAACAACGCCAATGTGGCCGGCTTACTTACTGTGTAGTCTAATGTTAACGTGAAGAAGGAACATTTCTCATAAGTACCCATTGGAATCCATTCAAATTTTTGTTACTTGGTAATAATTGGACCCAATGGCTATTTTAACACAAGCTTTTCTATATAACTCATCAATTGTGTAAGTTATGATTTTTTCAAATTGCTATTAATTTTTTTTAATTTTTAACCGAAAAAATTATATATAAATTATTTTTTATTATTAATTTTAAAAAATTTTGTTTTATTTTTTCCTTGTAAAGGGCTAATTTTAGACCATGTGAGGTGACTTTCGACGTCTGGAAGCTCTTTTTTTAGCCCATATTCTCAGCATTTGTTCACTGTAGGCTTTATTTCTCTCTTCTGTCCATCTGGTGCTCTGTATTTGCTCTTCATAGAAGCCCTTAAAGTCTGTAATTAGTTGTCTGAATTTGGTTCGGTTCATTTAGTTACCCCCATTTATTCCAGTTTTCTCAGTACCCTTTCTGATTTTATACCATTTATCCAACACCTTAGGTCTAATGTTTAGTGTCTTAAATTTTTTTTTTGTCAACCGGTTGTCATCCATTCTATACAGATGCCTGTAAAACTTCCATTAAACGTTCATTTTTACTTTCTCTTGCCTATATGAATATAGGAAAGAAAGTATTGCTTTCATGTCGATTTTTCGAAATGGAGTTTTCACCGGATCTATACGTTTTCAGACCCCCTGAACCCAAAAAACATGTTTTTAGCGATTGGTCTGTGTGTGTGTGTGTGCGTGTGCGTGCGTGCGTGCGTGCGTGTGTGTGTGTGTGTGTACAAAATATCTCAAGAACGGAACAACGTACGAACTTCAAACTTGAAACTTAAGTTACATACCACTACCGGACCCGACACGAACATTTTCATCAAAATCGGTCAACCGGAAGTAGTAGTTTATTCCTGTAATTTTTCACTTTTTTGCAATTTTCTCAAAAACTGGTCTTACGATTTTTTTAAAAAACGCATCATTTACTCAGTTTTTTATTCTCTACAAGATAGGGTAGGCGCCATGTTTGCTGAAATTCTGCGTGAGGCTGTTTTTAAGTAAAAACATTTTCTTTTTAAGATTGCGGCTTTAATATGCATTTTAGCGCAAAACGTTATATAATAAAAGTTGTAGAGAATGTAAAATTCTACAACTTTTATTTCAAACATTTTTTTGTGTAACGCTTAGTTTAGCGGTAATTAACAATTTTCTGTTTTTTCTCACGAAAACGTGTGAAAAATATATTTTTTTAAGATTTCGGCCTTAGAATGCATTTTACGACAAAAGTGTATAAAATAAAATTTATAGAAAATTAAAAGATCTACAACTTTTATTGAGAGAATTTTTCACTGCAGAGCCTAGTTTAGTGAGAAAGAGTGATTTTCCGTATTTTTAAGTCAAACTGAGGTCGATTTTCATTTTGGGTCTTTCGCTCATGATTAAAATTAGGTTATGTTTATTGACGTTAGTTTTTTGTTTATTTCTAATGTTTTATTACTAATGTTAGGATTATTGTTTATTATTTGCATAGGCAAGAGAAAGTTGTGTGAGTGTTTCACACCAGATTTTTCATTATACATTCATTGTTCATTGAATTGTTGTTCAGACCCGTTATCTTGCAGAGGATTTTTCTCTCAAATTTCTCTGCATCTCTTAACCTTCCCGGTCATTCTAAGGCACTCACTCACATACAGACACACAGGTTTTATCACAGTTTTATAATTTCTAACCTTGACTTGTGTTGAGAATGCTTTCTTCTTATACAAGTGGTGAGTTCCTCAAAGTGTGTCAGCTTTCCTCGTCTATTGTTCACTTTCTTTCTGAAGGTCTTTGATTGTATTATCTCCCCGAAGTACTTGAAGCTATCAACTTTTCCGAATTTTCTGTGTTGTGCCTTCTCAGGTGACCCGAGGCTATTTTGATGTTCGTTATGTAAAAATTTTGTATACTAATGGAAATTACTTCTTACACAAACATAGCCGTACTCCATTGTCAGTGTGGACATCTGTGTGGATTGCGGGGAAAAAAATGTTGGTACAGTTCGTTGCAACGATGAAGTAATTTTTTATGAAATCTTGCGTATATTTTATGAAAAACTTCATTCACGTAAGTTTTTTGAGGTCATTTTGCAAAGAGTCATAAGTGATGTAAAACAGAGCATAAGTAAATTTTGACTAAAATCATTGACTTTTTCAAATTACAGAATTATTAACAATTTCATAGATTTAGCAGGCAAACATTTAAAAAGTACAGAGACAAGCTTTATGAAGAATAATTAAAAAATTCAGAGGTAATTTTAGACTTTTAAAAAATAAAAAGCAGTGAAGTACAAGTAGAAGTTTATACATGTGATTTTTTCAAAAACTGCTACAATTTTGTTTAAAATTGCCTCTTTTACTACAGATTTGTGTTCTAAAAAATTAAGGTAAGCGGCATGGTTGCTGAAATTCGTGGAGGCTGTGAAATTCTCGTAGTATGTTGTATTTTAGGCCAAAAGTGTAATATAATAATACAATCAAGGTTATAGAAAATTAAAAGAATTTACAACTTTTAGTTCAAGCATTTTTCTCCAGTACTAGTGTCATTTTAGTGTAATTAGTGATTTTCCATTGTTTTCTCATTGAAATCAGTTGAAACAATTTTTAAGATTGCAGCCTTAAAATGCATTTCAAGTCAAAAGTACTTAAACAAAGTTATAAAAAAGGAAAAAACTTACAACTTTGTCTAGAATTTTTTCTACAGTGCTTAGTTTAGTGTCAATTAGTGAATTTCTATCAAATTCCAACAGAGGTTGACTATCAATTATCTTTATCCACTCATGATTAAAATTAGGTTGTTTTTCATTATTTATACTGGCAAAAGAAAGTCGTTTAAGTGTTTCACAACAGATGTTTCTGTTTATTTAGAAGTAACAATAGTAAAATAGTATACAAACAAACCCATGCTATGTTAATTAAGTTGTTAGTTGTTAGTTAAGTATTATGTTAATTTAAGGGTATAATGTTTTGAATTGGCCCATAACGGGTAGGTGGATTGTTAAATTAATTGCACTCGATCTGTTGGTTCCAGGGCTACAAAAAATAGTTCTGTTTCTTATCACATGGTCAGCCAATTATATGACTGAACTATTTAAGAACAGAAGAGCTAGAGGTGTAAATGACACTAGTCAGAGTTATTTCCTCTGAGAGTAATGAATTTCACTATACAGCCAGACCCTGTGGTAAATAAAGTGAAGGTGTCATTTTCAGGGTGGAAAGTTGGTGCTTTTCGGAGGGCCTAGCATGCTGATAAGCTTACTTTTCCACTCAGTGAGGAAGGTAATAGTAAACCACCTCACTCCTCGTTTTACTTAGTAAACCTCTAGAGGTTCTAACCAGCCTATCGGCTGTTGACCTAAACAACAATATTTTGAATATGTTTTGACAGGTGCTTCTCAGAATAGCGGTTAGATCTTATTCAAATGTTGTTCCTTAGAATAGGGTAGAAAAGGTTTCATTTATTATTCCCATTCTTGTTTCTGTACTATGTTATACTTTATTCTTAGATTTTTTTTCTATTAAAGTTTGTAGGTACGATTTTCAATCAAATTATAATTTATTCTCAATTATTCAGAATTTTATCACCAGTTATTATAAGAGCCAAACTCTCCATTGATTCAGTTCAATAGTAACTTGAATGTGTAATCAGAGTTATTATATTTGTTAATACCAGTTTTGTACTTAATGTGGTGCCATTTTTTAGCAGATCTTAGTATTACAGCAGTTAGAGTACAGTTATTTTGTTTTATAAGTAAGATTTAATTAATTATATGATTGTAAAAAGCTTATGGTCATTAGCAAAGAAAACATTGGAGGGGCAGAACTGTACATCAATCAGACATGAATTGAAAGAGTCCCATAATACACCTACTTGGGAACGGTGATCAATGAGTCATGGGACAATTCCCAGGAGATCCGATGCCGTATTGGAAAAGCCAAAAGTGCTTTCTTAACAATGGGTTCAGTGTTTAAGAGCCGTGACCTCACCCTACATACAAAGCTAAGACTACTCAAATGTTATGTATATTCAGTGCTTCTGTATGGTGTAGAATCATGGACCCTAAAGGAGGACACAATATCGAGGCTCCATGCATTTGAGTTATGGCTGTACAGAAGGATCCTGAGGATACCATGGACCGATAGGGTTACCAACCAAGAGGTACTAAGGAGGATGAATACAGCCCCAGAACTGGTCAACCTCATCAAATGTCGAAAGCTGGAATATTTAGGTCACATAATGCGCAATCAAGGCAGGTATGAGCTATTGCAGAGCATATTACAAGGGAAAATAGAAGGCAGGAGAGCCCCAGGACGAAGAAGAATTTCCTGGTTGGCTAACCTTAGAGCGTGGTTCGGAAAGACCTCCACCCAATTGTTCAGGAGCGCAACCAACAAAGTAATAATAGCCAGAATGATCGCCAACGTTCGGAACGGACAGGCACCCTAAGAAGAAGAAGAAAAGGCCACATTTTCCTTTTAGATAAGTTTATTTGAGTCGTACGTTTTTAATAATGTTGTGTAATCAATTTAGTTTAATATGTAATGTAATTTAATTTGTTAAAAACCCATAATAATTCATTGTGATTGATTAATTTACTGATAATTACATGTTATAAATTGAAAATTAAGTTTTGTAAACAACCGGATCTCAAAAAAATTTGAAACAAACATCAAAATATTTTTTATAGTAAGAGAATAAATGGAAGGCTGAGGAACCAAAACTTAAAAGGGTTAATGAAAGATCTTAAATTCAAATAGTCTATGAAGATGAAAATAATTGTTACTACTAAAAGAATTCTACTATAGTGTGCGGCCTACCGGGTTATGTTTAGTGAAGTTTGTATTTCTTGATGGGTAGCACTATCCACTAGCACTTTTAGCAATACATACTTTTACAATAAAAGGATAATTTAAAGAAAAAATCTGATATGAAACACTCACACGACTTTCTCTTGCCAATGAAATTGATGAACAATATAACATAAAATTAGTAATAAAACATTAGAAATAAACAAAAAACTAACCTCAGAAATTTAACCTTATTTTAATCAAGAGTGAAAAAAGCAAAATGAAAATCAACCTCAGTTTGGCTTAAAAATATGGAAAATCACTCTTTCACACTAAACTAGCCTCTGTAGAGAAAAATGCTCTAAATAAAAGTTGTAGATCTTTTAATTTTCTATAAATTTGTTCATACATTTTTGTCGTAAAATCCATAATAAGGCTGAAATCTTTAAAAAATTATTTTTTTATGAGTTTTCGTGAGAAAAAACAGAAAATTGCTAATTACTGCTAAAATAAGCGTTATGAAAAGAAATAGATGTTGTACGATTTTAAATTCTCTTTAACTTTTATTATACACATTTTTGTGCTAAAATTCATATTAAAGTCGCAATCTGAAAAAAACAATTTTTTTACATGTAAACAGCCTCTCCACGAATTTCAGCAGACATGAAGACTACCCTATCTTGTAGAGCATAAAAAATTTAGTAAACAAGGCATTTTAAAAAATCGTGGAAGCCGTTTTTAAGAAATCGCAAAAAAGTGAAAAATGACACGAATAAACTACTACGTACTTTCGGTTGACTGATTTTGATGAAAATGTTCGTGTCGAGTCCTCTAGTGGTATCTAACTTACCGGGTGAGCATAAAGTCTTGCCCTGATTATAAAAATTTATTGCAGAATAACTGTTTGACATAATAATTTAAATTTGATGCTGTTACATAGGTTAGAGTTAATAGTTTTTTTTAAGATTACTTACATTAGTAAACTTCAACGTGTGCCCCCTTGGTAGCTCGGAGAATGTCGAAACGGTATTCCAGTTCCCGCCAGGTGTTTTGTAACATGTGTTCTGTCACAGTACCCACAGCAGCTTGTATCCTAGCCTTCAGTTCGTCAACGTCAGCAACTGGTCTGGCGAAGACTCTATCCTTGATATAGCCCCAGAAAAAAAAGTCAAGGGGAGTAATGTCTGGAGAGCGGGGTGGCCAGGGTGTTGGACCATCCCTTCCAATCCACCGATCCGGAAATGTTTCATCCAGGAAATTACGCACTATCAAAGCCCAGTGGGGCGGTGCCCCATCTTGCTGGAAAATTATCCATGATTGATATTCTTCTAACTGTGGTGCAATGAACTGTTGCAAAACATCTAAGTAAATGTTAGCGTTAATGGTGTTTTCCGTGATGAAACATTTCCGGATCGGTGGATTGGAAGGGATGGTCCAACACCCTGGCCACCCCGCTCTCCAGACATTACTCCCCTTGACTTTTTTTTCTGGGGCTATATCAAGGATAGTCTTCGCCACACCAGTTGCTGACGTTGACGAACTGAAGGCAAGGATACAAGCTGCTGTGGGTACTGTGACAGAACACATGTTACAAAACACCTGGCGGGAACTGGAATACCGCTTCGACATTCTCTGAGCTACCAAGGGGGCACACGTTGAAGTTTACTAATGTAAGTAATCTTAAAAAAAACTATTAACACTAACCTATGTAACAGCATCAAATTTAAATTATTATGTCAAACAGTTATTCTGCAATAAATTTTTATAATCAGGGCAAAACTTTATGCTCACCCGGTATGTTTCAATTTTCAAGTTCGTACAATGTTCCATTCTTAAGATATTCTGTTCACACACACACACAGACCAATCGCTAAAAACTTGTTTTTTGGGTTGAAGGCGTCTGAAAACGTGTAGATCCAGTGAAAACTTGATTTCGAAATATCGACATGAAAACAATATTTTCCTTCCTATATATTCATATAGGCAAGAGAAAGTAAAAATGGTAAAATAAGGACAATAAAGAGGATAATAATAATTTATACTATAATAGTACAATAATTTATAATACCAAAAAATACTACTATAATTAATAACTTGAAAAGGATACTTAATTTTACAGGTAGGTAACTATGGGTAGTTTACCCATTTATATGTTTGCGCTGTGTCAAGTAGGTTGTGTTGCTTAAAAACAAACCGCAGCTGTTTCTTTGTTAGCAATTACATTTTTATAAAAATCTTTTAACAACATTTTAGTCTAGTTAATACATAACCTTATTGTAGTTAACATAAAACCTAGCGGTAGTTAAGACATATCCTTAATATAAAATATGCGAATCTTTACGTTTGAAAAGTGCTACTGGACAGTGCTACCACATCAACAAATAGAAATTTCATTAAACATAATGCGGAAGGCCGCATACTATAGCAGCACTCTAAAAGAAACTCTCTGTTGCATCAACAGTGTGAAGTCTTCAGAGTATTAATGTATGAATGTGTATTTCAGAAGTTTGCCGCTGGTTAGGCGGTTTAATAGAGTACACGCTGCTAATTTCCATTTTACTTAGTTTGTTAATATTTACGCAATGTTTCTTAATAGTCTTCTTCTTCTCTTCTTCTTTATCTGCCCCTTCTGCCTCTCAGCGTAGGGTGTGCCATTGCCTCGATCCATCCTCTCCAGACACCTCGGTCCATCATCATATTCCTCATCTGCTGCCAGTCTTTTCCTCGAGCCTCCCCCAACCGCTCCATGTAATCATTATCACCATTCCATGTCCCAAATCTAGTATTAAAGCATTTCCGTTTATTATTCCGAGTATCCAGTCCTGTTCCGAGGCTTTGTGTTGTGCTTTGAATCCGTTTTTAACCAACGTGTGGGGGATTAGCCCAACACGCTGGGTTGGAGTACTTCTTAGTCTGGCTCCTACCCTTTGACCTGTCCGGCTTGGGTGGCCCTACCAGTAGTTACACTACCGCCGGCATAGCTCGCAGGGTCATAGGAACACGCTAGCCCCTCCACCAACGACAAGGTCTTGTACTCCCCAGGAGGGGTTCTTAATAGTCATATATCTTTAATAATGAATATCATAATAACTGCAATATGTTTACTTTAGTATGAAGTTTAATTCAAATTGTATTATTATTCATTATTTTATGATTTTATGTTTAACACATGTATACATGTAATAAAAAAATATATATTTTTTTACTTCCTAAAAATATACCAATAAAATTTTTAAAGTTTAATCAGTAAGGTATAAAATTTTTCAACATTGTTTCTTTGGTGATGTAATACTAAAAAATCTGGTGTGAAACACTCACACAACTTTCTCTTGCCAATGCAAATAATTAACAATAAACCTAATATTAATAATAAAATATTAGAAATAAACAAAAAACTAACCTCAAAAACATAACCTTATTTTAATCATGAGTGAATGATGCAAAATGAAAATCAACCTCAGTTTGGCTTAGAAATACGGAAAATCACTCTTTATCTCTAAACTAGGCTCTGTAGAGAAAAATGCTTTAAATAAAAGTTGTAGATCTTTTAATTTTTTATAAATTAAATTATATACACTTTTGTTGTAAAATGCATACTAAGGCCGAAATCTTAAAAAAATCAATTTTTCACACATTTTCGTGAGAAAAAAAAACAGAAAATCGCAAATTACCGCTAAACTAAGCGTTATACAAAAAATTGTTTGAAATAAACGTTGTAGAATTTTTAATTCTCTACAACTTTTATTATATAAAGTTTTGCGCTAAAATGCATATTAAAGCTGTAATCTTAAAAAAACAACGTTTTTACGTGAAAACAGCCTCACCCAGAATTTCAGCAAACATGACGCCTACCCTATCTTGTAGAGAATAAAAAATTGAGTAAACCAGGCGATTTTTAAAAAAATCGTAGGACCAGTTTTTGAGAAAATCGCAAAAAAGTGAAAAATTACACGAATAAACTACCACTTCCGGTTGACCGATTTTGATGAAAATGTTCGTGTCGAGTCCGGTAGTGGTACTTAACTTAAGTTTCAAGTTTCAAGTTCGTACGATGTTCCGTTCTTGAGATATTCTGTTCACACACACACACACACGCGCGCGCGCGCGCGCACACACACACACACAGACCAATCGCTAAAAACATGTTTTTTGGGTTCAGGGGGTCTGAAAACGTATAGATCCGGTGAAAACTCGATTTCTTAAAATCGACATGAAAACAATACTTTCCTTCCTATATATTCATATAGGCAAGAGAAAGTAAAACCAAATAAATGTGTGTAGTGTCTTCATATTCTCTGCCTTAATACGAAATGGAATAAGTAAATATGGAATTTTTATAGTAACATTAAATGTACTGTAATACATATGTGTTAAAGGTTATGCCAGTTATAAAAATAATTATTTAAAATTATTATAGTAATTCCTTAACATATTTTGACCTGGGTCTCTGGCAGTCATGGTTGAATGATAAAGATTTAGCAAACTTTTTATCTTGTCTCTGGTTTTTGGTTGAAGTTTTGATTTGTCTGTGTTAGTGGTAAGATTACCTTATCATCTAAATCTGTTAATTTATTAACGACAGTATTTTTAATTAAACAAAAATTAAATTACCAATTAACTACAGCAATATTTTTTTACAAGGCTCTTTTACTACAGTTGTTTGTAAATTGGCGGTTTGAGTGGGGCGAGTACTTCGCTATTTTTCCCCGTTCTTAAAAATATAAAAGTCGTTGCAGGAAAAACGAAATTTTGCTGAAATAAAGTATGCATTACTCTACTTATGTTATGAGATTAACGTATTGTTTTAATCCATTGGTAATTGTTTCCATTTTCCTACCAAAGCCATTTTCAATTATCGAATGGTGACGACAAACTAGATGGCTGTGGAATATTTCATTGCACATGGCAATAATACGTAAATTGTGCGCATGGTATTTCAAAACATGTGGATCATGTTATTTACTACGAAATACTAGTGTTTTATTATTTATCTATTAAAATATTACAAATAAGGTGAATATTACTTAAACACATTGTTTATGTTTTGTTTAGTGAATATGTTAGAAATATATCCATCTCTTCTGCAAAGTAATTTGTATTAACTGTTCATGATTGAGGTTACGTCTTCTGTTGACTAATAATATTAATTGAAAAGTAAGTAAGAATAATTCTGTTTTATTACAAAAATTGGTACCCAAAAATTTTCTGTGTATCCGTTTGAAACTATTTGATGAGAAGTTCATATATCTAGCATTGCTTCCAGTAAACGAAGTCGTAGGTTACGAAAGGTTAGGTTAATGTTGGTATTGTTCCAGGATGTACTTCGGTTTTTGTGATTTCAGTTACAAAATTGAAACTTCTAAATGATTATTAGAATAGTAGGTTACCAAACAGTATGATAAGTTATATAAATGTAAAACAGTCCTTTCTGTAACTTAATAGTTTATAAATAACTATTTTAAGCCATAAATAAACTGCTGTCACTGCAAGAGTTAAACTTGCACACCCTCTAGAACAGTGGTTCCCAATCTTTTATGGGGCATCGCCCCTTTGTGAAGGATGACTTACACCTATCGCTCCCTTCTCTTAGCATCGTATACCTAATTTAATTTGAAGTAATGTGTTGATAAATAATAAAGTATGTTATTCTGTAAAAAAGATTTATTATTGTTCACAACAAATAATTAACCAAAGCAGTTGTGTCCAGAATTCTTCATCTCATGTGTAGGAGCTCGACCATAAAAAAATGTCAACAAAG
The DNA here is from genome assembly GCA_035578175.1 of Catonia carolina. Lineage (NCBI taxonomy): Eukaryota > Metazoa > Arthropoda > Insecta > Hemiptera > Achilidae > Catonia > Catonia carolina. The sequence continues at coordinate 45,405,560 of JAQMRL010000006.1, read as the reverse complement.
AGTTTAGTTTATTTGTTTGTAAAAACTAAACTATTTGTTTGTAAAAAAAAACATGTATCCGCGACAGTAAAGATTCTACCCTGTAGTACAGTTTTATTTTTCTGTCTTTGAATACTCATCGCCCCCCTGCGAACCCAAATCACCCCCAGGTTGGGAACCACTGCTCTAGAACAAATACTTTTTTGTTACTAATTCCGACTGAATTCGTGAAATGTCATGATTACAAACAGTTTTAAATAACCTTTTAATTAAACTAATGTTTAATTAAATGTACTAAGGCTTCAGTACAAAATCTATTCTCTTATCCAACAGATTTGGTTAGGTTTACTGTTGAGTGGTATTTTTGATAGTGGTTATGTTCAATTTTATAAAATTTCAATTTACTTATATAGATACTGAAGTCACGAGATTGCCTTTTGCATATGGATGGGCTGTGAGGAAGGGAAGTGTAAATATGACAGTGCTGCCATCTCAACAGTGAGACACTACTCATACATTTCACTACCATGAAGCTTCTACGTACATTTTGTAAGCTGCGGTTTAATCCGAGAAAATTTTCTTTATAAACCTTATAAGAAATAAATCTAATCTGTAAAACTGCCTAGATAGCTTAATTACACGACTAAAATTATTGATTTACTGTAATTACCAGCTACCTTTTTCCATTGGAAAATTTTCTATGAATGAATCACCTTGTTTACTATCATTGTCACCGGCGTCTTGATTAACAGTCTCGCTAGTATCTACGTAACCGTTTCCTTTTTTTTACCAGGTGTCAACAAAACTGTTGAAGAATAGCTTCTTCATGTCTTTATTTTTCAAATTGTGGGAAGAGAAACATCACAGTACCACTCGCACATGGCTTTTGTTAAGAGGCAGTGAAAGGCATTTTTGTTTAGTTTCAACGTCACAGCATTTTATTACACTGTGTATTAGATTTCGTTCAGCACTGTGAATAGGATGCCCACATTTTCGAGAAACTAAAATTTCTGTTTACGGTAACAAACAGTTATATTCGTACCTTCTTTCACTGGCAATGCATTGCCAGTGAAAGAATTTTATAGTGTTTGTGAGTTGACTGATGATGGATCCAGGGATCTGAAAAGGCCTTATTAACTTAACGGTAAGATCATTCTTGCTAATTTTGTGTGTTTACTGGTGGTTTAATATTATCTAAAGTAAATTCAGCACACAGTACAACATGTTTAAAAAATTGATATATGTATATATATATATATATATTGTTTATGTATCCACAATGTGGCCTCATCTTCCATTATGTAGACGCCACTCCTAGTTAAAAATCATTTTACATTGTTTTATTTCTGGTTATTTTGTAGAAGTAAATGAAATAAGGATACCCGTTTTTTAGTAACAGACAAAATATTTATAAATTTTGGATTGCATTGATTTATTTACCGCCAAAATACCTTTTCCCATTTTTCTGTTATCAGAATGTAATTTGCCTATCATCTTATCTCTTTCGTTGTGTATTTCATTGTTATCTACTTAGTTGTATCATAATTTGATAAATAAATTTAAAACAGTATTAAAGAAACCAGTTTACTACTTTATGTACGATAACAGTATTGTTTGTATTATACTTTAGACAATTCAACTTTTTTTTTCGAATTGGCACAAGCAGCTTCGGTGTTTATCTACTCCACTCTTCACCCCTCACCATGCAACGATGGTACAGTCACAAAAGTATACAATCTGTACTATAATGTGCGACTCACGCATTGTCACTACGCTTTGTTTTAACTGTTATTATTAATAATCTGTCAGACATAATAATGTGACTAATTTGTTTTCATATATGATTTTTTGTTCATTATAAAAATATATTCAGACAAATTTGTTTAGTTAGTTGCTTGCGTCTGTAGAGTGAAGTTTAGTGAGTTTTTGCGGTTTAGTTCTTGTAATTTATAATTTAATTTTTTACTGGGACAAATTAAATACATATTTTAAAATGAAATAATTATTTGTACGTTTGTACATTGAAATAAGGTTGTTGGCATTGGCGTACATTAAAATTTGTAGATCTTGTTGAAAGAATAGGTTATGGATATACTAAGTATTTTTGTTACCTTTGCTTACAAACCTACAAAAGTTGAGTTTTCTTTGTGAACGAATGTTTGTGTTCTCTCCCTTTTGGCAGTGAAAAGTCTCTTACTAAAGTTACTAACATAGTGTTGGTCCTTCAGTGGTTTTTGTATTTTGCTGTAAGCATAAAATTAATTCGAAAATAATTCAATTTTCAGCTATAAACAATGGTATACTTGTCAGTACAGTAAGCCATTGTTTTATTATGACCTATACGTGGTGTTACAGAAATGCTGCCTTTGAATTTTAATAGGCCTGTTTTTTACTTTCTCTTGCCTGTATGAATATATAGGAAGGAAAGTATTGTTTTCATGTCAATTTTTAGAAATCGAGTTTTCACCGGATCTATACGTTTTCAGACCCCCTGAACCCAAAAAACATGTTTTTAGCGATTGGTCTGTGTGTGTGTGTGTGTGTATACAAAATATCTCAAGAACGGAACGTCGTACAAACTTGAAACTTGAAACTTAAGTTACATACCCTTACCGGACCCGACACTCACTTTTTTGCGATTTTCTCAAAAACTGGTCCTACGGTTTTTTTTAAAATCGCCTGGTTTACTCAATTTTTTATTCTCTACAAGATAGGGTAGGCGTCATGTGTGCTGAAATTCTTGGTGAGGGTGTTTTCTCGTATAAACGTTGTTTTTTTAAGATTATGGCTTTAATATGCATTTCAGCGCAAAACTTTATATAATAAAAATTGTAGAGAATTTAAAATCCTACAACTTTTATTTCAAACAATTTTTTGTATAACGCTTAGTTTAGCGATAATTTGCGATTTTCTGTTTTTTTCCCACGAAAATGCGTGAAAAATTGATTTTTTAAGATTTCGGCCTTAGTATGCATTTTACGACAAAAGTATATATAATTAAATTTATAGAAAATTAAAAGATCTACAACTTTTATTTAGAGCATTTTTCTCTACAGAGCCTAGTTTAGAGAGAAAGAGTGATTTTCCGTATTTCTAAGCCAAACTGAGGTTGATTTTCATTTTGCGCCTTTCACTCATGATTAAAATTAGGTTATGTTTATTGAGGTTAGTTTTTTGTTTATTTCATATGTTTTAATACTAATGTTAGGTTTATTATTAATTATTTGCATTGGCAAGAGAAAGTTGTGTGAGTGTTTCACACCAGATTTTTAAACTTCAAATAATTATTTAACCCTTTATAGGTCTTTGGTAAGTATACTTACCTCTGGCTATAAGGTCGATTTTTTTATGAATAAGCTATGCAGTTGAACCCTATTGGCATTTTACGGTTTTATAGATGTTCTCTGGTAAGTAGGGTATCCACATTTTGAAATTAGTACGCAGCAACCATTTGCTTTATGAGTTACATGAATGTGGTAAGGGTTATACCAGCGTACGCTACCGTGTTGTTTTGTTGTTACTTTTGTACAGTGCTTAGAAAATTCGAGTTTTTTACGGGAAAGCAAGCATTCATGCTAATGTAAAGTTGAGATAAGTTTTATACATATCATCATCATCATCTTCACTTCCAAGGATTAGGTTACATGAACCTGTTCCGGTACCCATCTCCCTCTCGGCCTCCCTACATCTCTTCTGCCAACTGGTTGATAATTTAAAGCTGCCACTGGCATCCTTTCGTTTGGCATTCTGTCCAGGTGACTACACCATCTTTGTCTATTTTTTATTATCTTTTCATGCAAAGACTGAACTGATAGTGCGCTTCTAATATCCACATTCCTTATTCTATCCATTCTGGTACATCCATGCACACTTCGTAAAAACTTCATTTCCGCAGCTTGAATTTTACTATCGCTTTTAGCAGTATGCACCCAAGACTCACTGCCATATAGGAGTGTTGGAACCGCAATAGTGTTGAAAAATTTGAGGCGTGTTTCCTTCCTCGTTTTATTCTTCAGATGTCTGTGAATATTTCCACAAATATTCTGAAATTTGGCCAGTTTAACTGTTATGTCTTTATCAAAATCGTATGAAACATCGATCCCAAGATATTGAAAATGTTTAACCTGTTCTATTGCCCTTCCATTCATCTCTATTCTCGTCCTTATTGTATATTTACCTTTAAAAGCCATAGTTTTAGATTTTGTGGATGATATTTCCAGATTGTATTGTTTTGCAACTTGTTCCAACATAAATACCGATTTTTGTAACTCGTCTTCATTCTGTTGTATTACAACTTTGTCATCCGCATATAAAAGAGAGTTCATAAAGAAGCCATCCGAGATCTGTATACCTGGGTCTACATTACATTTCCACGTTCTCAACATGTCGTCCACATATATATTAAACAAAGTCGACGATATACAACATCCCTGTCGAACTCCTCTATTGGTTTTAATCGGCTCTGTCACTTTCCCATCTAAATCTAGTAAAATCACAGTATCTTCGTGCAGGCTCTGCAATATCCTGATAATATGTTTAGGGTATCCTCTCCTTTCCAGAACCCTCCATAAAAGCGAACGTTTAACACTGTCAAAAGCCTTTACAAAATCTATAAATGCAAGATGGGTTTCAAGGTTGTATTCTCGTCTCTTAGCTATAATTTGTTTTAAAGTAAAAATAGCATCCGAACATGATCTACCTTTCCGGAACCCCATCTGTTCTTCCATAATCAAGGAATCGGCTACGGTTCTTAACCTATTATTAATAATTCTTGTGTACAATTTGTATACAATTTGTGTACAATTTTCCCATTTCAATAAACGTTATTTCGTAAGTATAATTACCAGTGCTTAACATAAAAAAAAGAAATATCTTACTGTTCTGGCACTATAAATACATTATTCAATCTCTGTAAAACAAAATTTAACATTTTACGTCATGTAAATTTTTCCCTGTAGTACTGCTCTATAAAGGGCAGTACCCTATAAAGGGGTGACCCTATAAAGGCTGTTTAATGTTTATGTACCATATTAAAATGTTTATTTTTGGTTTTTATACTACCTTGTTTTTCCTCTGAAATTGGTTCAGTTTTACCCGAGTTCAGTTAAAAAGGGTTATGCCGTTTGTGTTTTCAAAATATAGTAGTACTCCGTTTAGCGCTTGAGATGCGTTCCCAGCCATCGGGCGCTAAACGAAACAGCACTGTATGGGGTCGAGCGATTACGTAATCACATCTACGTACAACACTCGTACGGCACAGTACATACTACAATACATATGTTTACTGATTGGTTGTTGTTTTATTTTTGGTATTTTTTTGTGTATATACTTTTTTTATTTAAGGAGTTCAAATATTTATTTATTTATAAGTACAGTATGTCAAATTATACGTTGTAAATACAAGACACAGTGCGTTACACATTAAAGAATGTGGCTACTACAACACATCTCTGTACAAACCTTTGATGACCTTGAAGGCTTCATAAAAGCGTTAAAATGAATCAGCGCTAAACTGGGAAGCGTTATGCGAGGTATTACTGTAATACTTGTAAAAATTAAAGGTAATTAGTCGTTTTTTTTTATAGATTTATGAAGCAGTTTAGCAATTATGCGAGGTATTACTATAATACTTGTAAAAGTTAAAGGTAATTAGTCGTTTTTTTTTTTATAGATTTATGAAGCTGTTTAGCAATGTCTACTCACCGATTGATAAATTATTGTATACATTATAGTATTTTTTGTGATAAATGTCTAAAAATTAATTTCATGTTGTGTAAATTTACATAATTTTTAGTTAAGTAATTTTTTGTACTAGGTGTTCTTTATATTAATATCTGTTCATTTACAATCCATTTTTTATTTTCAGAAATATTTTAAACAATGGATGAAATATTGAAAGATCAACGTTTTGCACACATTGCAACAGATCCTAGGTACAAGAAAATACCTAAAGCTCATAGAAAAGTTAAAATAGATAAAAGGTTTGAGTCAATTTTTAGCGACAAAAAATTTCAGGTTGTATATAAGGTTGATAAAAGAGGTAGACCTGTTAATCAATCTTCAAGTGAAAATTTCAGAAAATATTATGATTTGTCTTCAGATGACGAAGATGAAAGTGAAGATGAGGATGTTGATGATAAATCGAAAAATAGGGTTTCAAAAACTAATAAGAAAGTAAATAAAGTTAAAAATAAAAATAGTTTATCATTAACAAATAAAGAATCTAGTAAAATTAGTAAAGAGAAAAATTTAGATGCTTTAGTAGCCAGTGGTAGTAGTGGGGAGGATGATAGTGAAAAAGATGAAATAATCAATGAAGATCTCAATGATAAAGAAGATAATTCTTCTTCAGAATCAAACGATACTGAAGATGAAGAACTTAAAAATGAAATCAGTTCTTCACAGTTAGATAGTATTAAAATACGAAGTAAATTACCTGAAGAAGTTAAAGAAAAACTTCATGATTCGAACATTGATTATGCGAGAGGAATGGGAAAACTTATGTCTGACAGTTCTTCTGATGACGAATCTTCAAGTGGTAAGTTTGTTCAGTTAATTTTTACTTTCTCTTGTCTATATGAATATATAGGAAGGAAAGTATTCTTTTTATGTCGATTTTTCAAAATCGAGTTTTCACCGGATCTATACGTTTTCAGACCCCCTGAACCCAAAAAACATGTTTTTAGCGATTGGTCTGTGTGTGTATATAAAATATCTCAAGAATGGAACATCGTATGAACTTGAAACTTGAAACTTATGTTTCATACCACTACCGGACCTGATACAAACATTTTCATAAATCGGTCAACCGGAAGTAGTAGTTCATATGTGTAATTTTCACTTTTCTGCGATTTCCTCAAAAACTGGTCCTACGATTTTTTTTTAAATCGCCTGGTTTACTCAATTTTTTATTCTCTACAAGATAGGGTAGGCGCCATGTTTGCTGAAATTCTTGGTGAGGGTGTTTTACGTAAAAAAAGTGTTTTTTTAAGATTACGGCTTTAATATGTATTATAGCGCAAAAATGTATATAAAAAAAATGTAGAGAATTTAAAATTCTACAACTTTTATTTCAAACTTTTTTTTGTATAATGCTTAGTTTAGCGGTAATTAGCAATTTTCTGTTTTTTCTCACGAAAACGTGTGAAAAATCGATTTTTTTTAAGATTTCGGCCTCAGTATGCATTTTATGACAAAAGTGTATATAATCAAATTTATAGAAAATTAAAAGATCTATAACTTTTATTCAGAGCATTTTTCTCTACAGAGTCTAGTTTAGCGTGAAAGAGTGATTGTCCATATTTTTAAGCCAAACTGAGGTTGATTTTCATTTTCCATCTTTCACTCATGATTAAAATAAGTTATGTTTATTGAGGTTAGTTTTTTGTTTGTTACTAATGTTAGGTTATATTGTTTAAATTTTTTGCATTGGCAAGAGAAAGTTGTGTGAGCTTTTCACACCAGATTTTTAACTTTTCTTTTTGTTGAAGTCAATGTAGATTTCAAATTGAGGTAAATTACATGGTGATTTTACTGTACAAGGGTCTTGATTACATAAAGAGATTAGCACTACTTTGCAATTACCATTGTATTTAACACCCATAATGTTTTTCAACATTGATGAACTTTGCTGTTCCACGTGTTTAGACCAATCAGAACGTTTGCCAGCGTTATCAGATTGTATGAATGTATCAGCCTGACAAACATTACGCGCACATGCATACAGGTGCATGCATACCAACTGCCGGCCGCATTGGCGAAGTTGGTAACGTGCTCGCCTCTCATCATGCGGTCCTGGGTTCGAATCCCACTCAGGCACAGCATATTTTCATACGTTACAAAACTCATTTCATCCTTCACTGTCTGCTTTAGCAGTAATTGCAGAACAGTCGGACGTTAAACCAAAAAAAAAAAACAAGCATACAGGTGATTCACAAAGATATGCAGAAACTTTGGGAGCCCATTGTGCATGTAAAAATAATGAAAAAAGTTTATATAAACATGGGTCCGGAAATGCTTCGTTACCGAGTTAGGGCTAGCAAAAGATTTCGCCCGGATTTCAGCTCACCAGGTAAAATGAGGTCTTCCTGAAATTCTGGTAAGGTAGATTAAGGGGCGAATTTAATCATTTCTTATGGTTTTTGACCTGATAAATTGAATAAAACAGGTCCCAGAACTGTAAGTTAAATAGTTTTTGAGAAAACCAGTGTCAAATGCAAAAAATGGAGTGAATAAAAAATTCATTTAATTAAATATCTATTCGCTTTCTGTGTACTTAATTTACACTGGTTTGTTCAGAATAAAATTTTCTACATGTTTTATTCAAAAATTTTAACTGTTTCTTGGTTAAATACCAAAGTTATTCTTGCCCAAAGATGGAAAAATGTGTTTTTCACTCCATTTTTTGCATTTGACACTGGTTTTCTTAAAAACTTACAGTTCTGGGACCTGTTTTATTCAATTTATCAGATCAAAAACCATAAGAAATGATTGAATTCGCCCCTTAATCTACCTTACCAGAATTTCAGGAAGACCTCATTTCACCTGGTGAGCTGAAATCCGGGCGAAACTTTCCCTAGCCGTAATTCGGAAACGAAGCATTTCCGGACCCATGTTTATATAAACTTTTTTCATTATTTTTACATGTACAATGAGCTCCTAAAGTTTCTGCATATCTTCGTGAATCACCCTGTATAAGAGCCGCATTAGTTCACACGTGTCTTGCATCTCGTACTGAACACATCGATTAAAGAGCGTATTAACCCTTACAGCGCCAGGAGAATATTGTGAGTTCCTAACAAAAATGCCAGCCTACTTTTGTGCGATTTGTAGCATTTTATATATTATCTATCCATGACATGGCTATTTTTCTAGGTATCTTAATGACTTTTTTGTTTGCTTAATAATGAATTGATCTTTATGACATTCAACTTGGAAAACATTTCTTACAATTTAAAAATAAAATGTAAGTTGTCATTTTTTGTGGAAATTTCCTTTTTAATTTAAAAAAAATCGCCCTAAAAAATTGTTTACTTAATTTCGCTTACGATGTGAAATGTGAATGTGCTGTTCGATGTTCCGTTCTTGAGATATTCTGTATACACACACAGACCAATCGCTAAAAACATGTTTTTTGAATTCAGGGAGTCTGAAAACGTGTAGATCCGGTGAAAAATCGACATGAAAACAATACTTTCCTTCCTATATATTCATATAGGCAAGAGAAAGAAAAATGTTTAATTTAATTTAATCTTTTCATTACATTTAATGGTTTTACAAACACAATGGTGTACATTACCCTATAAATAGTTACAGTAATCCCTCGTTATCCGAGGAGGTTACGTTCTAGAAGGTTACTGCGGTTCGTAAAACCGCGGATAATGATACCTTATATGAACGAAGAGATAGGGGTTAGGTTGTGAAGGAAAAGTGCTGTAGTGGTTTTAAGTTTTTTAATAGTTTTAGAAACATTTTACCATTATTTTAATCTATGAATATTTAATAAATACAGTACTGTACGTATAAAAGATTTAAGTTGCTTTAAAATAGTTAGTTATGGCTGTTTGCCTCTTTGTCTTTTCAAACTCCTTGCGGACTTCTTCGTAAGGTATCATCAGCTCCCGAGTCCTCTTGAATTGAAGGGCCCTTTCCATGATGGGATTCGTCTCCAACACTTGGTCAGCGAATTGCGTTGCCATGCTGAGGATCTTGTTGATGGTTTGTGAAAAAATGCTTGGCTTCGTTTCAGGATCGCCAAACAAACGAAGAATTGTACGTATGTACGAAGAAGTTTGGCTGACACATGGAGGAAAACGTACAGAGAAATTACAGTATGGTTCCTGGGCATGCGTATAGCGGTTGGGGTTGTACTGGCGGGGCCCGGTACCCAGTGACGCGCTCATTACGTACAGTACGCAGAAATCTAGCTTAGCTCATGGCGGCTGTCGCCATACTAGTGTGTGACTCAACGTGTTACGGATACAGACACCAAAAAATTTATTCAAACACATGTTTTCAGAATTGTATGACTTCCCCACCAAGTACGGTGTACACAAGGTGAGAAAACATACATATTTTAAGGTTTTAGGCCCACGGACAAAGTCCGCGGATAACCGAAACCCGCGGATACCGAGGGATTACTGTATATTCAATTACAAAATGTAATAACAATTCTGTCACATAATTATAAATATTTCAGATAATAACATAAATATTTTTAATCGCAAGCATAATTTGTTTCAATATCATTAGTTTTATTTTCATAGCGTGAGTCAATGTTTTTAACATAATACGTAACAGCGCTCTGGCCATATAAGTAATGGTATCTTCCAACTGTTGGACATAGTATAGTATTAAGTAATTTTTAGGCTTACTAGTGAATAATGTGAATTTTTTTAATCATTTTAGAATCAGATGGTGGCGAATCTGATTTGGAACATGATTGGGGTGAATTAGACAAAGATGCTGAAACGACGGACACTGCTACATCTCGTTTAGCTATCTGTAAAATGGATTGGGACAGGATACGTGCTGTTGATCTAATGGTTCTTTGCTCATCATTTCTACCATCTAAAGGACATATTAAATCAGTTACGGTGAGTAGGCTAATTTAAATTTAATACTAAATATATAACTATTATACCTATTATATAACTAATACATACATAAAAGTTTTTATACATCGTCTATATATACTAATTATAACTATTATATATTTACTAAATATATAATAAATACTAAATATATAATATAAATAAATACATTATTTTTACTTTCTCTTGCCTATATGAATATACAGGAAGGATAGTATTGTTTTCATGTCAATTTTTCAAAATCTAGTTTTCACCGGATGTACACGTTTTCAAGACCCCCTGAACCCAAAAAACATATTTTTAATGATTGGTTTGTGTGTGTGTGTGTGTGTGTGTGTGTGTGTGTGTGTGTGCGCGCGCGCGCGCATGTGTGTGTGTGTGTGTGTGAACAGAATATCTCTAGAACGGAACATCGTACGACTTGAAACTTAAAGTTTAAGTTAGATACCACTAGAGGACCCAACACGAACATTGTCATCACAATCGGTCAACCAGAAAGTAGTTTATTCGTGTCATTTTTCACTTTTTTGCAACATTATTATTTTAACATTTTTTTGGTAGAACGCTTAGTTTAGTGGTAATTAGCAATTTTCTTTTTTTTCTCATGAAAACGTGTAAAAAATTGATTTTTTTAAGGTTTCAGCCTTAGTAGGCATTTTACGACAAAAGTGTATATTAATCAAATTTATAGGAAATTAAAAGATCTACAACTTTTATTTAAAGCACTTTTCTCTACAGCGCCTAGTTTAGCGTGAAAGAGTGATTTTCCGTATGTTTAAGCCAAACTGAGGTTGATTTTCACTTTGCATCATTCACTCACGATTAAAATAAAGCTATTTTTTTTGAGGTTAGTTTTTTGTTTATTTCTAATGTTTTATTACTAATGTTAGATTATATTGTTAATTATTTGCATTGGCAAGAGAAAGTTGTGTGAGTGTTTCACACCAGATTTTTATGTATGTATAAAAAAACAAAACATGAATTCATATTTTACTGCTTAAGAACAACTATTTTTTCTACTGGAAGTAGACTTTCTGCCATATTGACAGTATGTGAAAAAGAGACATCTAAATAACTTATGTTGATAAATTTTACAGATTTATCCTTCTGAATTTGGTATGAAAAGGATGAAGGAAGAGGAATTGAAAGGCCCTACTGAACTGGTTGATAGGGAAAATAAAATTGATTTGAAGAAAAATAAACCTAATAATACAGTTTTTGATGATAATGATGAAGATGATAACAAGGATGATGCTCATGATGATCAGAATGATAACAAGGATGATGCTCATGATGATCAGAATGATGATGGTGATATTGACGATGAAGATGGAGAGGTATGTATTAGTAATAGTAATAAATTAATTGTTTATTTTTACTCTCTCACACTAGGCAATAGGTGAAAGTGTAGTGTTAACACAAAATTTTTAATACTTAGATTTTAACTTATCTTCACTTTTAATTGACTCCTGAAGTCAAAAAGTGAGGTTTTAGAAGGATGTCATCCATGTTTTTCTTGAGTCCCAGCTCCGTGTAGTTGGAAGGAATGCAGTCCGTTGTTATAGTAGTGGGAGAATGAATGAGTGTTAGTAGTGTTTCACAGCTGCTGCATTTGTAGTGGTAGCGTGTACTAACTAGACTAAAAAAATATTCTTTTCATCCAGCGCGTTAATTTAACAACTACCTACCGGGTAATTAACTTGGTTGGATTCTTAATATTTAACTTACCAATTTATATCAAAATATGTTAATAAATAAATGTAATAAATACAAATAAATATGTTAAATTCGGAAAGTTTGAAAATGAATGTTTTGTATCAGAGTAATACAACAATCATTCTCCCAGCATGCGCCTCTCATTCAATATACCTCACCCGTACCCTTCAACCCGCAACTACATGGAGCTTGGAACTGCACAATACTTGTGTATTTGAATCTTTCCAGAGCAAAAACTACAGACTTATTGGACTGAATTTGAAAACTAAGGTTTCTTCAACAAAACCCAGATTGATTTTAGAATTGGTTATACAGGGTGATTCAAAACTATACGGCAATCTCTTGGGATCTCATTCTATAGCTAAAAATAAGAAAAAGTTTATATTAACATATGCCTGAAAACATAACTCGCTTTGTTAGCGAGTTACGGCTAGCGAAAAATTTCACCTAGATTACTGCACCCTCGGTGAAGTAAGGCCGTATAAAAATATTAAAGGTAGTTACAAAGATACAAATACGATTGTTTCTTATGTTTTTTAATCCGAAAAATTGAATAAAATTGGTTCCAGAGCTGTAAATGCAATACTTTCAGAGATATCTTACATAAAACACAAGAATTGGTGCAAAGAAATAACACATTTTTGTGTTTAATGTAAGATTACTTCCATAAATGGTAAATAAAGGTGTATTTTTTCTTAAATAAATTTGTAGAAAATTTAATTCTGAAAAGATTCATGTGAATTACTCAGGAAAAAAATTAATAATAGATATTGAAAATTAATAGATATTGAAATTTCGCTTCATTTAAAATCAAAACAGACGCACATTCTTAACTGCATAAAATATTAACTCATATTTAGGTTGGGAGTAACAGCTGATCATTTATCAGCTGTTACTCCCAACCTAATATTTTATGCAGTTAAGAATGTGTGTTTTATGGGCGTCTCTTTTGATTTTAAATGAAGCGAAATTTCAATATCTGTTATGCATTTTTTCCTGAGAAATTCACATGAATCTTTTCAGAATTAAATTTTCTACAAATTTATTTAAGAAAAAATACACCTTTATTTACCATTTATGGAAGTAATATTACGTTAAACACAAAAATGTGTTATTTCTTTGCACCAATTCTTGTGTTTTATGTAAGATATCTCTGAAAGTATTGAATTTACAGCTCTGGAACCAATTTTATTCAATTTTTCAGATTAAAAAACATAAGAAACAATCGTATTTGTATCTTTGTAACTACCTTTAACATTTTTATGCGGCCTTACTTCCCTGAGGGTACAGAGTTGTAGGTGAAATTTTTCGCTAGCCGTAACTCGCTAACAAAGCATTTTCAGGCATATGTTAATATGAACTTTTTTTTCTTATTTTTAGCTATAGAATGAGATCCCAAGAGATTGTCGTATAGTTTTGAATCACCCGGTATATCTCAAGAAGTCTCAATAATATTATAAAATCTAAAATAATTGTATATAAAACAGTATTTTTAGAAGAAGTTTACTATTTTGAAGAATCTGAGAATTTGGTGCTGTCTCCTGGCTCGCTTGGAGATTCAGAGTTTTATAAATTTTTAGGTGTAGAAATTGAAGCCTCTGCCGTAGTCTGTGTTTAAAGTTTTTACCATAAAAAATTTTTGAATTACTTTATTTATTCAGAGGTGCACTTTGTCAAATTGATGACCTCATTTTCAAAATCTACATTAAAAAAAATTATTTTTTCATTATTTCATCTTTTAAGAAGTTTTCTAATTTTTAAATTTTGCCTGATATGGTTGGATTGGTATTAAAAATATCAGTTTTGTAATTTATTGTAGGTTCTGTAAATATTTAGTGGATTTGTTATTGAAATTTGATTTACTGTATCATACTTTTTGTTCCATAGGAACCCACTTGCTTTTTGAGTTAGTGACAAGTTTCTTTTCACTTTTTGTGGTACTGTAGAGCCCAGTTAACCGAGGTACTCCCAAAAAGTACCGCGCAAATCCAAATTCCGTATACAGCGACAAATTGATCATAATACTGTACTGTACTTATATTAGTCACATACGATTTTATCAAAAAGGGTTCCAGTAAATAAAATTCACAGTTTCTAATCATTAGTAAATACTGTACAGTACAGTCATTTCAATGCTTTGGTAATCAATACAATTTCGTTAATGCTTCTTTACAATATTTTGAATAAGACGAAATACAGCATGTGCACTACATTAAAATTTAAATAGATTCATTTTTTTTCACTGTATTCATGTTATTCAATAAAACTCAAACTCGCTGTGTTACAGCAATGTCTATGCTACTGCAAAGTGTTTAGTAAAGTCTTGTATGGCAGCAAAGAAGCGAGTAAGTTCCATTAAACAAAAAGCACTTACGGACTTTTTCAAGAAATAACTTTTTTAACTGGAACTTGTGCTGTTTTTCATTTTGTTTTTTAATTTGTACATTATTTTTTCATTTGATAATGAAGTAGATTGCTTTTTTCACATCTTTGACCTCGTTTTTATTCATTTCACCTGTTTACCATATGTTTCCTTCGCAATTTTTTGCAGAGTTCATATTATCCAAGATACCCTCGGTCCACATTGCCTCAGATAATCGGGGCTTTACTATAGTTGTTGAATTATTTCAACTGCAAGGCATATTATTACGTTCTTTATAATGCGTGCTTTAATATTACAGTAGTGTAACCAACCCATATCATATTTGCAACACTTCTGAAGCTTATCATAAAGAAAAGTTCATATTTTTTGTATTAATGTTATTGTGTTAGTTATAAAATATGAAATTATTTGTTTTAAGTTTAATAATAAAATGAGAACATAATCATTTTTTTAGGAATCTAAAGAAGGATCGAAATATCATATAGAACGTTTGCGTCAATACCAACTGAACAGATTAAAATATTATTACGCCGTCGTAGTTTGTGACTCCGCTGAAACAGCTTCAAAATTATACTCTGAATGTGATGGTTTAGAATACGAAAGTAGTGCAACGAAATTGGATTTACGATTCATACCAGATGATGTCACATTTGATCAGGTATCAATATTTTTGTAATCATTTTTTTTTCACTGTATAGGTTTTATGAAACAATATTTTAATTGTATTATTTAGCAATCAGGCAGGTGGAGTTTTAAATTATTTGCACTTGATTTGCTAGTTCCAGGGCTAAAAAAATAGTTCTGTTTCTTATCACATGATCAGCCAATTAATTATATGGCTGAATTATTTAAGAACAGAAGAAGTAGAAGTGTAAAAGACCCTAGTCAGAGTTATCTCCTCTGAGATTAATGAAATTCATTTCATAGCCAGACCCTGTGGTGAATAATGTAAAGGTGTCATGTGCAGAATGGAAAGTAGATGCTTTTCAGAGGGCGGCATGCTGATAAGCATACTTTTCCACTCAGTAAAGAAGGTAATGGTAAATCACCTTATTCCTCGTTTTACTTAGTAAAGCCTCTGAAGCAGTGGTTCTCAATGAGTGTGCCGTGAGATTAGCTATTGATGGGAGCTCACTTGAATGCTAGCGTAAGGAATTCGGTTGTATGATTCCCCTCCTCCTATAATATAGTACAGTAGAGCGTCAATAATTCAGACATCAAAAAATCCGGATTCAATTCTGGCGAAAAATGGGAATTAATTTATCGTAGGTTAAAAGTCTCCAATATGGCTGAACGGCTCGCCGTGCGTGATGAGTAATCACGATGGCGTCCGGTCCCAATTAATCCGGATTATTGACGCTCTACTGTAGTAGTAATAATACATTAGTATGCACTGTTCTAAAAATAGTACTCAAACCATTTCGAATAATTACTATAGTACCAAAGTATTTTATTAGATCTTAAACTAATAATATTCTAAAATATTTTATAATTATACCAAAAGGTTATTAAAATACCCTAATAAAGTAAAAAAATCTGGTGTGAAACACTCACACAACTTTCTCTTGCCAATGCAAAAAATTAACAATATAACCTAACATTAGTAATAAAACATTAGAAATTAACAAAAAACTAACCTCAAAAAGCATAACCTTATTTTATTCAAGATGGAAAGACGCAAAATGAAAATCGATCTCAGTTTGGCTTAAAAATACGGAAAAGCACTCTTTCACACTAAACTAGGCTCTGTAGAGAAAAATGCTCTAAATGAAATTTGTAGATCTTTTTATTTCCTATAAAATTGATTATATAAACACTTTTGTTGTAAAATGCATTCTAAGGCCAAAATCTTAAAATATCGATTTTTCACACGTTTTCGTGAGAAAAATAAAGAAAATCGCTAATTACCACTAAAGCGTTATACAAAAAATGTTTGAAATAAAAGTTGTAGGACTTCAAATTCTCTACAACTATTATTATATAAATTTTTGCGCTAAAATGCATATTAAAGCCGTAATCTTAAAAAAACAATTTTTAAACGTGGAAACAGCTTCACCAAGAATTTCAGCAAACATGCGCCTACCTTATCTTGTAGAGCATAAAAAATTGAGAAAACCAGGCGATTTTTAAAAAAATCTTAGGTTCCAGTTTTTGAGAAAATTGCAGAAAAGTGAAAAATTATACGAATAAACTACTACTTCCGGTTGACCGATTTTGATGAAAATGTTCGTGTCAGGTCCGGTAGTGGTATGTAACTTACGTTTCACGTTCGTACAATGTTCCGTTCTTGAGATATTCTGTATACACACACACACACACAGACCAATCACTAAAAACATATTTTTTGGGTTCAGGGGGTCTGAAAACTTGTAGATCCGGTGAAAACTCGATTTCGAAAAATCGACATGAAACAATACTTTCCTCCCTATATATCCATATAGGCAAGAGAAAGTAAAAATGTATTAAGTTTTTAATATTTTACTACAGAGTGTTATATTTTTTATCAGTTTGTTTATAAACAGGCAGCGTATAACATTATTAGATTACATACAATAACTAGATTAATAACTTCACGAGCCGCGAGCATAATTAACACCACTACTGTGAAACAGTCTCACAGTAACAGCTGACAAATATGAATAGTAAATATTTTTAGAATGTACAGTACACACGTCGTCATGTGGATTTAAAGCAACCGTTGCTATGACAACATCACGTCTCACTGTTGCCAGTCCCACTTGCCCTTCATCCCGCACTAGCAAACAAGTCATCTCCCAACTATAGGTATGCCATGAATTTCTAAGACTGTTATACGTGATTAAAAAAATTAAAATAATTCACTCAATATTTATTTTTATAAATAGAGCAAAAAGTGAAGAATATTCAAGAACTTAAGCTTATTTAATAAGGGGATTTATTGGTGTACACCTGACAACAAAAGATTAGTTAAGAGTTATTAATGAGAAACTTGTTGCTCCTTATTATATTAGTTTAATTCGTGGTGTAATTGAAGAAAAAAACTTGCATTTCCTATTCAACTGAGAGAAGTCTTTTGCGCTTTTTGTTTTTTACTTTCTCTTGCCTATATGAATATATAGGAAGGAAAGTATTGTTTTCATGTCGATTTTTCAAAATCGAGTTTTCACCAGATCTACACGTTTTCAGACCCCCTGAACCCAAAAAACATGTTTTTAGCGATTGGTCTGTGTGTGTGTGTGCATGTGTGTGTGTGTGTGAACAAAATATCTCAAGAACAGAACATTGTGCGAATTGAAACTCGAACTTAAGTTACATACCACTACCAAACCCGACACGAACATTTTCATCAAAATCGGTCAACCGGAAGTAGTAGTTTATTCGTGTAATTATTCACTTTTTTGCGATTTTCTCAAAAAGTGGTCCTATGTTTTTTTTAAATCGCCTCATTTACTTAATTTTTTATGCTCTACAAGATAGGGTAGGCACCATGTTTGCTGAAATTCTTGGTGAGGCTGTTTTCACGTAAAAAAATTGTTTTTTTACGATTACGGCTTTAATATGCATTTACCACAAAAATGTATTTAATACAAAATGTAGAGAATTTAAAATACTACAACTTTTAATTCAAACATTTTTTTGTATAGTGCATAGTTTAGCAGTAATTAGCAATTTTCTGTTTTTTTCTCACGAAAACGTGTGTAAAAAATTAATTTTTTTAAGATTTCAGCCTTAGTATGCATTTTATGACAAAAATGTATATAATTAAATTTATAGTAAATTAAAAGATCTACAACTTTTACTTAGCACTTTTTTCTCTACAGAGCCTAGTTTAGTGTAAAAGAGTGATTTTAAGCTGAACTGAGGTCGATTTTCATTTTGCGTCTTTCACATGATTCAAATAAGGTTATGTTTTTAGAGGTTGGTTTTATGTTTATTACTAATGTTAGGTTATATTGGTCATTATTTACATTGGCAAGAGGAAGTCGTGTGAGTGTTTCACACCAGATTTTTATGTTTGTTTGTGTTGAAAAACCTAGCTCGCACAATTAGGTTCTGTTGGTTTAAAAATATTACAGGGTATGCTTCCCTTGCTATTCTGGATACTGTTTGTTAGGTGTGCTGCGGGAACTTTACATAGGATAGTGTGCGGAGACCAAACAAAAGTTGAGAATTACTGCTCTAATGGTTCAAACCAGCCTTTCGGCTGATGACCTAAACAATAACTATTTAGAATATTAGATGATAATTAGTTGCACTTGATGTGCATTTTCAAGGGATGTAAAAAAAATTGTTCTAATTTTGTCGTGATCAGTCAGTTAAGTTACTGAGAATTTGAAAACAGATGAGGAAGATCTGTAAATGATACTTATTTAGGTTACCTTTTCTGTGAGTAGGATATTTAAGCAGCCAGACCCTATGGTGAAAGAAGTGAAGATATTTATAGGCCAAAAAGTAAGTTTTTAGCATACTAAATAAATTTCTATTCATGTAAAAAAAATGTACCCTTGTATGGAACTAGTTATAATTTTAGCGAAAGGAAGTGGGAAGTATGCTACTCCATGGTAAACAAAAAGAACAGTTCTGTTCTAATAAGGACCATAAAAATAACTTTCTCATCTTTTCTAGCCAATATCCTTACAACTTTTATTGTGATCTTTTTTGTTCATTACTCCATTTAGAATTTGAACATTCAATTTTATTACCATGAAAATCATTAATTTTCATCTTCAATGCATCTTCAAGTATTGACTCTTTCTCTTGAACATCGTTCTTCACTTTCTTCATCCAATTGTTTTGGATCTGTCTCATAAAAAATGTTTTATTTTTTTATGATTATGGCGTTAATATACATTTTTGGGCAAAAGTATGTATAATTAAAGTTGTAGAAAATTAAAAACCTACAACTTTTATTTCAAATATTTTTTTCTATAACGCTTAGTTTAGCATCAATTTTGTATTTGTATTTTGTTCATGAAAATCAGTAAAAAAATCTGGTGTGAAACACTCACACAACTTTCTCTTGCCAATGCAAATAATTAATAATAAACCTAACATTATTAATAAAATATTAGAAATAAACAAAAACTAACCTCAAAAACATAACCTTATTTTAATCATGAGTGGAAGACGCAAAATGAAAATCGAACTCAATTTGGCTTAAAAAAAACGGAAAATCACACTTTCACGCTAAACTAGGCTCTGTAGAGAAAAATTCTCTAAATAAAAGTTGTAGATCTCTTAATTTTCTATAAATTTTATTATATACACTTTTGTCGTAAAATGCATACTAAAGCCGAAATGTTAAAAGAATCGATTTTTCTCATGTTTTCGTGAGAAAAAAACAGAAAATTGCAAATTACCGCTAAACTAAGCGTTATACAAAAAAATGTTTGAAATAAAAGTTGTAGGATTTTAAATTCTCTACAACTTTTATTATATAAATTTTTGCTCTAAATTGCATATTAAAGCCGTAATCTTAAAAAAACTTTGTTTTTACGTGAAAACAGCCTCACCCAGAATTTCAGCAAACATGACGCCTACCCTATCTTGTAGAGAATAAAAAATTGAGTAAATGAGGCGATTTTAAAAAAAATCGTAGGACCAGTTTTTGAGAAAATCGCAAAAAAGTGAAAAATTATACGAATAAACTACTACTTCCGTTTGACCGATTTTGATGAAAATGTTCGTGTCGCGTCCGGTAGTGGTATGTAACTTAAGTTTCAAGTTTCAAGTTCGTACGATGTTCCGTTCTTGAGATATTCTGTTCACACACACACACACACACACACAGACCAATCGCTAAAAACATGTTTTTTGGGTTCAGGGGGTCTGAAAACGTATAGATCCGGTGAAAACTCGATTTCGAAAAATCGACATGAAAACAATACTTTCCTTCCTATATATTCATATAGGCAAGAGAAAGTAAAAATTGAAATTTTTAAGATTCCACCCTTAGTGTACATCTTACAACAAAAGTGTACCTTATATAATCAGAGTTATAGGAAAGAAAAATCTACAACTTTTATTTCAAGCATTTATTTTCTACCGTGCTTAGTTTAGTGTCAATTAGTGATACTCCGTACTGTTAAGTCGAACAGAGGTTGATTTTCATTTAGTGTCATTTACTCATAATGAAAATTTGTTTTTTTTTTTTTTTTTTTTCAGGAACCTAAAGAAGTTTGTACTGAGATTGAAGATGTTAAAAAATATGAACCTAGATTCTTTGTGAACACTGCTTTACAACAAGGGAAGGTAAAAATTATAATATTTTAAAAACTGTTTTAATTGTAGTTACAGTACAATTTGTTAAACATATTCTTTGTTTTAAACAACATTTACTGTGAATTAGGCAGTGGTAATAGCTACGATCAAAGTACTAAAATATCAGTGTACTGAAGCAGAATCTATTAGAAGAACTCTTTGTACTTAAATTTTTAAATACGTTGTATTTTTAAAGTAAGTACACTTTTGAAATTTAGCAGCTACAGTTGGCACATATGCACTACATCTGTTAAGAAGCTGCAGATGCAGTTTGTGAGTATTTAAAATGCCTCCGCCGACAGTGAAATACACGCTAATTTGTTTCCATAGTGGTAAAGGCATGAAAACAGCTGAAATTCATCGCCATATCAGTGAAGTTATGAAGAAAACATTATGAGCAATGGAATAGTACAGAAATGGGTTAGAGCTTTTTAAGATGGCCGCACAAATGTTTGTGGTGAGGAACAAAATGGGCGAACTTCAGTCGTTACTGAAGATTTGGTGCAGAAAGTTGACAAAAAATTGAAAGAAAACAGACACTTATGTTTTCATCGTTATCTGATGAGCTTCCTCAAGTGTCAAGAAGTCTTCTATCTGAAATTGTGACCAAACGTTTAAATTATCGAAAGTTGTGTTCACACTGGGTTGTCAAATCAGGTGGCAGACTTTTATGAGGATGAGATTCAAAAGCTGGTTGTATATGATACGATAAGTGCTTTAGATGCAATAAAGTTTATACGCCAATAAGCAAATAGTGATACATAAGGGTAAGAATTGATTAAAGAAAAATGAGTATCAATCAAGGAGTGAGACAAGGGTGCAGTTTATCACCCACTTTATTTACATATGTATCCATTTTCCGCCAATGAAAAAACAAGGTTAGTTCAGGAATTAGGCTGAAGAATGACGTTTACCTGAATGCTTTACTGTTTGCGAATGATTTGTGGATTGTACAAGAGAGTGAGGATGAGCTTCAGAGATTGGTGTATGTTTTAAATGAAATATGCAAAAAATATAATTTCAATGTTTCCGTAAAAAAATCAAAGATCATGGCATTTACTGGTAAATATCCTAACAGGGCTAAAATTGTGGTAGATGATGTAGGGTTCAAACAAGTATCACAATGCAATTATTTAGGTTGTGACATCGTGTTTGATCAAGATTCAGATATAGAGAAGAAAGTTGGCAAATTCCGAGCAGTGTGTGGCAGTATTAGCAGAACTCTAGGCAGGAAAACGAGAAAAGAAACTCAGATAAAGTTTTACAAGGTGATGGCTGCCTAAGACCTACTTGATGGAAGTGAGTCGTGGTTCAGTATCTGCCCACAGGAGAGTAGAGTACAGGCATCAGAGATGCAATTCATGCGAAGGACAGGAATTAGTGTCAAATTCCTCCTCAGCGTTTTGCTGTACAGACCGGTGGGGAGAAGAGATGTTGGGAGGCCACAAAAAAAAAAGATGGGAATAATTCAATAATTTGTCGCTGTTGTGAGTCGGAACAGGCGGAAGCATAATCCTTGGTTTTGAGAAGAGGATGTGGGCCTTAGATTGCATTAATCATTTGTGAGTAAGAAATGTATGTCTTATCTATTTTTATAGTTTTTTTTTTTTTTTGCGCCCTGGGGACTCCAGGACATAACACCCGAAATATATATAAGAATCACACAATATATCACTACTATCAAGAAAGAAATTCTCGTATGCTATAAAAAGTTTCACCGATCAAGTAATTTTTCAGATTCCTTTTAAAGGAATTCAAATCCTCACAACATTTTAAAAATTGGGGTAATTTATTCATAAATTTTCTCCCTGCATAAGTAGGTTTTTGTTCAAACAATTTTGTGGAGAGGTTAGCCACATAATAATCATTTCTGTTTCTCGTAATATGATTGTGAACATTGAAATTCTACATGAAATTATTTTGCCTAACATACATAATCATCTCAAAAATGTAGAGAGGGAACTGTAAGCAATTTATGCTCCTTAAATAGTGGCCTGCATGAGGTTGGCTGGTTAGCTCCCACCATACACCTAATAGCTTTCTTTTGAATCTTAAAAACCCTATTCATATTACCCATGCTAGAATTACCCCATACTAAGATACCATAATGGATATGAGACAGAATGAGGCCATGATAAGCTGCCATTAGTAATTTTTTATCATTTAATCTGGCAATTTGTTTTAGTGCAAATACCCCAGATGATATTTTACTACAAACTTGATTGGTATAGAAATCCCAAGACAAAGATCTATCTAGAGATACACCCAGGAACTTTACTGTTTCTACATGCTCTAAACTATTATTATGAATAAATACATCCACTTCTCTACTTTTTTTTAATGTTATGTTCATTTTTAAACTCGCAAGTACTGACACTTTTTCCTGTTAACTGTTAATAACATTTGATTCAAGTACTGTACTACGGACTCTATGTTAACATGTGTATTAAATTAAATGTTGTAATAATTAGATGTTTTCTACTGTCTGTTAGTTTATGTTGTGACAAGCATATTTTCAATGCGTTCAGGTAACATGCACTTGGGATGAAACTGATCCTTCTAGAACAGAGCTTGCGGAAAAACTTCAACAGGTAAAAGGTGAAGATGACGTAAATGAAGAAGATCTTCGTGTGTTCCTCGCATCATCCAGTGAAGATGAAGATGATGTTGCTAAGAATGATGGTGGTAGTGATAATTCTTCAAAGGAAAATGGTTAGTTTCTTCAGTTATTTGGTCCTTAAAATCTCAATAGGCAAATGAGATGATTGTTTATTGATATTGATTGTTTAATATCGATCATTCTTGAGCATTTTTGGATTATACAGGGTTTGTCCGGAAAATAATAGGACTGAGTCGATTTAAAAAAATTTATTGAGCCAATTGTTACAATTCTTTAAAAACTTTCAAAATAGGCTCCTGCGTCGATGCAGCGCGATTTCCAAGCATTGAAGGCGTCACGGTAGGCGTTCTCCGGAATAGCGTTGAGGGTCGCGGTGCATGCTGCTTGGATCCCCTCTGTCGTCTCAAAATGCTTGCCTTTCATCGGCGTTTTCAGGGGAGGAAACAAAAAAAAGTCCGGAGGGGCCACATCTGGGCTGTAATGCGGGTGCGCAAGCGTTGGGATGCCGGCCTTGGTCAGGTAGCTGTTCACAAAAAAGGCGGTATGAGCCGGGGCGTTGTCGTGATGCAACTTCCAGTCGGCTGCGATGTCTTGTCGGACCCGATTGACCCTTCGTTTGAGTCTCTTGAGCACTTCCACATCTGGGCAATTAAACGAATACTTAGTCGACGGTCTGAGTTCAAAACATTGCGCACACGAGTCACATTGTCGGTGTTTGTCGAAGTCGAAGGTCTTCCAGCACGGTCTTCATCGGCGACCTCTTCCCGGCCCTCCAAAAAGGCCTGGTGCCACCGAAACACACCACTTCTTGCTAAAGCAACATCTGGGTAAGCCTGCTTGATCATATCAAACGTCTCTGTCGCAGATTTACCGAGTTTCACTCAGAATTTAATCGCGTACCTCTGCTCTAACGAACGCTGCATTTTCGGCTTGCACCACTCACAGAAACATGTCGCGCGAATATGCCTGTCCTGACTCTCCAGGTGCTAGGAGACAACTGACCAGCCGCTCATTCGTTAGCTAGGAACGCCCTCTACTGAATCCAATTGGCGCGTGCGCGCTCCGAAGTACAGTCGCGCCAGAAGAAAATTAGTCCTATTACTTTACGGACAAACCCTGTATGTGAATTTGTTGTAAAAATAATCCTTACAAATTATTAAATATTGTTTATTAGCATGGGCCGTGCGGCTTCGCACGTGAAACATGTGTAGGACCTGATCAATTTTTTAAAATAAAAATATGTAACAGAAATTGTCTAGCTGCTGATCGACTGTATAATATACTTCAACGCACGCGCACACACACAACGTTTTGATAAATTACCTCGTGTAGGTCTCGTTTATCTCCCCTTTCAACTATTTACTTCAACAATAAGTATCCACACACGACTTTTTGATAATTTCCCCCGCGTACATCCCTAGACATCATCAAACCCCTTCATCTATTTTAACAGCAATACCTACTCACATGTACACACACATACATATTTATGAAAATTTTCATTAGGGCCCTTAGGGTTATCATTTTTTTTTTCAAATTAAAAAGAAAATGTTGCTGTGAATATAAATACGAATATGCTGTCAAAATTTTATGAAAATCCATTGAGTAGTTTTGGAAATTAGCCTGCACAAAAAACCATGCGTTGTCTTTATAATATTAGTATAGATTAGTTACTAATTTAGCAATGTTACCAACTACAATACATAGACAAAAGGAATACAAAATGTTAACAAAAACAATTTCGTATAAGCAGTGTTCTGAAACGCCTTGTTTTCGGAAATTGGCCATTTTGTATTTTTAAGAAAGAAATTTATATCTCAAGTACGGTTTGTGATAACTTTATGAAATTTGGTACTCTTGACCAAATGAGAGTTATTTAATGAATAAAATCATGGTCATTTCATGATATCAGATTTCAAAATGGTATTTTTAAAGTTTAATTTCCCATCCAGATAACTGAAAATCATCAATGAGGTGTAGTCTTGTACAGATCCAGGCCGACCATTCCTGAGAGTAATGGTTAATTGAACCCCTGCCATCAAAGCACACCGGCAACCATTGTCTAGTATTCAAATCCATATAAAAGTAACTACCTTTCCTAGGATTTGAACCAGGAACCTTTGTCGCTAAAAAAATCAGCTATTAAACAGCTGACTCGTTTAGTTCACCATTCTAAACTAAAAAACTTAACTATGAAATTAACTGCATTACATAATAAAAAAAATTTTATAAGTTATAAACAAATTAAAAAACAAAAATATGAATAGTTTTTACTTCATTTAAAGCATCCAGTTTTAATTATGTCAGACCACTAAAGAAATTTTCTGTCAATTGACTTTTACAAACCTTAACTATCTACAACTGATTTTTCCAACTCATCCAAAGAAAACTGGCGGTATCTACATTTTATCATTAATTTTTATTAGCTATCACATAAATTATAATCTCAAAAAACATTTAATTTATTGTTCATTATATTAGCAGGATCATGATATCAGATTTCAAAATTGTATTTTTAAAGTTTAACTTTCCATTCAACCAGGCTTTGCAGGTCCAGGACATTTCTAGATTACTGAAAATTAAGATGAATTAAGATGGAAAAGTATACGTATCAGCATGCCAGGCACTTTGAAAATAATCTACTTTCCACTTTGCAAATGACACCTTCACTTCATTGACCACAGGGTCTGGCTGTATAATAAAATTCATTACTCTCAGAGAAGATATCTCTTACTAGAGTATCTTATATCTCTACCTCTTCTGTTCTTAAATGCTTCATTCATATAATTGGCTGACCATGTGATAAGAAACGGAACTATTTTTTGTAGCCCTGAAACTAGCAGATAGAGTATAAATAAATTAAGGGGATCTAAGGTCAATCCAGGTAATCCAGAATTTGAGATGAACTGGATCCGGTTAAACTGAAAATTACTGTACTTCCAAAATTTAAAATTCTTCTATGTATCGGAACATTTACAATACTATAACGTCCTGTCCTGAACTTCTGTGGAAAGATCCCTCTTTCTCTAATATCAGGTGTTTTAGACTTGTTTGCTTTTTCTATTATGTTAGATTTAATTGTGAATGATATCGTGAATTGTTTCATTAATAATTTTTAAAAAAATTTTCCACTTAAAATTTGTGTTAAAAATAATTATAAAAAATTTAATAAGTGTTTCAGTAAATATTTAAATTGTTGACATTTTCTGTCAGGTGATGCTAGTTCCGATAATGATGATGGCAGTGGTGACGATGATGGCGAAAAAGTCAGTCGTGGTACAAATAAATCTATAGAAAAATATCGTAATCTTTTAAATAAAATACAAGAAGACAAAGAAAAGAAAAAGGATCGCGATGTTCAGATGGAAATTACTTGGGGCGTCGGGCTTAAGGAAAAAACACAATCTTTAGTCGATAAAAAACTGAAGAAGAACGAGGAATTGACACCTTTTGAACAAATGATTGAAAAGAAGAAAGAAAAAAGGAAATTGAGGAAAGAAGAAAGAAAGAAAAATCAAAACACTATTAAAAATAGCGTTGTAAGTTATACTTTTTTTTATTAGTTATTATATTAAATGTGTAATGATCTTCATTAATTTGTAATTTGTCACAAAAAAGTCTGTTGTACAGGAACTGTGTAAACTATGCTGATCTCTTTCACACAATTTTTACTTTCTCTTGCCTATATGAATATATAGGAAGGAAAGTATTGTTTTCATGTCGATTTTTCGAAATCGAGTTTTCACCGGATCTATACGTTTTCAGACCCCCTGAACCCAAAAAACATGTTTTTAGCGATTGGTCTGTGTGTCTGTGTGTGAACAGAATATCTCAAGAACGGAACGTCGTACGAACTTGAAACTTAAAACTTAAGTTACATACCACTACCGGACGCGACACGAACATTTTCATCAAAATCGGTCAACCGGAAGTAGTAGTTTATTCGTATAATTTTTCAGTTTTTTGCGATTTTCTCAAAAACTGGTCCTACGATTTTTTTAAAAATCGTTTATTTTACTCAATTTTTTATTCTCTACAAGATAGGGTAGGCGCCATGTTTGCTGAAATTCTCGGTGAGGCTGTTTTCACGTAAAAACGTTGTTTCTTTAAGATTACGGCTTTAATATAAATTTTAGCGCAAAAACTTATATAATAAAAGTTGTAGAGAATTTAAAAACCTACAACTTTTATTTCAAACATTTTTTTGTATAACGCTTAGTTTAGCGGTAATTTGCGATTTTCTGTTTTTTTTCTCATGAAAACGTGAGAAAAATCGATTTTTTTAACATTTCGGCCTTAGTATGCATTTTACGACAAAAGTGTATATAATTAAATTTATAGAAAATTAAAAGATCTACAACTTTTATTTAAAGCATTTTTCTCTACAGAGCCTAGTTTAGAGAGAAAGAGTGATTTTCCGTATTTCTAAGCCAAACTGAGGTTGATTTTCATTTTGCGTCTTTCACTCATGATTAAAATTAGGTTATGTTTGTTGAGGTTAGTTTTTTGTTTATTTCTTATGTTTTATTACTAATGTTAGGTTTATTGTTAATTATTTGCACTGGCAAGAGAAAGTTGTGTGAGTGTTTCACACCAGATTTTTGCATTTAGTTCACTTTAAATTTTATAAACTCCTTAATTACCAATCTCAGTGCCCTATGGTATAGTAAAAGCAGTTTTTAAGGTGTAAAAAGCTTCAGACCCTGCTAGTAATTGAACCCAGGACTTTCTGATTTGTAATTCGGCCAAAACCATTTTTCTTATTTGTTATCAGTCTCTCGACTGGTTTAATGCAGTTCTCCAAGCTGTTCTATCTTGCGCAAGTCGTTTCATGTCTACATACCTGTTACACCCTACATCTTTTGTAATTTGTTATATATATATATTCTAATCTTTGCATCCTCCTACAATTTACTTTCTCAATATTACCCTCCATTATTGATACCCCAATACCTGGATGTCTTAAGATATGCCCCACTAGCCTATCCCTCTTCTGGTAAGATGCTTCCATGTACTTCTTTTTTCATCCACTCGCCTAAGATCCTCTAAATTACTTATTTTTTCCACCTACCTAATCTTTAACATTTTTCTATAACACCACGTTTCGAAAGCTTCTATCCTCTTCTTTTCTACAGCCCCTATCACCCATGTTTCACTCCCGTATAATGCTACACTCCAAACATGTTTTAAGAAATTTTTCCTAATCTGTAAATCAATGTTTGCTGTCAGTGAGCTGTTTTTTATTTCAAAGGCTTTTCTAACTTGAGCAATTCTGCTTATGATATCACTTGTGCTTCTACCATCCTTTGTTATTGTACTCCCTAGATAGCAGAATTCCTCAACTTCCTGTATGTTTTCTTTGCCTACTTTTACATTTCCCACCTCTTCTAAACCACTCTTGCTGCTGAACAACACTTTCGTTTTATTCTTATCAATTTTCATGAAGTAATCCTTTTTCATGATCTCATCCATTCCATTTAAAATATCCTGTAGTTCTGTCTTTGTCTCGGCTGATACTACTATATCATCGGCGAATCTCAGCATTTTTATTGTTTCTCCTTGAATTTTTATTCCTGCATCAAATTATTACTACTGTATTTTACAATATTTTTCCTTAATTTTTAGGATAGTGAAGAAGAAGAAAAAGAAGAAGGCAATGAAGATAACGCTTTCTCTGATGATGATATACCAGATGATATTGATCTTAATGATGATTATTTCAAAGAAGAATTAGGTGATAAACCTTTAAAGAAAAACAAAAATAAAAGCAAGAATAAAAAGAAATATACTAATGATGATGAAATGGATAGTGATGAAAAACAAAAGCAAGTAAGTGTTGGCAAAAACCAATCGATTTTTTCCTGTTATGTATTGTGACACTTGTCTTTAACCTGGTTCAAACGGTTGATCTTATTTTAAGCCATGCAAAATTGATGGTGGGGAGGCGACAAACGTGCTTCAGCTAGATCAGTATAAGTCAGAAAACAGTAAATATTGCACTTTTCTATTAGGGAATTCTTTATCGCATCTAATAGTGTTTACAGAAATAGAATATCATAAAAGGGAAAGTTTTTATTCCCTTTATAGTGTGTAGGTAGCATTGATTGTTTGTGAATTGTTTGTTTTGAATGGAAGTCCGTCCAGCTCGTGTGTAAGTCAACGTGCATGCATGTTCTTTAGTTTGTGTTGAAGCTATGACAATTCTGTTACGAAATTTGCCTTGGTGTTGTTAGACGAGTTCATTCTACTGTTCAGCTGGGGGTTTACCATCACTCAGTCAAAAAATTTAACACTTTGCAAGGTTGCAAGGAAATTGTAACGGCTTCCTTCTTACCACTTTTGCAGAATTGTTCAAAAAATGTTATTGTAGAGAAAAGAATTTCCTACATTACCCTTTCTTACAGCTGTTACCGAGATCTAATAATGGCTCTGTGACATAACCGCAAAGAATGTAAAATACCATTCCTTCACCTTCCAAAATAGTCTTATTTTGAACATTTTGTAACTTCGTCAAATATATATGGAAATTTAAATGAAAAATATGCATGTGTTCAGTTTTTCTACAAAACATGTTTTATAAATTTTTTTGCTAAACTGAAATTTAAGCTCGTTATAGTACAAAATCTGAAGTAAACTCAAAAATCTTTGCAAATTAAAATTTCGCGCCCTTAACGCAAAGAATTATGACGCGATTTTCATGTTATTATCTCAAAGGGGCGTACATATTATACGAATCAGCAGTGTTTTTTTCAGAATTTTTTATCAGTAATGACGTTAGGTAAAACAGTTGTTTGAGAGCGCATTTTGATTTTTGCAATCCTTTTGTTTTTCGAGAAACAGTCCGTTCCATAAGGGTTAAGGTCCATTTCGGGATCTGGGTAAATTAAATAATTAACACATTAAAGTTTAAAATTACTAGTATTTATTGCAATTCAGTGAGCGACTAAATTCTACAAGCAAATTACTATTAAATTACTTAATTCAGAAAAGTATTTGTTCTAGAAAGAAGGCGCTAAAAAATGTACATTTCAGTTTTTACACTTTTGTTTAGGTAAATCTGTGAAGTAGCTGCTGTGTGACAAAGATTTGATTGTCCTTTGCGGAGAGAAGCAGAATCGGCTCGCTACTAGCCTTTTCAATAACATTTCATTATGTACTACTACTAACTAGTACACTGGAATTGGTACATAATGAAGTGTTATTGAGAAGGCTAGTAGCGGGTCGATTCTGCTCCTCTCGGCAAGGGGCAATCAAATCTTTGCCACACAGTATTAACACAAAATATATTTTTCCAATTTGTTATTATAAATATTCCGTTAGTCCTCGTTATTTGGGAATTAATATTATCAGAAAGCAAAAATAAGAGTCAGGTAGAGCTATCTTTTCTGTTTAATTTGGTATATAATACGTACGTGATGTCTGAAATAAAAAAACAATAAAAAATTGTGTTTGTAGGTTTTTTCGTTAAAATAGCTTGACACTTTTAAGTTAAACCTATTACTGCTTCAAGGGTTAATATGCATTTTAGGGCAAAAGCATATAATAATCAAAGTTCTAGAAAATTAAGAAACCTACAACTTTTATTTCAAACTTATTTTTTCTACAGTACTTAGTTTAGTCTCAATTAGTGATTTTTCTGTTTTTTGTCATCAAGATCAGTAAAAATATGCGATTTTTAAGATTGCGGCCTTAATATGAATTTTATAAAAAAAAGTGTATAAAATAATCTAAGGTATAAAAAATTAAAAACCGTACAACTTATTTTAAGCATTTTTTTCTACAGAGTTTTTAGTATCGGTTAGATTTTTCATATTTTGGAGTCCTACAAAATTGATTTTTGTCGAGCTTCATTCACTAATGATTATAAATATGTAGGTGATGTTTTTCATTTTACACTGTTTACTCGTGATTAAATCTTTTTCATTTTATGTTACATTATTTACATTAGCTAGAGAAAGTGATGTGAGTGTTTCACCCCAGCTTTTTAAGATCAACATGGGATGATTTAAAGCTTGTTTCCTTGTGTTATGTCACCAGGTAGTGACATTCACAACTTGTCCTGAAAATACTTAGATGTTCTTGGTGGGGCAATTAGTTTATCATGGTCGTGAGATAGACTACTGAGTATTTAAAATACTTATATAATTACTATTTGGTTAATATTGTTTTTATTTTAGGATGAACTTGCTTTGCTTTTAATGGATGATGAAGATAAAGATGGTAATAAAAAAAGTCATTTTAGCCTTGAAAAGATTCAGAAAATGGAAGAAAACCAAGGAAAAAAGAAAAGAAAAGGACGTAAACAAATCAAAGGAAAAAATAAGAAAGAAGAACCTTTGATAGAGGATGATTTTGAAGTAAGTCGACTAAAATCTTTTCATTCGTTGTTATTTTAAGTCATGTAAATTTCATGCTCATATTGACTGTTGTGTGTTATACAAGGGTCATTGGGATAAAGTACATTTTTCTTTATTTTGAAATTATTTTATTATAGCCAAACAAAATTTTTTTTGTAATGTAAGTGATACTTTTAACTGTTTTTGTACATAATCGCCGTACAAATTTACTTGTACCATTTCACCAATTTTGCTTTGCCTTCTTCATACTCACTTGCCGTTAAGTTCTTTAACCACACACTAACACCCTCTTTCAGTTTGTCATCATTTCCATAACAGTTCCCTCCCCAAAAAGTCCTTCAGTTTGGGAAACAGATGGAAATCACTCGGGGCCAAGTCCGAGTTATAGGGCGGACGATCAAAAAAAATTTCCCATTGTCACTGTTGCAGCAAGTTCTTCGTCAATGCAGCAGTCGTGCATTATCATGCAGAGCCCAACATTTCTAGACAACATCCGCGCCATTTGTTTTGAATGGCATGGCGGAGATCACAT
This sequence comes from Catonia carolina, assembly GCA_035578175.1. NCBI lineage: Eukaryota > Metazoa > Arthropoda > Insecta > Hemiptera > Achilidae > Catonia > Catonia carolina. Next base: position 45,373,141 of record JAQMRL010000006.1, on the reverse strand, counting down.
TACCATAAACCTCTGTTATTTATCTGTAAATTTCAATAAGTTGCACTCCTTTAGCATTCTAAAAGCGGATTACACTACAAACCTCACACTTAGCGGGATCATTAATTTTTTCACATATTTTAAACACTTACAAATCATCAATACAAAAATGTGGTCCTGAGTGGTTGAATAAATGATGTTTCTGGAGTAGCAAGTATTCTTTTCTACTGTAGAAGTAGTTAGAAAAGTAGATGAATGGATTTCTACAACTGATGAAATTTGTAATGAATTCCGAGCTCATCAACACATTGAGCCCGGAAGCTGGAATCACGGATGTGATGCTGTGCCTACGTGCCATTGCAGTGAGGGAATGGCATGATACCTCAAATGTCAGTTGGCCATGCAAGCAATCTTACTTATTTGTTTGTCTATTTATCAGTTAAATTTAGTACGGTATTATATGCATTTTTTGTTTTTGTTGTGTGATTATAAAAGTACGTACATTTATTAATGTATAATGTACAGTACATAAGAAATTCAGTACAGAGGTCGTGAGTTCTCAAAGTCACAAAAATTATTTTGTTACTGAATAATAATTGATTTATTTTTATGTAAAAGTATTATTCTTACCTCTTCTTGGTATAAAGAAGTTACTAGGAACGGAGAAATTAATGGAATAAATGATATAATTAATCTATTATAATGATATTATTGTGCCGCACAGGGAGGTTGATACTGTACCATTTTTACGCCGATCCGTAGTTCATATTTTGCCCACTTTTGGTGCTGTGATGGGGTTGCTGCTGCTGATAGATAGCACAGCGGTGACACCTCTCGCAGTGCATGTACCAAGTGCCAAGATGTATCTACACACTGGGGAATGCAATAGTTGAGAAGGTGACCAGGCACTATCGATTCTAACATTATCAAAGGTCGATACGGAGGAATTGCAGCTCAACTTTCAGTCAATTCTTTCTGCTACTACACCTCCTTTCCCTACCCCTCGCTTCACCGGTGACTGCTCCTCTTCGGAGGCAGCAGTGAAAGGTGCTCACTGCGTCGGCGACTGCTCCTATTTGATTAGGCAGCGGTACAGACGACCCCGCTTTGCTTCACCAGTGACTGCTCGTCTTTGGAGGCTGCGGTACAGACGACCCCGCTTCGCTTCACCAGTGACTGCTTGTCTTCGGAGGCAGCGGTGAAAGGTGTTCGCTGCGTCGGTGACTGCTCCTAATCATTTAGGCAGCGGTAAAGATGACCTTCCCCCTTCGCTTGCCAGCGGCCGCTCCTCTTTGAGGTAGCGGCGAAGGCTTCCCCAAGCATCTGTTTTACTTTTGAACTACGCCACTGGATGCCCGGCCGGTCCTATGATGAGCTCTACAGACTGCGCTACTACAAGCCGATGGCTTGTAGTAAATTAATTACACTTTTAAAATTTGTTCAAAAATTCTCGGCCGTAGGTAACAAATGACTACTTTTACTGTAGCGCGTGTAGGGTCGGTCTGAATGCATGAACAACATTTACTAACACTATCCATGTGCCGGCGATTGAATAAAAGCCATAGAAACGAAGTAAGATATGTGACACTGTTTGCATCAGTCGTCCTGAATGTGTTAATTGGGTGTTACATGGAAACAAAGAAAAGGTTAAAATTAATGAATTAGTTAATTGTGATTTTTTAGCGTTACATGAAGGAAGTCATTTTACTTCTTGATGATATTAGGAGGGATTACTACTGGATGGTTTCTTCATTCACAAAATCGCTACACTAATTGAAACGTATGCATTATTTGACATGTTGTGGCGTATGTAACATTACATAGTCAGAAAAAATTTTGTAATTAACATGTACATTTATTATTTCAGATTGATTTAAATGATGATAGATTCAGCGCTGTATTTTCACAACCTCAATTTAACATTGATCCATCTGATTCTCATTATCGTAAGACAAAAGCAATGGATGCTTTAATCAAAGAGAAAATGAGCAGAAAATACAAACGGTCGAATGATGAGGTATGTTTTTATGATTTTTATAATTTTGTTTTTTGTTTGAAGTTTCTGTAGATAAAAATAGCAGTTTATGGGGTTATGGAATCTGTGCGTGTAATAAAATTAGTTTAATTTTTAGTTAGTCAAAAGTTACCTTGGAAGAGAACTGTAAGTAATTCATTCTCTCATAGGTATACTGTTTGAGAAACGTGTTCTTTACGATAAGGTCTCTCACTACATTGGGAGTAGCATTCTAAGTAAGTGGTGTTGTAAGTACAAATTGGTGTTCTTTTACTACAGTTCTATTTTTACTTTCTCTTGCCACATGTAGGGAAGGAAAGTATTGTTTTCCTGTCAATTGTTCGAAATCAAGCTTTAAATGGGTACACATGTTGTCCAGGCCCCTGAAACCAAAAAAAAACATGTTTTTAGCGATTGGTGGGTGTGTGTGAGTGAACATAATATCTCAAAAAAGAAATAGTATACGAAGTTGAAATTTGATATGTAAGTTAGGTACCACTACAGGACCCAACATGAATATTTTCATCAAAATCGTTCGACTGGAAGTAGCAGTATATTCGTACGATTTTTTATTTTTTTGCTATTTTCTTAAAAATAGCTTCTACATTTTTTTTTTTAAAATCGCCTTGTTTACTTCATTCTTTATGCTCTAAATAGGATAAGCATCTTGGCTGTGCTGGAAACAGTTCCAGCATTGTTTCCAACAATGGAAAATTTGTATGGAGCGTTGTAGGGATAGAGAAGGAGTGTATACTGAAAGTGACAATAAGTGATTATGTATAAAATTAAAATTAAATTTTTTACATCAGTCTCGTTATTTAATAGCTACACCTCGTGTATTCAAAGTTATAGGAAATTAGAAAACCGACAACTTTTATTTTAACCATTTTTCTCTGCAGAGCCTAGTTTAGAAACAATTACTGATTTTCCATATTTTTAAGTTCTAAATTAGTGTTAATTTTTTATTTGTTATTTTTAAGTTCATTTTAGTGTTAACTTATTTACAATTATAAAGTGTCATTAATAGTGCTCAGATTTTCCGTATATATTTTTTAAGTTCTAAAATAAGTTTATAATCCGTTTTGAGTGTTTTTGAATGATTTGCGACCGAAAAACCCCAATTTTATTTTAAATATTTGTGCATATTTCGGACCCTTTTGCATATTTGTGGTATTTTTGCATATTTTAGACAAATTTCCAGAAAACTTGTAAAAAACAAAAGTATTTGTAAAGGCACCGAGCAAAATAAGGGCATTCAAGAATGCTTATCCTTACGTTCCTCTCCCACCTCAACCTATAATCACAAGATGGGGTACTTGGATATCTGCAGCCAATTACTTTCCTGAACACCATGAAAAAGTGAAGAAAATAATTGGAAGTTTTGATGAATCAGAGAACCAAGCAATAGTTCAAGCTCATGCTGCACTAACCAGGTCTTCAGTGGTTCAACAACTTGCTTATGTTCATTCCAATTTTGGATTCATTCCCGATTTAATTACAGCATTAGAATCAAAAGGAATGAACCTATGTGATTCAGTCGGCCTCATTGATAGGTTAAAAGAAAAAAGTAAAGAATGGGGAGGACATGTCGGCGAAAAGTTGAGGAAAAAATTGGATGCTGTGTTGAAGAGAAACCCAGGATGGAAGGCGGCTCAGGATGTTTCAAGAATTTTGAAGGGAGAGCTTGCGGATGAAATGGAAATGCAAACGAGTGACCCCCTAGAAATTTCAGCTCTGAAATTCCTACCAATTTGTTTCAAGAGATGTTGAATGCTCCTTTTCAGCAATGAACAACGTCCTGTCTGACAAAAGACGGAGCTACAAAGTGGAAAATTTGGAAAAAACTTTGATTATTTTATGCAATTAACATAATTTATTTATTTAAAACTTCAATTTTTTTAAATGTGATGATTACGGTTATAGTGGTTAAATTATGATTAATTAGCGTATTCATTATTTAAAAATTTTATAAATATATTGAAATATATATTTTCTAACCACCAGAATACGGTAACATAAAACACTTACCAATGTTTATAGCGCTTTCGTGTATCTTGTACACATCTTCAGTAAAATTAACATTTATTACAAGTCAAAATTTAAAACTTCCTGCTCCTACCATGGTAGATAAGGAATCTTATCCTAAATGTTAATTTTACTGAAGATGTGTACAAGATACACGAAAGCGCTATAAACATTGGTAAGTGTTTTATGTTACCGTATTCTGGTGGTTAGAAAATATATATTTCAATTTTAAATAATACGGCTGTTTAAAAATCCTACATAGGATGTTTAATAAAATGTATAAATATAATGTATTTCAAAGTTAAATTAATTAAACAAAATTATTAAAAATAAGTTATTTTTATTTTTGCATATTTCAACTTTTTTGGTGCATATTTTCTCTTTTTTGGCATATTTGCATGCATATTTTGGGTCAAAAAGTGCATATCGATCCAAGACTAGTTATTAACATAACACACCCATTAATTTGTTTATATTAGTGTTTAGATCAGTCCAAAAAAAAAAACAATTAGTTTAACCAAATATAATAAGCAATTCTTATGTTATTTTATACCTAATTTTTATTTGTTTATTACAGGTCTATGGAAAAAGTGAGGTTAGTCCTAAACCAAGTAAAGTACAGAAGCTTGATTCCGATTTGTCAAGTATGATTTCGTCCATAAAGAAGAAAACAAAGGGTGTAAAGTAAAACCTAGAATGTCAATATTAAATTCTGAATAATATATCAAGTAATTTAAACACTTAAAAAAAGCAATTTGAGGAAATATTTGAAATGTATATGTGCCAAAAAAGTATTAATTTTGAATTCTAGGTAATTGATGTAAGTAATAGAATTCGTTTTTGATTCAACATACTGCCCATTTAGCCAGACTGTTAAAAAACTTCTTTTTCAAATTCTTTTCTTAAAAATGTATAGTTTTGTGTTATCACTTCTGAAAATGTTTGCAGTTTTAAGTTTTTTTGCTACAGTTATAGTTTTTTTGATGATTTTCATTTCACTAAGCTTCTTTTAGTTTCATACTTTGGTTGGGCTCGTTGTTGTTAGAGTATTCCTGGGAAAGTCTGTCAGTGGAAGTCTTCATATTGTCCACATATATTGGTATCTGAGTAGGGTGACCTGAAGGATCTGAAACACTGCAAACTTATTAAGTGGTGTCAAATACCTACATGACTGCAAGGTCCAGGTTTTGAATTTCTTGGTTTAAATTTGGAAGGCTTCTGGAACGGTAAAATATAAAGGTTTTTGTAAAGGAGTTTTGTTCTTTGATGTAATTTTAAAGGTAAAAATCTGTCATGAGACACTCACATCTTCTCTTGCCGATGTAAAAAAGTATATGTGAGATTACTACATGCCACAAATAAAACATATCCATGATAAAACCTTTCAGCCAATGCGGCCTTCATTTTAGGTTCAGTATTTTGCCGACCCCCTTTGAAAAATCTTTAAAAAAATTTAAAAATCTACAATAGTTGTAATTTTTATTTAAGGATAAGAGTTGATATTTGTGGGAGTCAATCCGTGAAATGAGCAAGCTGTACAAAATGCTGAGCTAAGTGTTCATCTTTATGATGAACTATCATGATAACAAGCAATGAAATCAACATTCAACAATGCTTTTGACGAAAGATTTTTGATTGAGTATTTAAAAAGAATACCCAAAACTGTCCAGAGTAGCATTAAAAATTTTGAAACCATTTGCTACATCCTACAACTGTGGACAAGGATTTTCCATAATGGTGAATTTGAAACCCAAATCAAGAAATCATTTGACGTTGGAAAATGACATTGTTTTGTGTGTTACATAAATAAAGCCAAACATTTAAAAATTGGTTAATTGCAAACCAGCTGAACTTTTCCGTTAATTGAATTGGAAAAAGTTGTAAAAGTAATGTACAATTTTTGTGTTTCTTTTTAAATGAATAACTTTTAAATTTTTTCCTCATATTTTCCGACCCCCCAGACACACCCTGTGACCCTCCATGGGGTTGCAACCCACAGTTTGGAAAACACTTGTTTAAGTCATCAGCCAAAAGGCTGATATGAACCTCTAGAGGCTTTATTAAGTAAAACAAGGAGTGAGATGGTTTACCTATGCCTTCTCATGGAGTGAAAAAATATGCGTACAGCATGCTGGGCCATCTGAAAAGCATCTACTTTCAGTCCTTCAAATGACTCCTTCAGTTCATTTACCACAGGGCTGTATAATGAAATTCATTACTTTCAGAGGAGATACCTCTGACTAGTGTGTTTTTACACCTCTACATCTTCTGTTCTCAAATGTTTCAGACATATAATTGGCTGACCATGTGATGAGAAACCGAACTATTTTTTTAGCCCTGGATGTAGCAGATCGAGTGTAAATAATTTAACACTCCACCTGCCCGTTTTGGGCAAAGATAACCCACCATAGTCGCTAGTAACCAAGCTGTTGATGCAACTTCAAATAAACTAAAAAAAAAAAATAATAACAGTGAATTATTTAAATAAAATAAACTATTATTTTTATTGTAAAATTAAATTAATCACATTCATGACTTGTCATTTTCGATGAGATGATGACAATCATCTCTATTACTATTCTAAATTTTGATGAGTCATTTCAGTTTATTTAACCAGTCAGATCCACTTTTTTAATCTGACAGCTTTAACTGTCACATACTAAATGTAGTGCAATGACTTTATTGTTTAAAACTCTCTGTGGTCCAGATGTTCTTCATGACATAATAATAATAACAAAAGTAATTTTTTTTTGTTTTATATTTATGTGTAATGTATTCAGTGTAATACATTTTTTGTGTACTTGACAATTTGTCTGCTGAACTATTTGGGATTGTTCTGTTCTGTTAATTGAGATTTGCTTTTTACTTTCTCTTGCTCTATATGAATATATATGAAAGGAAAGTATTATTTTCATGTCAATTTTTCTAAATTTGAGTTTTCATCGGAAATGCATGTTTTCAGGCCCTTTGAACCCCTAAAACATGTTGTTAGCTAATTTTGTGTGTGTGAACAAAATATCTAGGAACAGAATACCACACGAACTTGAAACTTATAGCTTAAGGCCGGAGGGTTTCTGTAAGCGGAGTTGAGTTAAGTTGAGCGCAGTGTTGTTAAGTGAAATTGTGCTAAGTTGTGGGGGGGGGGGGCAACTAGGAGCATAGTGTTGCTCATTTTATCAAAGAAACATGTTGAGGACTTCTCATAAGAAACTTGAATAGGTGTTGTTAAGTTCCGATTCCGATACCGAATCAATGTACTATACTGCAAGTCTTCTGATAAACCATAGAAAAGAGTGGGAAAGTTTATATCTACATGGAAGACTGCAACACGGTTGCATACTATTTTTGAAGAACTCTACAACGAACAATTCAAAAATTATTTTCGAATAATGCAGAATAGTATAGAACTCTGCAGATACACTGAAATTATGCAAGTTGGCAGAAATTTTATCGAAAAGCATACAAAGTCAACTGGTGAGGGAAGTGTAGTCAGCTTTCAAAATGGAACAAGACAGCAACGAAGCTGAGTGGAGTTGAGCCCAGCGACACCACTCACTGCTCCTCATCGTGTCTCCGCCCAGACTTATACAAACACGGGTTCGTTTTTGTCAGCTGAGTCCACTTCACTCAACTCAATTCAGCTCCGCTCTTAGTAGCTATTCGGCCTAATTTAGGTATCAGAAGGAGATCCAACACAAACATTTTTATCGAAATCCATCAACTGGAAGTAGTTTTTTCGTGTGATTTTTTTCAAAAACGACATGATTTTTTTTAAATTGCCTTAATTGCTGCTGTTGTTATGGTCTACAAGCTATTGGTAAGTGCTGTCTGCTGAAATTATTAAGGGATGCTGTGCCCTCGTCGTAAAAATTTTTTTTTAATAATGCGACCTTAATAAGCATTTTACGATAATAGCGTACAAGATCAAAATTATAGAAAATTAAAAAATCTACCACTTTTATTTCAAACATTTTTTCTACGAGCTTAGCTTAGCGTCAATTAGTAATTTTACGTATTTTTAAGTTCTACAGAGATTGATTCGTATTTTTAAGTTCTACGGAGATTGATTTTCATTTTGCTTCATTTACTTATGATTTAACCCGGCTAGGGTCTAGCAATTTTCACAAGTTAAAACCCACTGTTACATAACATACCTTAGTCGCTATTAACTGAACTATTCATGCGACTTTAAATAAAAACTAAAAAAAAAAAATTAGGTTATATTTTTCATTATTTACATTGGTAAGAGAATGTCGTGTGTTTCACACAGATTTTTTTATTTTATTATGAACCTATATTTAAATTAGGTTAATTAAATAAATAAATGTAAATTTATTGGTGTAACATAGTACGTTATGGATGTATAGTATAAGTAATGACATTGTTAAATTGTTTTAAATTTGTAAAAAAGAATTGTAATAATTTATATAAAATTATTTTTGAAACATTTTTTTCTTTTAGAATTTAATGTATTCCTTTTTCATACTACCTGCCAAAGAATTGCTTATACTATACTTCATCATCATCCTATCACTATCCTGAACTTATTTATACTCCATTGCTCTCTTAGCATCATATCTTCTTCCTGATTACCCATAATTGAACCCATCTACTTCACTCTTGGTCTGTCCCATGGTTTTTCTCCTTCCATCTCTAAGTACAAAAAATTTTGGAATTGTTTACTTTTTCTCACTAAATAAAATATTTTTCTTTTTTTACAGTCATATTGGGCCAATTTCAGACTTTGTAGAGTGATTTTAAATGTTTTTATGATCTTTTTGCAGCCCACATTCTCAGCATTCTCTTGTAAGCTTTTCTTCTGTTTTCCCTCTTCATAGACGCCCTTAAAGTCCGTAATTAGTTGTCTGAATTTGGTTCGGTTTAGTGAGGTTTCTTGGTTTGTTCCAGTTTTCTCAATATCCTTTGACTTCTTTAAACCATTTATCCTACACCTTAGGTCTATGAGGTGTGGCTATTAAATAACGAGACTGACGTAAAAAATTATATTTTTATTTTATACCTAATCACTTATTGTCACCTTCAATATACACTCTTCTCTATCCCTACAATGCTCCACGCAAATTTTCCATTGTTGAAAACAGTGCTGGAAGTCATATTCTGTCAGCTCCTTCAGGACATGTGCCGCTTTCTCTTTTACAGCTTCCACAGACTCAAATCTTGTCCTTTTTAATGCAGATTTCACCTTAGGGAACAGGTAGAAGTCACATAGTGCAAGATCTGGTGAATAAGGTAGATGTTCTAACACTGAGATGCTGTTCTTGGCTAGGAACCTCTTGACAGATAACGCGGAGTGAGCTGGCGCATTGTCTTGGTGGAGAACCCATGATTTGTCCTTCCACATTTTGGGGTGTTTTTTCCTTACTCTGATGTAGTTTAGAAAGTACCTCAAGGTAGTAATATTGATTAATTGTTTGACCTTCAGGAACCCAGTGAAGGTACACAATCCCATGGATATTAAAAAAAAACAATCATTGCTTCAAATTTTGATTTGCTAATTCGAGCTTTTTTGGCTCTTGGTGAAGTTCGATTCTTCCAGTGCATGGATTGGCGCTTTGTTTCCGGATCATAAGTAAAAAACCACACGTTTAATCACATGTTATAATCTTCTACCTGTTCCCTAAGGTGAAATCTGCATTAAAAGTGACAAGATTTGAGTCTATGGAAGCTGTAAAAGAGAAAGCGGTACGTGTCCTGAAGGTGCTGACAGAAGATGACTTCCAGCACTGTTTCCAACAATGAAAAATTTGCATAGAGCGTTGTAGGGATAGAGAAGGAGTGTATATTGAAGGTGACTATAAGTGATTGTGTATAAAATTTTTTACGTCAGTCTTGTTATTTAATAGCCACACCTCATATTGTTTAATATCTTAAAATTTGTTTTGTCAACTGGTTGTCATCCGTTCTATACAGGTGTCCGTAATATGTTTGTTCTTTTTCTAATCATTTTCATTAATCGTTCATTTTTTTTGTACAATTCTTCTTATTGTTCATGTACTATTTTCTCTACTTCTTTTAGATCAGCCTTTCCAGTCATTCAAAGGCACTCACTCATATAGACACTCAGGTTTTATAAATAAAATACTTTAAACAGAAGAAAAATAAATTACTTTTGTTAGTTATCACTCCTGCTTTTTGATGTTGCAAGATTTGGTTGAAATTCTAGTGAAGGTATTGGTTTATTTATTTAGCTTTAATTGTTTAGTTTTTTTGTAACTAGAGGAAGGTATTGAAGATTATACACATTTGATAATGTTTAATAAGTTGTATTACGTAAGGAGATGATATCTGAATCAAGAGGTATGTTAAACAGAAAATAATTAATTAATATAATAATTTCACCAACCTTCTTTTTAAACTGAGTCACCTTTATTTTTATTCTTACTTACACGTGTTTCGGTGGATCCACCATCATCAGAGTAAATAAAAAAATTGAAACTAAAAAATTTTTATCTCACTTATTTAAAATTTACAGAAGATGATACATCTTCAGTCATTTGTATAAAACTGTCATTTTATACAAATGACTGAAGATGTATCATCTTCTGTAAATTTTAAATAAGTGAGATAAACATTTTTTAGTTTCAATTTTTTTATTTACTCTGATGATGGTGGATTCACCAAAACACGTGTAAGTAAGAATAAAAATAAAGGTGACACAGAAAATAATTGATGTATTTTAGTAAGAAATGTATTATTATATTATATATTATTATCAAGAGGTACGTTAAATAGAAAATAATCGATGTATTTTATTAAGAAATATATTATTGAACCTACTATAATAACTGATGTTGTTGGAATTAGCCACAGTGCAATGGAATAAATCTCATTGGTCACCAAGCTGCTGAAAGCCGAAGATTGGTAACTAAACCAAGAAGGGGATTTGCACTGAACATAAATAATGACTTAAAATCTATATTTCTGTAGTACTAATATTATAAAGAACTAGCACTTGTTCGTTGGTATGAGTTAATCTCCGAAAGTACCTAACCAATTTTAAAATGAATTTCCCTTTTAGTAAGCTTCTTAGGGCTTCCTAAGTAACATAGGCTACTAACATAACATAAGGATAAGTAACTTAGTATTACTTTTTTTAACATCTAAGTTTATTTTAAATCTGTTGAAAAATAACTACAAGTAAATAATATGAAATTGTTTACATAACGAAGACAACACCCAATGGTATTGCTTCCATAAGAAAAACAAAATTATTTACAGTTTTTGAAAGTATTAACCCTTTCAGTACCAATGTCCAGAAAACAGGACGGCAGTATATTTTACGTAGGGACAACATCCTGTTTACCGGGTAACCGAACATTTACAAAAAAAAATGTTTAAACAAAAATTAATAGAATAATGTATTTTTCAAACCGCCTCCTTGGCATAGTGACTAGCACGCTAGCCTGCAAAGTTAAAGGTCCCGGATTTGATTCCCACCTAGGGTCTGGAAATTTTAACTCATTAAAACCACCATTAAGTTACCAAAACTCACAGTAATTGCTAATGACCAAGCTGTCGATGTGGTTTAAATAAACTTAAAAAAAAAACTATTTTGAATATTTTTAGTGTTAGAACGATTTTTTTTATGAACATAATAGAAATTAATTTTTAACAGAAAATTTTATTTTTCTGTAACATTGAAATTTTGGTTGGCAATGGGAGACTTATGCCTGCAAGTTTTCAAAATAAGGGCTGGCACTTTTTGTACACTTTTATTCAAATTAAATGGCTTTAGATCAAACTTTTAAATATTGTTTAGCACTGAAAGGTTGGAATCTAGATAAAAAGATGAATAACAGAAAAAAATTTAACAAACATAATAGATAATAGAATGTGTAGAGAAAGATGATTATGATAGAGATTAATAAATGAACTTAACTATTTAGGTTATTTGATAAATCTGAACGGAAGGTCAAGCAATTTTAGTCATGTTACGTTTTCGCTATATCAAGTAAATGAAGCGCCAAAGAATTCAGATGATCTGCTAATTTTTACTTGATATTTTAAACTTAACTCATTATTTCTATCTTTCATGGTATTAACATGTAAGTCCTTAAGCAGTGCATCATATTTGTCTTATACCATGGAACATTTTGTTATAATCCACAAAACTTTTGCTGGAATCATATGTGATGACAAGAGTTGATTTGAAAAAAATTTCATAGGATAAATGAAGTTTATTTTGTTTGTAAAGATTGGTTCTTTTATCCATTAGTTTATTCAGTCTGTATATACTGAAAATTTTTGACGGGACAAGATATCGAAAAAATCATGTCTCCAATTTCTGCATAAAAAGTTATGTGAACCATCCAGAAATCAAAGAAATAATACTTTTTTATTATAGTTTACATATTTTTTTATAACACTTGTTACTCTCGGATAGTTTTCCCCCTTTCTATTGCTGATTGATTTGGTGTTAAATGTATATGGTTGTGTGAGAAGTTAATGCATTAAATTTAGTTTGTCATTTAGCACAAGTGGAGGTTGTTAGTTTTCAAATAAACATTAAAGTAAGTTAGGTCATGTGTTAAATAAATTTACTTAACTATTATATTTCGTAAATTTTGAATATTTTTCCACAAATCATTGTTACTATGAAATAATTAACAACTCTAATTAATCAATCTTTTATAACTAGAAAAGATGATAGGATTACCAAAATTTTAATTACTTATTCTAATAATAAAGTGTTTGATTAGTAATTAAAATTTTATGTTCAAAACGTGTAATGGAGTACCTATAAAAAATTATAAAATTTCTTTCTTGGTTAACCTTCCAAAAATTAAAGAAATAATACTTTTTTTATTATATTTATCTTACTTTTTCTTATATCGCTTGTTTCAGATAGTTTTTCCTCCCCTACCACACTGGCAATGTATGGTTGTGTGAGAAGTTAATGGTTTCAATTTAGTTTGCCATGAAGCACAAGCAGGGGTTATTTTAAAATAACCGTTTCACTTAAACGAAAAGTTAGGTCATGTTCTGTCGAATAAATTTACTAAACTATTATTTTTCGTAAAATTTTGAATATTTTTCCACAAAATTATTATGAAAAAATGAGAATTATTTGATCTTGTAGAATTAGGAAAGATAATAATTATTTTGACCAAAATTTTAATATTATAATTACATAATTTATTTAAATTTTATGTTATAAAATATGAAACGTGTAACGAAGTTTTTAATTATTATAAAAAAATATATAATTTCTTCCCTGGTTAAGGTAAATTGAAAATTTATGCAGCTTGTACGGTTTTATTAAAATAAACATGATAATAATTTGGTTAATAATTTACTTTCTTTTTGTCGGAGAAAAAGATATCAACAATTTAAAATAAAGAACCATGTGGAAGAAATTTTGGCCGCAAGCCTAAATAAACAAACAGAGCTGTTCATAACAGTGTTGGAAAAGTGTTTGTTGGAGCGTATTTCGTATAAAACTTAGTACTAAATGGTGAAAACAATTCTTAATAATTGCGTTCGTATCCGATAGGTAGCGCGCGTGTTCTCCTGTGAGAGTAAATCGAGTGACGTTCATGCAATGACCGCCATGTTACAGAACAGATCCTAGTAAGTGAGTTGATATTGCTAGTGTCAGTATGGATAAGTTAAGTGTTTTCGTGATTTGTGTGTTTTTATCGACCACATAATGGATTTATTAATTGTTTGACATCTTATAATATCGGTAAGTTATATTATTAATTAATTTAGTATAGTTGTTTATACATTACTTGATTATTTCGTTGATTTTATCAATGTTTTGATGTGTTTAAGCTGAAGTTTAGTGGGGGTATAGGGAGGGGAATCGATGCCAGTTCGCTCTGCTTTTGCCTCGCCTATACAAAATCAAGTTTGTTACTATGTAGACATACATGTTAAATTGAATATTTATTTAAATATTATTTTATGAGATTTATATTATTTTATATTACCCGATAAATTATTTAATAAATTAATTTTAATATTATTATTATTTAAAATCCGCCATTGTGCCCTAAATACGGTTAAACATTCATTTTCTCTATATTTTCCCTTGTGCTGGATTTATATCAGCTAAACAAATAATGTCACACAAGCTAATTAATACCTTAATCTGAATGAATACTTAATTAGTGACATTAATTATTCTGACGTTTCATCGTATTTTTATTATTTTACAATTGAAGTGAAAAAGTGAAAACTTATTTTCTTTGTAAAAATATTAAAACTACTTTTTAATTAACTTGTTAAATTAACAATTTTATTTTTTAATTATAAAATATTGAAACGAGAAATCAATTAAGTTTATAAAATTATTTTTTAAAGTCGATTTATCTTTTAAACACATAAATATTTATATTTTTATTATAAATTGTTCGGTGTACGTATATTTTTAGTTGAACTAGGCGAAAGTTATTTGTGACTTAATACTTACTGTAATTTTAGTCGTACTATTTTTGTTTTATTCTTTTTATTGTTATTATTCGATTATTAATTGATGACTGAACGTGACAGAAATAAATTGTCATTTAGTACGAATTTTTTACCGTTTAAATTCTAATTTAGTTAAACATAATTGAATAAAAAATACAATATAAATACAGATCTGTGTTGTTTATACACGGTTTAATTTGTTTATAGTCTGTATAACTATTTATTTTGTAATCGAGAAAGATGACTCATAAGTATAATGTCAGGATCTAAAGTGGAATTGAATGATACGAAAAAGAATTGGCAGGCAACATCGAACCTTTGGGCTATCGGTTGATAATCTTTGTATTTATCAATAATCGTTTTTCAAATAAGTTCGGAAAGTACAAAATTTCTGTAGGGGTAATTTTTTATTTATTTTACAGTCCATGCCGGTAACGTTAAAATTTGTAAATCAGTTTCCAAAAATTTAATTTCTGAAATTTTTGTAATTTGGTTCTTTATTTTTTTTCAATCGTCGTTAGGTTTACTGAAATAATTTTTTTTTCATTGTTTTAAAGAAGGAACCTGGATTAAGTGCAAAGTATTTAAAATTTTACTATTACATTATTTCAAACTTTTCCTAATCTTTTTTTTTTACTTTTTGAACGAAAACTAGTCAAAATACAATCTGTACCCGGAAAGTTGACAGTAAAACATTATCAGGATAAGATTTTCCGGGTTGTTTTTAGATTTGTAATGTAAACGAAATTAAGTTTTTGAAAGTCACATCTACATTTTGATTATTAAAGACTACTTTGGATTAAGGAACGTGGGTTCCGGGTATCGAACCCGGAACCTCCGCTTTGTTGGGTAGCACGTTAACCACTGGCCACGGAGGTGCCCAAGATTATTTTTTAAAGTCGTATCAACAACTCTGTTATTAACGACCGCGGTGGGTTTTCACTTGTGAAAATTTGCAGACTAGCCGGGAATCGAACTCGGAATCTTCGCTTTCCAGCTTAGCACACCAACCACTGGGCCACGGAGGTGGCCAAGTTTATTTTATTCTAAACGAAAATGTATAAAACAAATCTTAAAAACAGTCCTAACGATTTCATATTTAAATGTGTTTATTTAGTGTACGATTTTTATTTAATCAGAAATATTGTATGAAAATAATTAGTATTTCTAGAAGAACTCAAGTTTTCATAGCTCTCATAATTTTTCTGAAAAAATTTCAGCCGTAAGATATATCTGTTCGTTAAAATATTTGTAGAGATCTACAACTTCTGTATTTACAGATTTGTTACGTCGCTTAATTTTTAGTGATAACGGTTTTTTTATTGATAACTTCACAAAAAATTCAACTTGTTAAAATATAAACTGTATTCGGGAAATTTGGAGTATAAAATTATCAGGAAAAGATTTTCCCGCGTGTTTTTGGATTATTAATGTAAACGAATTAAGTTTTTTAAAGTCGCATCAGCATCTTGATTGTTGGCGACTTTTTCAAAACCCTAGCAGGGAATGGAACCCGGAAGCTCCGCTTTTCAGTGTAGCACGTTAAACGCTGGGCCACAGAGGTGTCCGAGATTTTATTTTAGTATTTTTAAACTCGCATCAATAGCTCGGTTGTTATCGACTACGATGGGTTTTTAACTCGTGAAAATTTTCAGACCCTAGCCGGGAATCGATCTCGAAACCTTCGCTTTCCAGCTTAGCACACTAGCCACGGAGCCGGTCAAGTTTATTTTATCCTAAACGAAAATGTATAAAACAAATCTTCTTAAAAACAGTCCTAACGATTTCATATTTAAATGTGCTTATTTAGTGTATGATTTTTATTTAATCAGAAGCAATGTATTAACATAATTAGTATTTCTAAAAGAACTCAAGTTTTTCTATCACACGTAATTTTTCTTCAAAATTTCTACCATAAGATACATCTGTACGTCAAAATATTTGTAGAAATTTACAACTTCTGTATTTACAGATTCATTACGACGTTTACTTTTCGGTGATTACTGTTTTTTTTTTATTAAAAATTTCACGAAATTCTCGTTACGTAATTTTAGAGTAAAGTTGCATTCATAAATTTTATATTTGTTAGAGGAAATGTTTTTATATTTATAACACAATTTTCTATTAAATGTAGTAGTCTACATTTTAAAATTGGCTTCATGAATGATTCGTGTAAAAATGTTAAAAATGATTTTGTATACCCTACCCTACAATTTATTGTATTTGCAAATTTTATTGTACAAAATTTATTGTATTTTTACTTTCTCTTGCCTATATGAATATATAGGAAGGAAAGTATTGTTTTCATGTCGATTTTTCGAAATCGAGTTTTCACCGGATCTATACGTTTTCAGACCCCCTGAACCCAAAAAACATGTTTTTAGCGATTTGTGTGTGTGTGTGTGTGTGTGTGTGTGTGTGTGAACAGAATATCTCAAGAACGAAACATCGTACTAACTTGAAACTTGAAACTTAAGTTACATACCACTACCGGACCCGACACGAATATTTTCATCAAAATCGGTCAACCGGAAGTAGTAGTTTATTCGTATAATTTTTCTTTTTTTTGCGATTTTCTCAAAAACTGGTCCTACGATTTTCTTTTTAAATCGCCTGGTTTATTTATTTTTTTATGCTCTACAAGATAGGTTAGGCGTCATGTTTGCTGAAATTCTCGGTGAGGCTGTTTTCACGTAAAGAAATGGTTTTTTTAAGATTACAGCTTCATTATAAATTTTAGCGCAAAAACTTATATAATAAAAGTTGTAGAGAATTTAAAAACCTACAACTTTTATTTCAAATATTTTTTTGTATAACGCTTAGTTTAGCAGTAATTAGCGATTTTCTGTTTTTTTCTCACGAAAACGTGTGAAAAATCTATTTTTTTAAGATTTCGGCCTTAGTGTGCATTTTACGACAAAAGTGTATAGAATTAATTTTATAGGAAATAAAAAGATCTACAACTTAAAGCATTTTTCTCTACATAGCCTAGTTTAGTGTGAAAGAATGATTTTCCGTATTTTTAAGCCGAACTGAGTTTGATTTTCATTTTGTGTCTTTCAGTCATGATTAAAATAAGGTTATGTTTATTGACATTAGTTTTTTGTTTATTTCTAATATTTTATTACTAATGTTAGGTTATATTGTTAAATATTTGCATTGGCAAGAGAAAGTTGTGTGAGTGTTCCACACCAGATTTTTTTTAATCATAATGTGTGTACATTGCATTTGTTCAGTTCAGAACAATAAGCAACCCTATGACATGAGGATGATATAAATATGACGTGTAAATGAATTGTTGTCTTGTACAGACGAGGAGACTAAATTACTGAGAAAGTATGGTTAATTCAACCCGAACCATCAAAGTACATCGGTAACCACTGTCTAGTATTCAAATCCGTATAAAAGTACCTTTAATGGGATTTCAACCTCGGAACCTTCGCCTCCATAAATCAGCTAACTCGTGGCGACGACTTTACCACTAAACCAAATTATAGAAGCTAGATGAAATTCTAGATGCAAAGTGGAGATCCCGAGTTCGATTCCCGGCTATGTTTTGGAAAATTATTACACGTTCAATATAACCGTTCCTTAATCCAAAGTAGTCGCTAATGACCAAGATGTTTATACGATTTAAATTAAAATTCCAGTTAAAACTTGAATTAAATAAAATCTGGTGTGAGCACTTACACAAATTTCTCTTGCCAAAGCAAAAAATGAACAATATGATCTAACGTTAGTAATAAAACGTTAGAAATAAACAAAAAACCAACCTCAAACAACATGACCTTATTTTAATCATGAGTGAAAGAGGCAAAATGAAAATCAACCTGTTTGGCTTAAAAATACGGAAAATCACTCTTTTACCCTTAACTAGGCTCTTAAAGTAAAATGCTCTAAATAAAAGTTGTAGAACTTAAAAATTTCTATAAATTTGATTGTATACACTTTTGTCGTAAAATGCATACTAAGACTGAAATCTTTAAAAAAATCGATATTTTTACACAATTTCGTGAGAAAAAAACAGAAAATTGATAATTACCGCTAAACTAAACTTTATACAAAAAATTATTTAAAATAAAAGTTATAGGATTTTAAATTTTCTACAACTTTTATTAAATAGCCTACATTTTTTCGCTAAAATGCATATTAAAGCCGCAATATTAAAAAAACAATTTTTTTACGTGAAAACAGCCTCTCCAAGAATTTTAGCAGACATGGCGCCTACCCTATCTTGTAAAGCATAAAAAATTTAGTAAATGAGGCGATTTTTAAAAAAAATCGTAGGAGCCGTTTTTGAGAAATTCGCAAAAAAGTGAAAAATGATAGGAAACTACCACTTTCGGTTGACCGGTTTTGATGAAAATGTTCGTGTCGGGTCCGGTAGTGGCATGCAACTTAAGTTTCGAGTTCGTACGATGTTCCGTTCTTGAGATATTCTGTTCACTCAACACACACACACACACACACACCCAGAGACCAATCGCTAAAAACATGTTTTTGGGTTCGGGGGTCTGAAAACGTGTAGATCCGGTGAAAAATCGATTTCGAAAAATCTACACGAAAACAATACTTTCCTTCCGATATATTCATATAGGGAAGAGAAAGTAAAAAAAAAAAAAAAAAAAAAAAAAAACCATCTGTGTGAAATACTCACATGACTTTCTCTTGCCTATGTAAATAATGTAACTATGTTTGTATGTTCAATCATAACTACAATGACATCAGTTTTTCGGTTTCGCGAATTTCAGGAGAGTATGATTTACAGAGGTTCCACTTTCAAACAAGTAAACAATGTAAAATGAAAAACATAACCTAAAATTTTAATCATGAGTAAATAACGCAAAATGAAAATCAACCTCTGTAGAGCTTAAAAATTCGGAAAATCAGTAATTCCCTCTAAACTAGACTTTGTTGAAAAAAATTCTTAAAATAAAAGTTGTAGGATGTTTTAATTTCCTATAACTTTAATTATATACTTTTTTGTCTGAAAATGTATAACTAAGGCCGAAATCTTAACAATACCATTTTTTACAGATTTTCATAAAGAAAACCAGAAAATCGCTAAACTAAGCGTTTTACAAAAAAATGTTTAAAATAAAGGTTTTGGGTTTTTAAGTGTTCTATAACTTTAATTATATACAAGTTTGCTCTAAAATGTATTTAGGCTGCAATCTTAAAAAAAAATTTTCTACGAGGGAACAACCTTTGCAAGAATTTCAGTAGACATGGCGCTTACTCCATCTTGTAGAACATAAAAACTTGTAGTAAATGAGGCGATTTTTTAAAAAAAATCTTAAAAGCCGTTTTTGAAAAAATCGCCCAAATAAACTACTACTTCCAGTTGACCGATTTTGATGAAAATTTTCGTGTCGGGTATTCTTGTACAGTAGTAGTACTCCTAATTTAAGTTTCAAGTTTCAACTTCGTACGATGTTCCGTTCTTGAGCTATTTTGTGTACACACACACACACACCCATCGCTAAAAACATCTCTTTTTGGGTTCAGGGGGTCTGAAAACGTACGTATATATCTGGTGAAAAATCGACATCAAAACAATACTTTCTTCCCTATATTCATATATGGCAAGAGAAAGTAAAAATTATAATAATAAAGTTCATTTGTTTTTGTCGGTGATAGGATTAAGAGATCTTTTTTCATTATTTTTTAAGGATTATTAGTTATAGATCTTTTTACAAAATAAATATTCGTTTAACTGTATGAAATTGAGCTGTTTAACGTTTCACACGACTACTTAAAGGATTTGTGGTGGTTTTGTTTTTGTATGAAGTATCTTATTTGTGTTTTTAATTAGTGTGTTTATTTTTGAGTGGTGTTTATCAACATAGTTTTTATTTACTTTTATTTTCTCTTGCCCTGTATAAATATTTATAGGGAAGGAAAGTATTATTTTCATTTTTTCGAAATCCGTGTTTTCACCGGAAATAAACGTTTTTAGACCCCCTGAACACAAAAAAATATGTTTTTAGCGATTGGTTTCTGTCTATGTGTGAACAAAATATATCAAGAACGAAATATCGTGTCAAGTTAAAACTTTGAAATTAAGTTTGGTACCCCTACGGAAACTGACACTAACATTTTCATCAAAATTGATCTGACGGATGTATTTGTTTATTCGTACAGTTTTTCACTTTTTGCGATTTTCTCAAAAACTACTCCTACGATGTTTTTAAATATCGACTTTTTTACTTCATTTTTTATGTTCTACAAGATACAGTAGTGCTATTTTTGAAGTTCTTGTGCTCTCGTGGTAAAAATAATTTTTTTATGCACTTTAGGGTAAAAGTGTATCCTATAATCAAAGTTGTGTTTTATCCAACTTTTATTTCAAACTCCTTTTCTTTAACGTTAGTTTCATCAACTAGTAATTTTCTGTGTTTTTCTTATTAATATCGGTAAAAAATGGAATTTTTTAAATTTCGCGTCTTCAGTATGCGTGTTACGACAAAAGTGTGTGTATTCAAAGTTATAGAAAATTAAAAACCTACAACTTTTATTTCAAGCAATGTTTTCTGCAGTATAGTTGAGCGTCAGTTAGTGATTTCACTTATTTTTAAGACGAACAGAGGTTGTTTTTTCCATTTTTCATTGTTTACTAATGATTAAACATAGGTTATATTATGTTTTATTTGCATTGGCTAGAAAAAGTTGTGCGAGTGTTTCACACCAAATTTTGTTTTAATCGGGATTCGGTAATGAATTTTCCTTAGTTCATTTTCATTTCCGTTTCTTAAAGTTTTGAGTGGAAAAAATAAATTATGAAACAATTGAATACACCAATTGCCTAAGAATTTTTCAATTGTCTAAGAGTTTTATAAGCGTGTTTTCACTAATTTTACAATTGAAAATTGAAAATTTGACAATTGAAAATTGCCCATAACGGGCAGGTGGAGTGTTAAATTAATTGCACTCGATCTGCTGGTTCCAGGGCTACAAAAAATAGTTCTATTTCTTATCACATAGTCAGCCAATTATATGACTGAACTATTTAAGAACAGAAGGGGTAGAGGTGTAAAAGACATTAGTCAGAGTTATCTCCTCTGAAAGTAAAGAATTCGCTATACAGCCAGACCATGTGGTGAATGAAGTGAAGGTGTCATTTGCAGGGTGAAAAGTAGGTACTTTTCGGAGGGCCTAGCATGCTGATAAGTATACACTTTCATTTCAGTGAGGAAGGCAATATCAAACCACCTCACTCCTGGTTTTTACTTAGTAAAACCTCTAGACGTTCAAACCAGCCTTTCGGCTGTTGACGTAAACAACATAACAGCATCGGTAAAAAATGGAATTACGTTTTAAAGATTGCGTCCTCAGTATGCATGTTACTATAAAAGTGTGTATCTTTAAAAGTTATAGAAAATTAAAAACCTGCAACTTATATTTCAAGCATTTTATTCTGCAGTCTAGTCAATTAGTGATCAGTGATTTCACATATTTTTAAGTCGAACAGAGGTTGTTTTTCATTTTTCATTGCTTACTAATGATTAAAGATAGGTTGTTTTATTATTTACATTGGCTAGAAAGAGTTTTGTGAGTGTTTCACACAAACTACAAACATCCCTATAAATATTTCTTACTAGAAAAGAACACTCGACTAGAAAAAGCTTCCCTTCCCAAGTTAATATTCTCGCTGTTATTCCGATTCCGAGCCCATCTTTCCCCCAATTAATAATCTGTAATTCCAAATAAAGAAAAATTCCGAAAAAGTTCATTTCATCCAATTCTCCGAATGACTTAGTAGCCTAGCTACGACGTCGTCATCCCGAGCGCAAGCTCACTTCTTTCAGGACTCGACTCGGATTTGTTAATGAGTTTTCCTTAGTTTATTTTCATTTCTGTTTCTTAAAGTTACGAGTGGAAAATTAATCATAAAACAATTGAATACACTAATTGCCTAAGAGTTTCATACGCGTATTTCACTAATTTTACAAATGAAAACTGTTTATTGCAAAAGTATTTATTATTTTGAGGAATTTGTTCAACGATTTTTAAGATATTACGGTTTTTTATCGCCAATGTATGTAGGTTTTACCTAAATAGTCAGGTTGCTAGTTTCAGGGCTACAAAAAATAGTTCTGTTTCTTTTTATCACATGGTCGGCCAATTATGTAACTGAAGTATTTAAGAACAAAAGAGGTAGAAATGTAAAAGACTAGTCACATTTATCTCCTCTGAGCGTAATGAATCCATTATACAGTCAGACCCTGTGGTGAAGTGAAGGTGTCATTTGCAGGTTAGACAGTAGCTAGATGCTTTTCAGACACCGGCAATGTTGATAAACATGTCCGGCACTCCACTCAGTGAGGAAGGCATAAGTAACTTCTCGTTTTACTTAGTAAAGCCTCTACAGTTTCAAACCAGCCTTTCAGCTGTTGACCTATACAACAACATTACCAAATGTAATACTGATATAAAATTCCACATGAAGTCCTTGTTCGTTTAAAAGTTAACTTTATTTATTACAATCACGAATTACAAAAATCTGATGTGAAACACTTATACGACTTTCTCTTGTTGTTGTTTAGGTCAACAGCCGAAAGGCTGGTTTGAACCTCTACTAGAGGCTTTACTAAGTAAAACGAGGAGTGAGGTGGTTTACCATTCCCTTCCTCACTGAGTGGAAAAGTACGCTTATCAGCATGCCGGGCCCTCCGAAAAGCACATATTTTACACTCTGTAAATGACAACTTCACTTCATTCACCACAGGGTCTGGCTGTACAATGAAATTCATGACTTTCAGAGAAGATAACTCTGATTAGTGTCTTTTACGCCTCTACCTCTTCTGTTCTTAAATGATTCAGTCATTTAATTGGCTGACCATGTGATAAGAAACAGAACTATTTATTTTAGCCCTGCAACCAACAGATTGAGTGTAAATAATTTGACACTCGACCTGTCTGTTATGGGCAGGACTTTCTCTTAACGTTGCAAATGATGAACAATACAATTTAACATTATAAATAAACAAAAAAACTAACATCAAAAACATAATCGTATTTTAATCATGAGTGAATGATGCAAAATGAAAACCAACCTCAGTTTGGTTTGAAATACGGAAAATCTCTCTTTCACGCTAAACTAGGCCCTGTACAGAAAAATGCTCTAAATAAAAGTTGTAGATCTTTTAATTTCCTATAAATTTAATTTCATTAAAGTACTACGGCCGAAATATTAAAAAATTGATTTTTATAGATTTTCATAGAAAAAAACAGGAAAATCAATGATTAGACTATTGCTAAACTAAGCGGTATACGAAAATGTGTTCGAAATAAAAGTTGTAGATTTTAAAATTGTCTATTTATTTTATACTTTTTGGCGCTAAAATGGATATTGAGGCTGCAATTTAAATTTAAAAAAAAAACTTTTTTTTACGAGAGAATACCTACCCAAGATTTTCAGCAGACGTGGTGCCCTATCTTATAGAACATAACAATTTTAGTCAATGAGGCGATTTTTAAAAAAAATCGTAGGAGTCGTTTTAGAGAAAATCGCAACAAAGTGAAAAAATTACACAAATAAACTACTTCTACCGGTTGTCCGATTTTGATGAAATGTTCGTGTAGGGTCCGGTAGTAGTATCAAACTTAAGTTTCAAGTTTTCAACTTCGTACGATGTTCCGTTCTTGAGATATTTTTTCACACACTCACATACACACAGACCAATCGCTAAAAACATATTTTTTGGGTTCAGGGGATTTGAAAACGTGTAAATCTGTTGAAAAATCGACATGAAAACAGTACGTTCCTTCCTATATAGACAAAAGAAAGTAAAAAATGAAATTTAATAAAATATAGAGGTCGCCAAAATATATGAATGAAATTTTATTTGTTGAAAAAGGATGCATTACATTAAATACTTGTGCTCTTTATTCTATTATTCGTAAAGAACATTACTATTTTACTTTTTTCCAAATGTGCGTAATCTGAATAAAAAGTCTGCTTCGGTTTAAATAGAATGATAATGTTTAAGGAATAGAAAGGCGGGCGCCACGTTTTTAGTAAAACATTTTATACATCTTTATTGTCCTTTTTTTAAATAATTCATAAGTAAGTCCTCCTTCTTGTACTTTCTTAACGTAATATTGCACATAAATTTACTACAGTTGCAGAGTATTTGTAAATATCACTTTTTTACTTTATTTTATGTATTAATGTAAATTATCTTTACAAATTTTTTATATCAAGGAAACTTTTTCTTATACAGTATAATATTTTTATATATTTTTTTGTGTGTTGGTACTAATTTTGTTTAGAGAAATTCATTTAAGCTTCCGTCAATTCTGTTTTAATATTTTATTTAAAATCTTAAATCTGTATAATATTACTGCATTATCTGAAATAAAAGCAAGAATAGGAATGGTAAAAAAGTTAGTCATCATTTGTCAAGGATTAGGCTCAATAACCTGTTCCGGATCATCTCATTTTAGGTCTTCCCAAACTTCGCTTCCCTGAAAATTTATATTTCCCTTAAAAGAGGAGTGTCAAATTATTTACAGATTGAGTGTAAATAATTTGACACTGCTCTTCTAGTATGGAAGTATAAACTGTCAGGGAAGCAAGATTTGGAAATACCTAAAAAGGTGGAGTGTCAAACTATTTACACTCAGACTGTTTGTTGCAGGGCTAAAATAAATAGTTCTGTTTCTTATCACATGGTCAGCCAATCAAACGACTGAATAATTTTAGAACAGAAGAGGTAGGAGGAAATTCCGAGTAGAAGAATTAAATGATTTTGTTTTGTGTAGTGGGTCAGTTTGTCAATTTTTACGATTTTATTTAGATAAAATAAAAAACCGCATAAAATTTATTCTATAGCAGCAAAATATTTAATAAAATAAATAAAATGCAGTACACCTTGAAAAACTGCGAGGACTGTTCGGGCGGTTTACCACAATTTTTTTTTAAAGAACGGAATGTATATTTTTTAATCATAAGAGTACGTTACAATCTGTTTAAAAATAATACGTAATCCCGTGACCCAATGAGTTACGGATATGTTTGACCTGTAAATGAGATGTCGTCTTGTACAGAGTCAGGCGGTCCATTCCTAAAAGGTATCGTTAATCAAAACCCTAACCATCAAATTACACCGGTAACCAATGTCTAGTATTCAAATCCGTATAAAAATATCTACCTAGGATTTAAACTAGACACCTTCGTTTTCGAAAATTAGCTGAAGGGGACCGTAACTGGGAAAAAATAATTTTTTCACATGTTTTGTTTTTTTCATTTTATGAATGTGCATAGTATTCCGAATGTTTTGATATATTATTTATGATAGTAGTGCAATTTTTACGAATATAAACATTATATCATTGTACGAAGAATTGGGACTGAAACCTGGAAATAACATACTTCGTGAATGGAACGCTGGATTCACGACAAATAGAAAGCGCTAAAAGAAAAATATCTGAATTTGAAAAACAAATACGGGAGAAAAGGAGTTTAAAAAGAAAAAACTTGAAGATTTATAACTTCAAGAAGAGGATCCAGACCAACCATTTTACAGCGCTGGACGTTAAAAAGTACAATTTACAGTCAGTTAGCGGAAAATTATGATTTTTGAAAGTTTATGCAAGTTTTCTCAGGAACGGTTAAAGATATCAGTATGAAATTTCCAGGACACATTCTACTCATTATGGGCTAGTTCCGCACGCAAGATTATTTAAGAATTAACCGTAGAAAATATTTTACGATTTTTTTCTCTTAATTATTTGTTCTTTTAATAAAAATTAATAAACAATTGTTAATACTTCATTCAAAAATAAGCTCCCGTGCGAAACTAAATAAAAGTCTGAAGTTCAATTTAAACAAAAGGATCCAATTTTTATAGTTTTTGTGAAAAGTAGCGAAAATTTAACATGTAGTTATATAGCCAGTTGCGGTCCCCTTAAACAGTTGATTCGTGGTGACGACTTACCCGCTAGTATAACCCGGTGGGTTTATAACCGGAATATTGATGGTGTTAAATCTTGATTTTTAAATACGTTCAAGCAGTATTTTGAACTGAAATAAAACAATGTGACCCTATTTGATCGTGACCTTTTAATCGTCCATTAAGGAGGGAAACTCCAAAAAAAAGAATGTAATGTGTTTTTTTTTTGTCCAACGGTCAGTTTATTGGGAATTTTATTTAAATAAAATGAAAAATCTCATAGAATTGTATCTGCAGCAGCAAAATATTTAATACAATTAGTAAAATGAGTTGTTGTTTACATAAGTTAATAATTATTTTATTTTATTTATTTTATTTTTTTTTGGTTTAACGTCCGACTGCTCTGCAATTACTGATAATGCAGACGGTGAAGGATGAAATGATTTTTTGTAGCTTATGAAAATATGCCGTGCCTGAATGGGATTCGAACCCAAGACTGCATGATGAGAGGCGAGCACGTTACCAACTATGCCAATGCGGGCGGCAGTTTACATCATCAGCCAAAAGGCTGGTTTAAACGTCTATAGAATTTGATAAGTAAAACAAGGAGTGAGGTGGTTTACCATTGCTTTCTTCACTGCTTAGAAGTGTCCTTATCAGCATGCCAGGCCGTTTGAAAAGGATTTCTTTTTACGTCTGACTGTTTTGCAATTTCTGCTTCTGGAGACGGTGGAGAATGATGATATAAGTGATGAAAAAATGCCAGACCTGACTGGAAATCGAACCCGGGACCTCGGCGTAGAAGCTAGTTGCGCTAACCTATACGCCAACGGGCCGGCCGGAAAAGCATTTACTATCTCCACCCTGCAAATTATATCTTCACTTCATTCAACACAAGGCGTGGCTGGCCGGCCCTTTGGTGTAGTGGTTAGCGCAACTGGCTTCTACGCCAGAGTCCCGGGTTCGATTCCCGGTCAGGTCTGGCATTTTTTCATCACTCATTTTCATTTACCATCCTTCTCACCGTCTGCATTAGCAGATATGCAAAACAGTCAAGACGTAAAAGAAGGTGTGGCTGAATAATGAAGAAATTCATTACTCTCAGTGGAAATAACTATAACAAACTTCTGTTCTTTAATGCATCAGTCATATAATTGACTGACCATATGATAAAAAACTGAACTATTTTTTTGTAGCTTTGGAACTACTAGATCGAGTGCAAATAATTAAACTCCTGCCTGTTATGGACAAAAGTAAATTTATTTTTTGTCATCAGTCTCTCAACTGGTTTAGTACAGTTCTCCAAGCTGTTCTATTATATCTTCCGCAAGTCGTTTCATATCTACATACCTGTAACATCCTAGATCTTTTGTAATTTGCTTTATATATTCTAATCTTTGCCTCCCCCTACAATTTACTCCCGCAATATTACCCTCCATTATTGATAGCCCAATACTTGGATGTCTTATGATATGCCTCACAGCCTATCCCGTCCTCTGGTAAGATGCTTCCATATACTTCTTTTTTCATCTACTCGCCTAAGAACCTCTAAATTACTTATTTTGTCCACCCACTTAATCTTTAACATTTTCCTATAACACCAAATTTCAAAAGTTTCTATCTTATTCTGGTTAATATTTAATTAATGTTTTATTTGTGGGTGAATGTGTTGAGTTGCGAAAATGTGTGAGTGTTAATGGGCGCTGGCTACTGCCGTGTGCGTAGCTAGTTCCAGTGAGTCAACCAGTGCACAGGTGAGGGAGTGTGTGCTGAACATTGATACAGTTCGCTTGTGTTCGTATAAGGTGAATAAAATAGTATATTCAAATTTCCTACAATGACTCAATTATTTGTGAATTTATTCAATCATTCATTCAATCAATCATCTTCTTTTCTACAGCCCCTATCACCCACGTTTCACTTCAGTACAATGCTACACTCCAAACATGTTTTTAAAAAATTTTCGAATAATTATTAAGAAATGTTTTAATTTAAAGAAAGAATTAAAGAAATGTTTTAAGAAATAAATTTCTTAAAAGTAAAATATAAACCTTGAAAAACCGTGAGGATATTTGAGTGGTTTACAACAATTTATTTTAAAGAACGAAATATTGATAGACGTCGATTTTTGTAAGTTCACGTTTTATTTTGAACTGAAATAAAATAATGTAATCCGAATGATCGTAACCTTTTATCGAATATTATTTATTAGCGCAGAGGAAAAAATTAAATTCGATGAAGTAGGTTTTTGTTGTCTGCTAATATATCATGGTATTGATTTTAGTTGATTGTTTAGAAATGCGGTAGGGCTGTGTTTAGACGGTAATCTGTTGCATGCGTTTGTGTACTACAATTCAGTCGTTATCAACAATTTCACCAAGCATCTCTAATACTGTACAAGTGGTTTATTTCAATTTTAATAGATGCACTGTTAATTTCCTCTCCAGTAAAATCTCCGTTTTCCATATTATTGTTTAGTGAGTGCCAACAACGTGATAATACAATAATAATAACGGGAATATTAACATGTTTTATCACTAAATATATTATATTTACGCCCTATAACTTTGTAAAATCAAAACTGACCGTAGTTATCATCGATTAATCTACATTTTCTGTTAAACTCTCATAACTTCATTTACGATCATGTATCATGCTTCATTTTCTTCCAACTTAATAACAATTTAACGATTTAATAATTCATTTTTACTTTCTCTGGCTTGTATGAATATATAGGAAGGAAAGTATTGTTTTCATGTCGAGTTTTCACCGGACTACATGGTTTTAGACCCACTGAACCCAAAAAACATATTTTTAGCGATTGGTCTGTGTGTGAACAAAATATCTCAAGAACGGAACATCGTATGAAGTTGAAACTTAAAAACTCAAGTTGGATACTACTACCGGATCCGACACGAACATTTTCATCAAAATCAGTCAACCAGAAGAAGTAGTTTATTCGTGTCATTTTTCACTTTTTTGCTATTTTCTCAAAAACGGCTCCTACGATTTTTTTTAAAATCGCCTCATTTACTAAATTTTTTATGCTCTAAAAGATAGGGTAGACGCCATGTCTGCTGGAATTCTTGGGAAGGCTGTTTTCTCGTAAAAAAAATGTTTTTTACGGTTTTAATATGCTTTTTAGCGCAAAAATATGTATAATAAAAGTTGTAGAGCATTTTAAATCCTACACATTGTATTTCAAACATTTTTTTTACTCGTATAACGCTTAGTTTAGAGGTAGTTAGTGATTTTCTGTTTTTTTCTTCTTGAAAATCTGTAAAGAAAATCGATTTTTTTATGATTTCAGCCTTAGCATGCATTTTACGACAAGTGTATATAATCAAATTTATAGGAAATTAAAAAATCGACAACTTTTATTTAGAGTATTTTTCTCTGCAGAGCCGAGATTTCTCATTGAAATCATCATCATTGTTGAAACGTTGGCTGTAGGCCTACGCTTTTTCTTTTAAGTATTCCCATAAGAAAAAGTCACACACTGTTAAATCAGGTGATCGGAGTGGCCAATCCAAAAAATTACTTCCACGACCAATCCATCCCCCCTGATGGTTTTCATTAAGTAACTGTTTGACTTTTTGTTGAAAAATTGCTTGGACCATTTCAAGAACCTTGGCATTTTGTAACTTTGATTTTGAATTTCAGAACTTGGACCATTTCAGCAATCAGTTTTAATACTTCAATACAGTGAGTATTGTAAGAGAGATAGAAATTTTCTTTGTTTTGACCGTCATTTTGTTTCTACAAACATCTTGATGTAATTTTCACAGAACATTTTTGGTACCTTCATTAAAAAGTGAGTAAAGTATCAAAATGATCAATGGAGGAAAGAGCAAGTACTAGAAAATCAAATGCGCATCTTCTTCGTGGGACACCAATGTATTTCATAAGTATGTCTGTTTACGTGATCGTGAATCATGCCCGATCTAGCTTCATACATTTTCTGTTAACTCTTATAGTGCCAGCGTCCTAATTTTAGGACGTCAGCAGTCAACCACCGCCAATAGTGCTTCTTAGCACTGCCGGTCCCAAGCCCGGGGCCTCATCTTGCAAGTGATGAGGAAGTGTAGAGGGGGAGGAGTAACAACCTCGTAAAAAAAACCTGAGCATCTGGCCCGGATGGTAGCACTCAGTTAGGGCCCCTGCCTAGGGTTACAGGTGAAAACCGGTCAATGGTCTCGACAGCGGAAGAGGAAACATTTCCCAACGGTGAAGAGGGCAGAAGAGCCTAGGAGGTGGGTCTCCGAAAGAAACCCAGGGCACGTCCAGATGTTCTAAGGTGGCAGCCCCACCACTGGTCTAACCTCGCGCAGGGTTTGTAACTCGGCCGGGGGAAACTTTAAATACTAGCAAACTCACAAACAGCCTCGGAAATAGGACAGGACTTTACGGAAATCAAAATAATCGGAAACCAAAAAAGGGCTCAGGGATAACGGATAAATTAGCTATAGCAACTTGGAATGTGAGAGGTCTCTCAACTAAGGAAGGGGAGCTGAACAACTTGTTGAAGGAACAGGGGGTGGACATCGCAGTAATAACTGAGACAAAGAAGAAGTTAAGAGGAACTAAGGACTTACAGGACTACTGCATGATATACAGTGGAGTTCCGCAGAACCGTAGAGCAGGCGCGGGAGTAGCGATCCTGATTAATCAAAAATGGAAACGAAGGATCAAGGAGTATAACTTTATCAGTGAGAGAATAGTGACTGCCAAGTTTAAGGTGGATAGAGGACACTTGACAGTAGTTGGAGTCTATGCTCCAGAAGAAGGTAGGAGAGAGGAAACAAAAGAGTTCTATGATCGCCTCCAACGAGTAGTGAACCCAATTAATAAAAGAGATAATTTAATTATTGCAGGGGACCTCAATGCCAGGGTAGGAAATATGCCAATTGATGGAGTAATGGGAAACTGCGGGGAGAGAACGATAAACAGTAATGGGCATGAGTTAAGACAATTCGCCACATTTAATAGCTTGAAAATTACCAACACGTTTTTCAAAAAAAAGACAATCATAAGTACACCTGGAGCGCGAGGGGGCAGAGGTCGATTATAGATTATATACTTGTAAATGACAAGTTAAAGAATGTGATTCAGGATGTCAGGATATACCGAGGATCGGATATATATAGTGATCATTATCTTTTAAAAGGGAAACTGAATATCCTCGCTAAATGGGTGAGGAATAGCAGAGGAGGAGAAGGAAGGGGAAGGAAAGAGGAGGAAGTTTTCAAGGTGCACCTGTTGAAAGAAGATGGTGTCCGCCACCTATATCAGAACAGATTGCAGAGGGAAATGTCTCTCATAGAAACAGCTGACGATGTCGGAACGGAATGGGAAAATATCAAGAACGGCATAGAGAAGGCAGCACACGAGGCTTTGGGTAAGCGGAAACGCGGCAGAGGCAAAAAGCAACTAAAGATATGGAATAAAGACATCGAGGAAGCAGTCAATAAAAAGAAAAAGGTATACCTGAACTTTCTACAACAGAGAACCCCTGAATCCTGGATAGAGTATAAGCAGAAGCGAAATGTCTCGAGATCATTGGTGAGGATAGCTCATTAAGAGTCATGGGAGAGATTTACGAGTATGTTGGAAGAGGATGTGCACGGCAGGCAAACATGTGCTTACAAAATACTAAAGTTGATGAATGCAGGGGAGAAAGACAGAGCGGCCTTAAATGTTATTGGAGATTCGGAGTGGAGAAGTCATTATTTGGAACTGTGGCAAGACGAAATAGAGGAGGTAAATAGGGATATGTATAAGATCAGAGGGAATGAGTCTATTGACCTCATCACTATGGAAGAGCTTCAAGCAGCCTTGAAAGGCATGAAGAACAGAAAAGCCACAGGGTTAGATGGCATAAATGCTGAACTTCTTAAGCATGGAGGTTTGCTGCTGGAATTAAGACTCCTGCATGTTGTTAATGAATGCTGGACGACGTGCAAAATCCCTGACTCCTGGAACTCAGCGGAGGTCATATCGTTGTTTAAAAAAGGAAAGCGGAACGACTGCAAGAATTACCGCGGCATTAGCCTGCTAAATACGGGGTACAAGATGTTCTCAAGGGTAGTTAATAATCGACTTAAAGTAATAACTGAGATGATGTTAAGTAAAGAGCAATGCGGTTTCAGAATAGGAAGATCCTGTATGGACAACGTTTTCGCAGTAAAACGGCTAATAGAAAAACAAAGAGAATTTAACAAGGAAACGCATATGGCCTTCATCGACCTCGAGAAAGCTTTTGACCGGGTAGATCGCACAGCGCTTTGGGGGATCATGGAAGTTTCTGGGTATCCACCTCACTTGATTGAAATAATTCGATGTTTGAGAACACCAAAATAACAATAAATACAGGGACCAAACGTTTAGAAGAAATTAGCATCAATAGAGGTTTAAGACAAGGGTGCCCCCTATCACCCACTTTATTTAACATATATATCGATTACATTTTTCGAATATGGAGACGCAACGTGAGCCCGGGTATTCATTTAAAAGACGATCACTACTTGAACGCGTTGCTGTTTGCGGATGACGTGTGGCTTGTGCAAGAATCAGAAGATGAACTTCAAAGAGCAGTCCATACTTTACAAGAATTATGTAGCAATGTCAACCTTAAAATTTCCGCTGCGAAATCAAAAATAATGGCATTTAAAGGCAGATACCCAGTCCGGTCGAAGATAGTAGTGGACGGGATAATATTGGAACGAGTGAATAACTTCAATTACTTGGGATGTGACGTGAGCTTTGATCATGACTTAAATGTTGAACGGAAGTAGAATAGGTTTCAAATGATATGTGGCACCATCAATAGAACTATGAACAATAGAGCTAGGAAAGAGACGAAATTGAAATTGTATAAAGTCATGGCAGTCCCCGTGGTCACATATGGAAGCGAAGCGTGGATAACCACAAAGAGGCAGGAGCGAACTATACAGGCTGCAGAGATGAGATTCCTGAGAAGGATAAGGGGATGCTCGCGAGAGGACCGGATAAGAAATGAAGACATACTATCAGAGTTGGACATATTCGACCTGAATGGGAGAATCTGCGACTATCGGGATAGATGGAGACAACACTTGGAACGGATGCCAGAGAAGCGGATACCTCAACAAATACAGCGTTACACCCCAACAGGAAGAAGAAGAGTAGGCAGACCTCAAGCAAGATGGATTTAATTATCTTAGATATAGATTAAATGACTTTATTTACATTATGTGTTTGTTTAACTTTGTACTATTTAATTGTGAGTTCGGAACAGGCAATAGCCTAATCCTGGAATGTAAGATGATGATGATGATGAGCAGTCAACCAAAAAATGCCAGCGTCCTTTTATTGTCATACGCTCTACTTTTATTTTATTGCTCTATTTTTATTTATATTATTGCTGATTATTTCTTTTGTTTATAGTGTTATACATCCATTTTTAATTTAAAAACTTTTAATGTAATTATTAGATATTAGGAGGTTCTACAGTAGATTAGTACGTACTTCCACAGTTAAAAAACTAAACATTGGATTTCAAAAATATTTATCGCAGTATTTTTATATTTTACAGAACGTAAATGAGTTTAGGTGACTTTGTAGATAATGAAATCATCTTAAAAATTATATAAATGAAGTTGGGTAACATAATTTTTAGTGCGATTTTTTTTAAATTAAAAAAGAAAGTTCCACAAAATAAATGTTTAAGCAGAAATTTTTATTTTTGTATTGTTTTAAGTTACCTATCTTTAAACATAACCAAGTTATGGATAGACATATAAAATGCTACAAATCGCACAAAAATAGGCTGGCATTTTAAGCGGTACCTAATGGACAATGCGTTGCATTTTTCGGTATTTTTTTGTTTTTTTTTGTGTTTAACGTCCGACTGTTCTGCAATTACTGCTAATGCAGAAGGTGAATGATGAAATGATTTTTTGTAACGTATGAAAAAATGCCGTGCGTGAATGGGATCGAACCCAAGACCGCATGATGAGAGGCGAGCACGTCACCAACTTCGCCAATGCGGCCGGCACATTCAGCCGGTATTATCACATTCACATGCGGCCGGCATTTTTCGGTAGGGACTCAAATATTCTACTGGCACTGTAAGGGTTAACACGATCATTTTGTATGTCAACTGGTGTGATATGATGCATGTCTGTCTAAACGGGGCTTAATATCATTCAGTGGTAGCTACACATAGTCCTCGGTGTAAATGACGCACAATTCAATACATATTTCAGTATAGTTGAATATTCTATTTATTATCAGTTTGAAACTTACATCAAATTCAGGGATAGTCGACCAACCAAATGATCTAATCGTTTCAAGTTTACTTAGTATGTAATCGTCTGGAAACTACTTTGTTCCTATCTAATAAATGTACTCAACTTAATTACTGAAAAGAAGTTGTCATGTGTTCCTTATATTGTTTACTTTAAAAAAATTGGTGTGAAAAACTCACCCAACTTTCTCTTGTCAATGCAAATAATTAACAATAAACCTATCATTTTTTTTTTCATTTTTTTTTAGTCCCTAATGTGTGTAAGTTGCAGTCTGTTCAATTCAGAACAATAAGCAACCCCATGACCCAATGAGATGAGGATGATATATATGAGGTGTAGTCTTACAGACTCAGGCCGACCATTCCTGAGAGAGTATGGTTAATTGAACCCCAACCATCAAAGTACACCGGTAACTACTGCCTAGCACTCAAATCCGTATAAAAGTAACTACCTTTACTAGGATTTGAACCAGGAATTTTCGTCTCCGAAAATCAGCTGTTAAACAGCTGATTTTGGCGACGACTTTACCTCTAGACCAACCCGGTGGGTTAAACCTAACATTAGTATTAAAACATTAGAAATAAACAAAAACCTAACCTCAATAAACATAACCTAATTTTAATCATTAGTGAAAGACGCTAAATAAAAATCAAACTCAGTTTGGCTTAAAAATACGGAAAACTCTTTCGCACTAAACTAGGCTCTGTAGAGAAAAATGCTTTAAATAAAAGTTGTAGATCTTTTAATTTTTTTATAAATTTTATTACAGTATATACACCTTTGTCGTAAAATACATAGGCCTATTAAAGCCGCAATCTTAAAAAAAATAATTTTTTTACCTGAAAAAAGCCTCACCAAGAATTTCAGCTAACATGGCGCCTACCCTATCTTGTAGAGCATAAAAAATTTAGTAAACCAGGGGATTTTTAAAAAAAATCGTAGGACCAGTTTTTTAGAAAACCGCAAAAAAGTGAAAAATGACACGAATAAACTACTACTTCCAATTGACCGATTTTGATGAAAATGTTCGTGTCGGGTCCGGTAGTGGTATGTAAATTAAATTTCAAGTTTCAAGTTCGTACGAAGTTCCGTTCTTGAGATATTCTGTACACACACACACACACACACACACACACACACACAGACCAATCGCTAAAAACATGTTTTTGGGTTCAGGGGGTTTGAAATCGTGTAGATCCGGTGAAAACTCGATTTCGAAAAGTCGACATGTAAACAATATTTTCCTTCCTATATATTCATATAGCCAAGAGAAAGTAAAATGCTCATCTTACCCGCGACAGGGTTCTTTTGTACGAGATATTATTTTTCTATTAAATATGAATATCAATAAATCGTTTTCTTGAATGAGTTCTATGTGATTGATATGCTTGACTTAAATTGTATTACGGTGTAGTATATTAAATAGTTAAATATATCTGATAAAAATTTATTTTATTTAGAGAAAGTCTAATCTATTTAGTTATTAGACCTTAGAGAAAAATGTGCTAAATTAAACAAACATTGGTTTTTGTAACTGATCTCGTATTACCATCACAATCCACAACACACTCTTATGTGTTTTTTTTTATTTACTGTTCATTGGCATGAATCCAAGCCAGCTTTGTCATGTTGTAGCTTGTTAATAAGCTTGTAGTTCGCACAGAGGTGCAACTTGTAGCTTGCATTCAATCACACAAACAGATGTTTCAACTTTCTCAGATCTTGTAGTTTATCAAATTCTTTTATCTGAACTGCTCAGTACAACACGTAGGCTACAAATTAATGGGATTTTTTGTTATATGTTAATTACAAATTTACTACAGTTATATTTCTATTTAGTGACCACCGAACTGAAGATTGTCTTTAAATGAAGGTGAAAGCCGAATTCGCAATTCTTTCTTATGCGATACCGCGGGTTTTGCAGGAATAGAAATAAATTTCTTAGCAAGTTTGCAACATTAATTTTCAATTAATAAAAGTTAGTTCAGATTTTTATTGTAACACATAGTTAACTAATTGTCCTTTTTTGGTGGAAATTTTTTAAATTGTCATGTATCATTTTCCTTTTTCCGTCTATCCGCCTGGCAACCCCAGGTTTCAGAAACTACGAAAAACAACAAAAACGGGTTTTCGGATTCGTAATTACACAAAACGGTAGAAAGTCTAGATTGGGGTCTGAAGTTCCGGTTTTGACCGAAATTGGCCCAATCCGGAAGTCAAGAAATCAAAGTCAGAAACTACAAGAGGCAACAACAAACGGTTTTCGGATTCGCAATCTACACAAAATGGTAGAAAGCCTAGATTGGGTTTGAAGTTCCGGTTTTGACCGAAAGTGGCCCAAAACCGGAAACCAAGAAAAAGTCAGAAACTACAAGACTTAACTACTAACGGTTTTCGGATTCGTAATCTACACAAAACGGTAGGGGCCTAGATTGGGTTTTGACCGAAAGTGGCCTAAATCTGGAAGACAAGAAAACACAAAGTCAGAAACTACTAGAGAACAAGAAACGGTTTTCGGATTCGTAATCTGCACAAAACTAAGCTTAGATTAGGTCTGAAGTTCCGGTTTTGACCGAAAGTGGCCCAAAATCGGAAGTCAAGAAATCAAAGTCAGAAACTACCACAAGTAACAACAAATGGTTTTCGGATTCGCAATCTACCCAAAACTGTGGGCCTGGTTTGGGTCTGAAGTTCCGGTTTTGACCGGAAGTCAGAAATCAAACTCGGACTTTAGGAACCAAAAATAATGTCATTTTATTCCTTTTAAAGAGTAGATACATGAATCATTTATGGTTTTTGCCATAGCTCAAAGGTAAGCCTTTTTAAGAATGTCCACTTGCTGTGAGAGACGCGTCGCCTCATGGAAGACCCTTTTTTGTTTAGTTTATTTATAGTTGCATCGACGGCTTGGTCATTAACGACTACTGTGGATTTTGGTACTGTAATGGAGGGTTAAAATTACCAGACCCTAGCCGGGATCGAACCCGGGACCTTTCGCTTTGTAGGCTTGCGCGCTAGTAACTTGCGCCACGGAAGCAGTCACTTATTGTCGGTTTTTTGGTACGAAAGAACATATTTTGTATTTTGCTGTGTTGATAAAAAAAAAACTACTGTAGAGCTATATGACTGCCCATTACACGTAGCCCTAATTATTATTAATACAATACTGTGAATTAAAAATCTGGTGTGGAACACACACGACTTTCTCTTGTCAATGCAAGTACTGAACAATATAATCTAACATTAGTAATAAAACATTAGAAATAAACAAAAAAAAACTAACCTTAAAAAACATAATCTTATTTTAATCATGAGTGAATGATTCAAAATGAAAACCAATCTTAGTTTGGCGGTAGTACGGTTTGACTTAGTTCGGAATATCACTCTTTGCTGCTAAACTAGGCTCTGTAGAGAAAAATGCTTCAAATAAAACCAAGAATATGCAAAAAAAGTTCAAAATGAACGTTGTAGATTCTTAAATTGTCTACAACTTTTGTATATACGCTTTTGCGCTATAATGCATATTAAGGCCGCAATCTTAAAAAAACCAAGTTTTTTTTCTACGAGAGAACAGCCTCTCCAAGAATTTCAGCAGACATGACGCTTACCCTATCTTATAGAGCATACAAATTAGGCCTATAGTAAAGGAGGCGATTTTTTAAAAAAATCGGAGTCGTTTTTTGAGAAAATCGGGAAAAAATGAAAATTGACAAATAAACTACTACTTCCGGTTGACCGATTTTGATGAAAATGTTCGTGTCGGGTTCGGTAGTAGTATCTAACTTAAGTTTCAACTTCGTACGATGTTCCGTTCTTGAGATATTTTGTGCACACACACGAACACACAGACCAATCGCCAAAAACATATTTTTTGGGGTTCACGGGGTCTGAAAAGTGTATATCCGGTGAAAACTCGATTTTGAAAAATCAATACGAAAACAATACTTTCTTTCCTACATATTCATATAGGCAAGAAAAAATAAAATACCAAACGTTTACAAATAAGTCAAGCATTTTACCAAAATTGTATTTTTACAGTACTGAATACAGTTCATTGCATCGTTTGTATTAAAATATAACTGTACTGTGTTTTATTGAACTCATCACGGATATTGCTTTGCCGTAATTTAGCTCACGTTGCCGTAACTATTTCACTTTCTATTGATTTCTTTAAAGAAGACATCAATTCCAGCGCAAGGTGCCGGTTTTTACAGTTAAACGAAGACATTAAGCTTACAATTCCTTCATAAATTCATGCTGTGCTATAGATTACAATGACTATTACTCTGGTACTCAATCTCCCTTACAAACTAATAAAATCTTGTTTACAAAATTCTGGTCGGTCAATAAGTTAAATTTTAAATATTAGCTTAAAAAATTATCGTAAACTGAAGTGGTCATTGGACAGATGTGATTGTTAAAGAAGTTTTGGACCTTTTCCGTTATTTCACATCATCAAAATATCGTGTGAATGCACCTTTACGTGCAGCATCTGCCTGCACGTGCTCTGTACTTTTCGATTAGCAATAGATTGATTCTTTTATTTTCGGTTGTTTTCATTTTCATTATATTTTTGGTTGTTTTTCCTTCATTCTTTTATAATTTTCACAAATTAATTAATTGTGTCGCTTCTTAGAGGTTTACTTATTCTGCAGATTGCTTTATTACACACCCAACGATTTGTCATTTACGATCGTGTCCATTTAAACAAACGCGCGGATTATGTACAGAGTTACCTGGGGCGTACACATTCAAACGCGCGATCTGTCACGCAGTCGAAGTTTTGGATGTTGTCGCGCGCATTCAAGTATTGTTGTAAATTGCTTTGTACATCTGATCGCACTTTTTGAAACTAGTAGTTGTTTTCTTTTTGCCTCCGTTTCTGTTCCGTTATTTCGTTATTGCAAATATAATCATCAAACAAGCGCTGTACGAAATACAAAATGGACACCAAAGGATTTGATACGGAATGTTTCATAGACGTAATAGAGAGAAGGCCAGCTCTCTGGAATGTACAAAGTTCAGAATATAAAAACAGAGAGAAAAAAAATTATATTTTGGGAAGAAAGGGTAGACTGTTCAGTGAAGATGGCGATTTTATGGTAAAAAATTCTAGGCAAGAGAATATTTTTCACCGTTCATACTGGTCGAAATGTTGTCTTCTATCAACTGTATTAAAGTATCAAAGGTTTGTGTGGACATTCAGAAGTTATTGAACTTCTGTTTTTATGTTCGGTTCGTATTACCTTAATTTTGGATACAGTGTTAGGCCTACTAATAAACTATGCGTTAGTTTATCTCGTAAAACTGGATGCACCCAAAATTGGCTTTCTCTTTGCCTGCGACGTCGATATCTATTGTAACAGAACCACAAACACGCTACCTCTTCAAGTTCCATTTTTGTAATGACACGAACTTCCCAGCAATGAACAGCTGCGCTGTGTATTGTTTTCTTTTGCAATCGCGCGGTTAACGCGGCGTTAGTCACCTCATGTGTGCGAGCCCTTACTGCATTTGAAAAAAAATAAAGTGGAGATTGACCAAGTATGACGTAAGTTATGAGGTGTAGTCTTGTACAGACTCAAGCTGACCATTCCTGAGAGAGTATGGTTAATTGAACCTCATCCATCAAAGTACACCGGTAATCACAGTCTAGTATTCAAATCCGTATAAAAGTAACTACATTTACTAGGATTTGAACCAGGAAACTTCGGATCCGAAAACCAGCTGACTCGCGGCGACGACTTTACCTCTAGACCATGGCGTTCTTTAGTAATTAGAGAACGCCATGTCTAGACCCACCCCTGAATTTTAAAAAAACCGCTTGAATTTGATGGTGCTGAAGCATTGTTACTAAAAAGAAAGAGATTTTGCTTCTACAAAATAAGTTCAAAAGAAAATTCTAGGCTTTAAAAAACATAGTCTACTCTTTTATTTACAAGTGCGTTAAATATATTTCTTAACAGATTTTACGGGAGTTTATTTCGTTAATTTATTCACTTTTGACTATTCTCGTCATTCACTCTCGATTATTCACTTTTGTATTTTTCAGTTTGATTTTTTAATTTTTAGTACTACGTGTTTGCAATGAATGCAATAAATTTTTTTTTGTTTTTTATCTACGGTTTATGTAAGGCTTTATTTACCTATTAAACATTTAGGTTATATCACATTGTTATAGTACAGTGTATCAGATTACAGTAATTATCAGGTTTGATTATCCGAACTACACAAAAACCTTTCACAGCCGGACCCTCCCGTATCCAGACGTATCTCTTAATTAATTTTTCAATTTTGGTTAGGGATGGAAAAGTGAAAGTTGCTGCTGGGAAACTGTTTGCGCGCGCCTTAAAGAAGAGAGTCAGATTGCAGAGCTTGTCAAAACCTGCCTGGATGTGAATAAATTAATGACGATGAAGTCTAAAATTATTTTATGTGAAAATGAAGTCAAGGAAATTACAAACATTGACATAGAAATGGTTTGCAATAGCTTATAATGAGTCACTCTGAGGCACTCAAACCCATCAAATGTCTGATCAGTAATGTTCAACATCAAGATGAAACATGTGAAACTGAAATGATACTTTTAAGAAAGTTGAGAGACATGGTTTACAAAAACGCGTGCAGTGTGTGAAGCAGACGAAAATCACTAAATTTTTCAAGTAGGCTATGTACAGTATTCTGATGAACTGAAGTCCCCTAGCCGTGGGAGTGAGAGAATGCATAACGCTCTCACTCGCACAAGCCATACGCGCCGTTCCAATAACATTTTCTTTAATTTTACTCATTGTTGTGAGCAAGCGTTTGTGCATGCAGAAAACTAACAAGCAAGATAACGACTGTAGTAT
Organism: Catonia carolina; assembly: GCA_035578175.1. Taxonomy (NCBI): domain Eukaryota; kingdom Metazoa; phylum Arthropoda; class Insecta; order Hemiptera; family Achilidae; genus Catonia; species Catonia carolina. Next base: position 45,331,656 of record JAQMRL010000006.1, on the reverse strand, counting down.
GTTTTCAAATTTGGATTATAACGGTAAAGACCTTTGAGCGCATGCGTAGTTATGCCACATATCTCCCTCTCACTCGCTCGGCTATGGGACATTAGTTCGTCTGATACCTATACTGACGTAGACGTACTGTAAGGAAAATATTTTAACCAATTTTACTTTTGTACTTTCTCTTGCCTATATAAGTATATAGGAAGGAAAGTATTGTTTTCATGTCGATTTTTCGAATTCGAGTTTTCACCGGATCTACACGTTTTCAGACCCCCTGAACCCAAAAACCTGTTTGTAGTGATTGGTCTGTGCGTGTGTGTATGTGTGAACAGAATAACACAAGAACGGAACATCGTACGAATTTACCACTACCGGACCTGACACGAACATTTTCATCAAAATCGGTCAACCGGAAGTAGTAGTTTATTCGTATCATTTTTCACTTTTTTGCGATTTTCTCAAAAACGGCTTCTACGAGTTTTTTAAAAATCGCCTTATTTACTGCATTTTCATGCTCTACAAGGTAGGGTAGGCGCCATGTCTACTGAAATTCTAGGAGAGGCTGTTTACACGTAAAAAAATTGTTTTATTCAGATTGCGACTTTAATGTGCACTTAAGCGCAAAAATATATGTAACAAAAAATGTAGAGAATTTAAAATCCCACAACTTTTATTTCAAACATTTATTCGTATAACCCTTAGTTTATCGGTAATTAGCGATTTTCTGTTTTTTCTCACGAAATCATGTAAAAAATCAATTTTTTTTAAAGATTTCAGCCTTATTTTGGATTTTACGACAAAAAAGTTAAATCAAATTTATAGGAAATTAAGAGATCTACAACTTTTATTGAGTGCATTTTTCGCTACAGAGCCTAATTTAGTGTGAAAGAGTGATTTTCCGTATTTTTAAGTCAAACTGAAGTTGGTTGATTTTCAATTTGCGTCTTTTACTCATGATTACAATTAGGTTATGTTTATTGGGGTTAGTTTTTTTTTGTTTATTTCTAATGTATTATTACTAATTTTAGTTTATATTGTTCATTATTTGCATTGGCAAGAAAAAGTTGTGTGAGTGTTTCACACCAGTTTTTATTTTCAAGAGTACAGTGTTCAAATACAAATACTAAACCAATTGAAACGTCTAAAATAATATTGAACAACAAACGTGTTTATTATTTCTGACTCTCTATTGTTTTATAAAAATGACCTTGTGATATCCAGATCGGTCGTTCGGTGTATTAAGTCGGATGTGACAGATTGTACTGTATTTGATTATCAGAACCGCTCTGGTCCCAATCAGTTCGGATAACTGACGTTCCACGTATATTTAAATTTGAATTTATTTGGTGGGTCGAGCGCTGGGGAATTTGGCAGCCTATATTTTAATCCTTCGAACTTTTAAGTATCCGGATTACCAGGTATCACTGTACAGAAGTTCGGTTTATGAAGGCACGTACCTTAACTGATAAACGTTTAATTAATTTTTTAAACCGAACGGGCACTTGATATATTCAGTCCAGTAATTATACGATAAAATATATTAGGGCAGTATTCTTTAATTACATTGTAAGACCCATTCATTACGTAAACATAAACATTACATAAAAACAAATTAGTTCGACCATTTAATACCCTCTTCGTCTCCCTTTAACAACCTGCCTCATTTGACTCATAAATAATAGAAGCATTACGGTGACGTCAGCAACCCCTCTCCAACTTGTATATATATTTTTTGTCCAACATTACCCCATATCACTTTCGTCTACCATAACATTGGTTACCGGGTACGTAAAAAGTTTTTTCTTTCAAACTGGTGGTATATGAAACTAAAAAATCTGGTGTAAACACTCACACAACTTTCTCTTACCAATGCTAATAATTAACAATAATCCTAGCATTAGTAATAAAATATTAGAAATAAACAAAAACTAACCTCAAAAACATAACCTTATTTTAATCATGAGTGAATGACGCAAAATGAAAATCTAACTCAATTTGGCTTAAAAAAAACGGAAAATCACACTTTTACGCTAAACTAGGCTCTGTAGAGAAAAATTCTCTAAATAAAAGTTGTAGATCTCTTAATTTTCTATAAATTTTATTATATACACTTTTGTCGTAAAGTGCATACTAAGGCCGAAATCTTTAAAAAATCGATTTTTCACACGTTTTCGTGAGAAAAAACAGAAAATCGCTAATTACCGTTAAACTAAGCGTTATACAAAAAAAAATGCTTGAAATAAAAGTTGTAGGTTTTTAAATTCTCTACAACTTATATTATATACATTTTTGCTCTAAAATTAATATTAAAGCCGTCTTCTTAAAAAAACACTTTTTTACGTAAAAACACCCTCACCAAGAATATCAGCAAACATGGCGCCTACCCTATCTTTTAGAGAATAAAAAATTGAGTAAATGAGGCGATTTTAAAAAAGATCGTAGGACCAGTTGTTGAGAAAATCGCAAAAAAGTGAAAAATTATACGAATAAACTACTACTTCCGGTTGACCGATTTTGATGAAAATGTTCGTGTCGGGTCCGGTAGTGGTATGTAACTTAAGTTTCAAGTTCGTACGATGTTCCGTTCTTGAGATATTTTGTACACACACACACACACACACACACACACACACACACACACACACACACACACACACACACACACACATACTAATCGCTAAAAATATGTTTTTTGGGTTCAGGGGGTCTGAAAACGTATAGATCCGGTGAAAACTCGATTTCGAAAAATCGACATGAAAACAATACTTTCCTTCCTATAACTTATATTCATATAGGTTTTAACTTGGAAAAATCCCTTTCTTAAAATGACACGTCTCATTGCTAGTAGCAATTTTTAAAATTTTTAAAGGGCTTACCTTTGATTTATGGGAAAACCATTAGTGATTTTTCTGTATCTACATTTTTAAGAGGAATCGAATGACACTATTTTTGTTTCCGAATTCCGACTTTGATTTTTTTGACTAATTTATTTACATTACTAACAAAAGTACTCGTTCTTTGAACGGGTTTCTTGGTGCTGTGGACCGTCTGTTGGTGTACCGAGTTCGATCCCTGTCAGGTCTGATATTCTGTAATCATTCGTTGTTATCTACTAGTACCTCCTTTCAACGTCAGCATTAGTATTAATGAAAAAAAAAATAGTTGGACGTAAAACAGAAGCGAGATCTTGGTATTTTTATATTAAGATTTGCAGATTTTTTTAGTATTTTCTTAATAAAGGAAAGGCAAATCACAATAGGAACACCACGATGGTTAACTAACGAGCTATTAAAATTACTGATTCATTTTTGACAATGTGACCGAGATGGGGTGTATAGGGTACTGGTAGAATGGGTAGGTAGGTAACTAAATGATTGAATACGGGTTTTACCGGCGCGTAGGCCTATCTATGTTTATTGTTCTGTTTATTTTGTCTGTTAATATTCTTCTAAAAATATTTGTTTATTTTTACTTTCTCTTGCCTATATGAATATATAGGAAGGAAAGTATTGTTTTCATGTCGATTTTTCGAAATCGAGTTTTCACCGGATCTATACGTTTTCAGACCCCCTGAACCCAAAAAACATGTTTTTAGCGATTGGTCTGTGTGTGTGCGTGTGTGTGTGTACAAAATATCTCAAGAACGGAACATAACATCGTACGAACTTGAAACTTGGAACTTAAGTTACATATCCTTACCGGACCCGACACGAACATTTTCATCAAAATCGGTCAACCGGAAGTAGTAGTTTATTCGTATAATTTTTCAGTTTTTTGCGATTTTCTCAAAAACTGGTCCTACGATTTTTTTTAAAATCGCCTATTTTACTCAATTTTTTATTCTCTACAAGATAGGGTAGGCGCCATGTTTGCTGAAATTCTCGGTGAGGCTGTTTTCACGTAAAAACGTTGTTTTTTTAAGATTACGGCTTTAATATAAATTTTAGCGCAAAAACTTATATAATAAAAGTTGTAGAGAATTTAAAAACCTACAACTTCTGTTTCAAACATTTTTTTGTATGACGCTTAGTTTAGCAGTAATTAGCGATTTTCTGATTTTTTTCTCACGAAAACGTGTGAAAAATCGATTTTTTTAAGGTTTTGGCCTTAGTATGCATTTTACGACAAAAGTGTATATAACCAAATTTATAGGAAATTTAAAGATCTAAAACTTTTATTTAACGTATTTTTCTCTACAGAGCCTAGTTTAGCGTGAAATAGTGATTTTCCGTATTTTTAAGCCAGACTGAGGTTGATTTTCATTTTGAGTGTTTCACTCATGATTAAAATAAGGTTATGTTTATTGAGGTTAGTTTTTTGTTTATTTCTAATATTTTATTACTAATGTTAAATTATATTGTAAATTATTTGCATTGGCAAGAGAAAGTTGTGTGAGTGTTTTACACCAGATTGTTTTTAAATTGGTAATATCTCCGTTATTATGCATGAAAATGAAAAACTTTACATGATAAAACTTATTTGTCTTTAAATCTTTCGTAATTTCGATTAAGCCTATATAACATTTTTTGATACATTGACTTTTAACGGAGATATTCGTAGTTTTTTTACCCCTTCTTCTCAACTCCCCCATCCCTTTGTGATATTAAAAAAATTTATTACCTATTTCATTTCGATTATGTCCAGAATCTAAATACCAGAATTTATTGAACTTGGTTCTGCAGTTCTTGCGTGATGCCGTAACATACGAACAGAAAAAATTCAGCTGAACTTATTTTCGGTGTTTACTTGATAGATCAGGTTGTAATAGATTATGAATTTTATGAAATAAAGAAAATTTAAAATATTTAATGAACGGAAATTGTAATTGAATTGACAAATATTTGAATGTTACATAAAAAATTGAAAGATTATTTTAATGAAATTTATTGATGACATCTTTTAAATATAAATCCTAGTTATTTTAATGAGTTTAATGTTATAATTATAATGCAATATTTGATATTAAAATATTCAAGTTTGATAAATAATATTTTTGAGCTCAATTAATTAAATAATAATTATTTTATAATTACGAAATTGTTCTGATTTCTTGCAATCCTCTTGTTTCTTGTTGTCCATCCATCGATCGGGAATCAAATGGAGCGTCGGTGCATTGCTGCACTTGGTTTTGTAGTCTAATCAATTTATGTAATTTTATCTGCATATTTTGAAATAATCAAACTTATTTCATTTGGTTCCATAATTAAATTGACTCTTGATATTTTTATAATTTCTTGTAATTATTTTCTCACTGGTTCAAATTATTTAATTAAAATTATAGGTAGACTACTATCTCTTGTTTTCTTTCTTCAAATTCAGATATTTGGCTTCTGGAATATTAATTTTAAATATTATATTTTCTTCTTATAATTTATCTTGATATATATAGAACATCGTACGAACTTAAAATTTGTGAAACTTAAGTTAAATACTACTACCGAGTCCAACACGAACATTTTCATCAAAATCGGTCAACCGGAAGTAGTAGTTTATTCGTATCATTTTTCACTGTTTTGCGATTTTCTCAAAACCGGTTCCTACGATTTTTTAAAATCGCTTTTATGCCCTACAAGATTGGGTAGGCGCCATATCTGCGGAAATTCTGGGGAAGGTTGTTTTCTCGTAAAAAAAATTGTTTTTTTAAGATTGCGACTTTAATGGCCTATACATTTTATTGCAAAATTAGATTATTTAATAAAAGTTGTAGCCAATTTAAAATCCTACAACTTTTATTTAAAACATTTTTTTGTACAACGTTCAGTTCAGCGGTAATTAGCGATTTTCTGTTTTTTTTCTCACGAAAACGTGTAAAAAAATCGATTTTTTTAAGATTTCAGTCTTAGCATACATTTTACGACAAAAGTGTATATAATAAAATTTATAATAAAATTAAAAGATCTACAACTTTTATTTAGAGCGTTTTTCTCTACAGAGCCTAGTTTAGCGTGAAAGAGTGATTTTCCGTATTTTTAAGCCAAACTGAGGTTGTTTTCATTTTGCGTCGTTCACTCATGATTAAAATTAGGTTATGTTTATTGAGGTTAGTTTTTTGGTTTATGTGTAATGTTTTATTACTAATGTTAGGTTATATTGTTCAATATGTGTATTGGCAAGAGAAAGTTGTGTGAGTTTTTCACATCAGATTTTTTTAAAAATTATTATTTATTATTATTTTTAAATTATTTCTTGAATTTTCAACAATTGAAACAACAATTAAACTGGATCTTAGATCAACGACATATTAGAGCATAGATTGCTAGTCTACATGATTTAGAAACAAAATTTGGGGCATGTTGAAAAATTTTGGACAAAATCACAATTTTATTTTTATAGAAATACATGAATTTTCCTCCGTTCTAACTTTATTGGCACCCGGTATTCCACAATATACACGAACACACACCATAATGTTGTATTGCTAGTCCCTTTCGTATAAACCTTTCTATTACACCCCCCCTTCAACCATATTCATTGTAAATATATCAACATTTTACGACGTAAACCACCCCCTTCCCCACTATCATTCTGTTCAATGAAATAGATGGAATCTTCTCGTCTAATCTATCCACCATTCTGTTAAATTATTGCCATTGTTTGCGGTCATTATATTTTATTAACAATGGTTTTAGGTTTGTTAATTAAGAGTTTAACTGCTAATCATATGTCTAATATAATTTATTACATTATATTTTATTATGTTATTACATTACGTTCTCCGATTATGTGTACTGTGTATATTATACACTTTTGCTTGTTTCTATCAATCCGTTTTCATTTAATATTATGTTTAAAATTGTTACTGAAATTATATTATTTATTTTTCTCTTTTATTATCGTTTTATTGTTTTATTTAACGTTCAGTTTAGACTGTATTAGTAATACTAAAATAAAAGTACCATACTACTAAGTTTGCTTTTATGATAATATCTCTGTAACGAAAATATTGGCTGGTGCCGACATTTCTTAGAAATTTCTATACAGGTGGTTCACGAAGTCGTATCGTCTTTTTCTGAGCTCACTCTACGGGCCAAAAAAAATCTTTGGGTCTTTTCCGTTTCGTGTATGCCACTATCAAATCCGAATTCCCTGAAGGGTTGCACACTTGTTCATTTCTCCCACTCCCTGCCGTACTGAATACTCATACTGTAACAGACACGCGTACACGCGTCCTTCCGAGTCCCAGTATATAGTACTATGATTCACGTTGTGTTGTTTTATTTCATATTTTGATTGTTTTATTTTGGCTACATTACACTATTACGTTATATTTTTTAATTATTTACATTGGGAAGAGAAAGTCTTGTGATGATTAGTGTTTCATACATACTTTTTTAGTTGCCACTTCTTCCCCCTTTCCTTGAAGGAACTCTGCAGCATCTTCCTCCGTCCGAATATTATAAAGTAGCTAACTCTACAAAATTCATAGTAGACTGTGTAGTAACCAACTGTGAAATCGAAGTGGAGTTGACACTACACGGGAATATTGCTAGTCAGATTGGCGCGCTAGACGCAGAAGTGGGAGAATTGTGTAACCTTCAGGGAAATGGGATTGGATAGTGGGTTACAGAAAACGGAAAAGACCCAAAACTTTATACAGTCGGACCTCCATATATCGAAATTGTAGGTCCCTTATAAAAAATTTGAGGTCTTTTCCGTTTTCTGTATGCCACTATCAAATTCGAATTCCCTGAAGGGTTGTACACTTGTTCATTTCTCCCGCTTCCTGCCTTACTGAATACTCATGCTGAAATACACACTCACGCACGCGTACACACGTCCTTCACAGTCCCAGTTTATAGTACTATAGTTGGGAGCTGACTTGTTTGCTAGTGCGGGATGAAGGGCAAGGGGGACTAAGGACAGTGAGACGTGATATTGTCATAGCAACGGTTGCTTTAAATCCTCATGGCGACGTGTGTACTGTACATTCTGAAAATATTTACTCTTCATATGTGTCAGTTGTTACTGTGAGACCATTCATTGCAGTGATTTTAATTACGCCCGTGGCTTGTGAAGTTATTAATCTAGTTATCATATGTAATCTAGTATTGTTATAAATGGCCTATTTATAAACAAACTGATATAAAATATAACACTCGGTAGTAAAATATTAAAAACTAATAATTTTTTTTTTACTTTATTAGGCTATTATAATAAATTTTTAGTATAATAATAAAATATTTTAAAATATTATTAGTTCAGAATCTAATAAAATATTTTGGTACTTCAGTAGTTATTTGAAATGGTTTGTGACTAATATTTTTAGAACAGCACGTACTAATGGTATTATTACTACTACTAGGTTATAGGTGGAGGGGAATCGTACGATCATCTCCAACCGAATTCCTTACGCTAGCAATCAAGTGAGCTCTATATGTTACACGTTCTGTTGTTTTATTTCTTATTTTTATTGTTTTATTTTGCTATTACTACATTATTATTAAGTTATATTTTTTAATTGAATTTTTTGGCTATTATGTTAATAATGAACACTATAACCTAACATTAGTAATAAAACATTAGAAATAAACTAAAGAAACTAACCTCAAAAAACTTAACCTAATTTTAATCATGAGTGAATGATGTAAAATGAAAATCAACCTCAGTTTGGCTGAATAATACGAAAAATCATTCTTTCACGCTAAACGAGGCTCAGTAGTGAAAAATGCTCCTGATAAAAATTGTAGATCTTTTAATTCCCTACAAATTTGATTATACACTTTTGTCGCAAAATACATACTAAGGCCGAAATCTAAAAAAACCAATTTTTTTTACAGATTTTCATTAAAAAAACCAGAAAATTACTAATTACCGATAACTAAGCGTTAAAAAATTTTGAAATAAAAGTTGTAAATTTTAAATTTTCTACAACTTTTATTATATTACACGATTTTGTGCTAAAATGTATATTCAAGCCGCAGTGTTAAAAAAAACATTTTTTACTACGAGAGGACAGCCTCCCCAAGAATTTTAGCAGATATGGCACCTACCCTATCTTGAAAAATATGAAAAATGTAAATATGAGTATGACGCAGTTGTAAAAACATTTTCACATAAATGTAATACAGACGTTGAAGAGTGATAGATGAAAATTAGTGATGAAAAATACCGGAATTGAACCCGGGACATCTAGTATAGAAGCTAGTTGCGCTGACCACTACACAAACGGATTGGCCAACCAATCAACATAACCCCTCTAAGGCTAGCAATAAGCCAGAACCCAGCACAGTCGCAAAGCCTGTTAACATAAATTTTATGGAGGATTTATTAGAACGGCGAAATGGTTGAACGTTCCGTTTAGTATATTTATGAATATTTCTATTGTTATATTTTTACGGTATATATGATTTGCCCGTGTTTAAAATAATACTGCATTACAAGGAAAACATTGTAACAAATTGATACAACGAATGCATACATTGCTGTACCTTGTGGTAGAGGTGTAGAGACTTTTATGTAAAGCAACTGTCGACCTTGATAATTATTCTCTGTTTTTCTTTCAAACTACTTGCAGACAAGTATCGTGTATCCTCTTCATGTATCTTTCTCTGAATTAAAACCTTCCAATCTTCCTAGATCAAGATTCAGGTTTTCCATCAATTAAAACTTATGTCATTTTCATTTTGTCTTTTTTTGTCATCAGTCTCTCGACTGGTTTGATGCAGTTCTCCAAGCTGATTTACCGTGCGCAAGTCGTTTCATATCTACATCTTTCGTAATTTGTATAATTAAATATTCTAACCTTTACTTCCCCTTACAATTCTTTCTCTCAATATTGCCCTCCATTATTGATAGACCAATACCTGGATGTCTTAAGATATGCCCCACTAGAATATCCCTTCTTCTGGTAAGATGTTTCCATATAGTACTTCTTTATCCATTCTCATTGAGTCATTTGGGTTGCTTATTGTTTTTAAATTGAACATATTGCAGCGTATACACATTTTTGTTTAGATCAACAGCCGAATGGCTGATTGGAACCTTCAGAGGTTTTACTAAATAAAAAAATAAAAAAATATGGTGTTTTACTGTTGCCTTCCTCACTGAGTTAAACAGTATGCTTATCAGAATGCCAGGGCCTCCGAAAATCACCTACGTTCTACCCTGCAAATAATACCTTCAATTCATTCACCACAGGGTCTGGTTGTGCAGTGAAATTCATTACTCGCGGAGGAGGTAACTGTATTTTACACCTGTATTTTTCTTCTATTCTTAATTAATTCTATCATATAATTGGCTGACTATGTGATAAGAAACAACTATTTTTTGTAGCTCTGGTATCAACAGATTAATTAATTTACCACTCCACCTACTCGTTATGGACATTGTAGTCACATTTCGTATTGAAAAAAATTCTATTGTGAATCCAGCATCAAAATCGTTATTGAATATTAACAAAAAAGTTATTTAATTTTTCCGGTCATATTGTTATCATTGCATATCTTTAAAGTCGTATATGTTTAATTGATTCGTTTTTTTTAAATTTTAGGTTGTTTGGTTTTTAATATGTCATGGTTATAAGCCCAAAACTAGTTTTGTATCCCCGTTTTATAGTCTATTAAATAAAAAAAAGAGAACACCTGCCCTAGGACATGGTGGCTTTTAGCCATAGTTGGGTAGGTCGATTTCCTCCACCTCGTACACGGAGTTGTAAATGTATTATAGCTTAGGAAGGAATGTGTGTGTATGGGTTACTGTTGTAAAATATCTGGTGTGAAACACTCACACGACTTTATCTTTCCAATGAAAGTGATGAACAATATAACCTATCTAACTTTATTAAACATGCAAAAAAACGGAAAAATGGCCGCCTCCGTGACGTAGGGAATAGCGCGCTAGCCTACTAAGCGAAGGTTCCGGGTTCGATTTCCGGCTAGGGTGTGAAAATTATTATGGGCCAAAACCAATCATCACAGTTTCTTAACCAACCGTAGTTGCCAAATGATCAAGCTGTTGCCGGCCGCATTAGCGAAGTTGGTAACGTGCTCGCCTCTCATCATGCGGTCTTGGGTTCGAATCCCATTCAGGCACGGCATTTTTTCATACGTTACAAAAAATCATTTCATCATTCACCGTCTGCATTAGCAGTAATTGCAGAACAGTCGGACGTTAAACCAAAAAAAAAAAAAAAAAAAAAGATCAAGCTGTTGATGCGACTATAAATAAATAAAAAAACTAACCTCAATGAACATAACCTTATTTTAATCATGAGTGAACGCTCAAAATTAAAACCAACTTTAGCTGGCTTAATAATACGGAAAAGCACTCTGACGCTAAACTAGGGCGTGTAAAGAAAAATGCTTTAAATGAAAGTTGTAGATCTTTTAATTTCCTCTACATTTGATTATGCACTTTTATCGTAAAATGCATACTAAGGCCGAAATCTTAAAAAATCCATTTTTTACAGATTTTTATAAAAAAAACAAACAGAAAATCACTAATTACCGTTAAACTAAGCGTTATACAAAAAAAAATGTGTGGAATAAAAGTTGTAGGTTTTAAGTTTTCTACAACTTTGATTATATACCACTTTTACCTTAAAATTCATATTACGGCCGCAATCTTAAAAAAGCTTTTTTTTCTACGAGAGCACAGCCTCCCCATGAATTTCAGCAGACATGGGGGCGCTACCCTATCTTGAAGAGCATAAAAAATGTAGTAAATGAGGCGATTCTTTAAAAAATAGTAGGCGCAGTTTTTGAGAACTACAAGAAAGTGAAAAATTACACGAATAAACTACTTCCGGTTGACCGATTTTGATGAAAATGTTCTTGTCGGGCCCTCTAGTAGTACCTAACTTAAATTTCAAGTTTCATCTTCGTACGATGTTCCATTCTTGAGATAATTTGTTCACACATACACAGACTAATCGCTAAAAACATGTTTTTTGGGTTCAGGGGGTCTGAAAACGGTGTATATCCGGTGAAAACTCGATTTCGAAAAATCGAAATGAAAACAACACTTTCCTTCCTATATATTCATACAGGCAAGAGAAAGTTTAAATGTAGAAATAAAGTTTTATTATTATTCCTATTATTATTACTGTGCCATAACGGGCAGGTGGAGTGTTAAAATTAATTGCACTCGCTCTGTTGGTTCCCGGGCTACAAAAAATAGTTCTGTTTCTCATCACATAGTCTTAACCATTTAGAACAGAAGAAGTAGATGTGTAAAAGACACTAGTCAGAGTTATCTCCTCTGAGAGTAATGAATTTCACTAAACAGCCAGACTATGTGGTGAATGAAGTGAAAGTGTCATTTGCAGGGTGAACATTGGGTGCTTTTAACAGGGCCTGGCATGCTGATAAGCGTACTCTTTCAACTCAGTGAGGAAGGCAATAGTAAACCACCTCACTCCCCATTTTTACTTAGTAAAACCTCTAGAGGTTCATACCAGCCTTTCGGCTGTTGATCTAAACAACTATATTATTACTATTTGACCTAGTAAACTAATCACCTTTAACAACTAATAACTTACCAGTTAATTTGTTAACAGAATAATAGTATACTGTGGACAATTCGAACTGGCACAACTCTTCCTCTACGTGTACACACAGTTCCACATAAAGTATACCCATAACCTATTTCTTCAACAAGGTCTACAAATTTTAATGTACGCAAATGCCTACAACCTTATTTCTATGTACAAACATACAAAAATTATTTCATTTTTAAATATGTATTTAATTTGTCTCAGTATAAATTTAAATTATAAATTACAAGAACTAATCTGCAAAAACTCACTAAATTATACTCTACAGACTCACGCAACTAACTTAACAAATTGGTCTGAATATAATGAACAGAAAATCATATATGAAAACAAATTATAATAGAACAACTGTAAGATTGCCGATGGGATCTAGCCAGTAACAGCCAAGGTCGGTTGTGAGGTTGCCCCTTCGCTGTCACACTCCGTGCCATAACCGTTTTCATAACGTAACCTGAACAGCTGCCCATAACAGGCAGGTTGAGTGTCAAATTATTTACACTGAAACTGTTCGTTGCAGGGCTAAAATAAATTGTTCTGTTTCTTATAACATAGTCAGCCAATTAAATGGCTGAAACATTTAAGAACAGAAGAGGTAGAAGTGTAAAGGACACTAATCAGACAAAGACAATAAAGTTTAAATGTAGAAAATATAAAGTTTTATTATTATTACTGTGCCATAACGGGCAGGTGGAGTGTTAAATTAATTGCACTCGCTCTGTTGGTTCCCGGGCTACAAAAAATAGTTCTGTAAAAATAGTTCTGTTTTGAAATAGTTCAAAAAATAGTTTCTCATCACATAGTCTAAACCATTTAGAACAGAAGAGGTAGAGGTGTAAAAGACACTAGTCAGAGTTATCTCCTCTAAGAGTAATGAATAATAAAATAAATAGTTCTGTTTCTTATCACATGGTCAATCAATTAAATGACTGAATCATTTAAGAACAGAAGAGGTAGAGGTGTAAAAGACACTAATCAGAGTTATCTTCTCTGAAAGTAATGAATTTCATTGTACAGCCAGACCCTGTGGTGAATGAAGTGAAGGTGTCATTTACAGAGTGTAAAATATGTGCTTTTCAGAGGGCCCGGCATGCTGATAAGCGTACTTTTCCACTCAGTGAGGAAGGCAATGGTAAACCACCTCACTCCTCGTTTTACTTATTAAAACCTCTAGAGGTTCAAACCAGCCTTTCGGCTTTTGACCTGAACAACAAGAGTAATGAATTTCACTATACAGCCAGACCATGGTGAATTAAGTGAAGGTGTCATTTGCAGGGTGAACATTGGGTGCTTTTAACAGGGCAACAAGAGTACGCTCAACTTTTTTATGGCAAAGGAGAGTTATCTCCTTCGAAAGTAATGAATTTCATTATACAGCCAGATCCTGTGGTGAATGAAGTGAAGGTGTCATTTGCAGAGTGGAAAATATGTACTTTTCAGAGGGTCCGGCATGCTGATAAGCGTACTTTTCCACTCAGTGAGGAAGACAATAGTAATCCACCTCACTCCTCGTTTTATTTAGTAAAACCTCTACAGGTTCAAACCAGCCTTTCGGCTGATGACCTAAACAACAACAGCAACCTGAACAGCGGGGCCAAAACGTGGCAACGCAGAATACGGTTGCCGAAAGTCAATTGGCTCTGTGCTGTATTCTATGACACTATGCTCCGCCTTCATCTGCAGTTTTTCATTCGTCAGAATATAGTCGCATCATTATGTCTGACAGAATATTAATAACAACAGTGAAAACAAAGCGTAGTGACCGTGCATGAGTCGCACATTACAGTAGCGATTGTATACTTTTGTGACTGTACCGTCGTTGCATGGCGATTGGCGAAGAGTGGAGTAGATAAACACCGAAGCTGCTTGTGCCAATTCGAATTGTCCAAGGTATAGTAGTTTAGGTAATAATCCAAAACAATGACAAAGCATTACTAATTGAAAATTACATTTAAGTTATTGTTACTTGGTTGTAATACGGTATAGACCAATATTGTGTTATATTTAGTCCGTATTATTAATTCAGACAAACACTATAGAACGATATGGACTATAAATGTACCCATACTAATTGTATGGATTGAAGTCGATACGAGAGGGTTGCTTATGAAGTGAGATTGTAGTGTGCAGAGAGATTGGGAGAGGGAGAGAACAGTTTAAAGGGATTCTAACCAAGGGTAGTTTATAGAGTTTCTCTATAATAGAGCAACCATAGTTATTAAGATACTGTATCTATTATTTAATAATCAATTCAGGTATCCCTCTCTACCTACCAGTTGGTTTCTTGTTAATGATCGAATACAGTTTATGTATTTCCCATTAACTTACTCATTTAACATTGCTATATTGATACATTATCAACTCTATTCACAAGTGAATCAGTCAGTTCAGAAAGCCCATAAGTCAAAATTTCACATTGTTTTCTTTAATGCATTTTAGGATAACTGAATGTAACACCCTATCCCTATAAAAATCACAGAAGTCTGCCTTCCTTAAGTAATATTTATGTAACACTATGAAGAGGCTTATCCTTAAGGATATAAAATGCTTCCTTCTATTTTACAATCTAGTGTGAAACACTCACGACTTTCTCTTGCCAGTGCAAATAATGAATAATATAATCTAACATTAGTAACAAAAACATTAGAAATAAACAAAAAACATAACCTTATTTTAATCATGAGTGAAAGACGCAAAATGGAGCGCCACACCCATCATGGAGCTCCTCCACATTATGATAATGTGGCAGCGGCCTCATGGACTGGCCTCCAAGATCGCCAGATTTGTCTCTTTGTGATTTTTCCCTATGGGGCTTTTTGAAGTTTATTCTCACACTTTTGCAACAGACGATGGGTTAATGAGGCTGATTGAAAAGGAACTGCCGTTGATACCTCGGTAATTTTCAAAAACACTTATGACTCATTTTTGTTTCGTTGCTATCAGTGCATAGCTATTGATGAACATCAGTTCGAATAAAGGTTAATGAAAAAAATTTTGTAATGGTAAACCACCTCACTCCTCGTTTTACATTCTGATATCAGTAAATCAATTCGGGCATTTTATTTCTTAAGAAACCTTTGTGACTTAAATCTAATGAGATCTTTATACTTTTCTTTAGTTCAATATCGTCTTCAGTATGCTATTGAATTTTGGGGGGTACTTATGATAAACTAATAAATAAATTGTTGTAACTCAAAAATATTTCATTTAAATATTATTATTTAAATGTCAGAGAGACAGTACTCTTAATGATTTTAAAAATTTACGTATCTTACCCATTAAAAACTTATTTATTTTTAAAGTTTTAACTATTTTATATAAAAAGTGGCAACAGAGGTACTGAAAACTTATATCACAGAACTAGAGGTTCAAGCCAACAACTTTTTGTACGACCGAAAGTTAATAAATCCGTTTTAGCTAAAACTTTTGTTTATTTAGGTCCGAAGTGTTTTCTGTTGCGTATTGAAATTAAAAATGTTAATATTTTCAAGAAAGGTTAAAGATTGGCTCAATGACATAACTGATGTTGATTCAATTGTAAGAATTGTTGGTTAGTGTTGGTGTTTTACCGTTGCTGACTTACAGTACTTGCTATTCAGTCCTTGTATGAATTTACTGATCTTTGTAAATAATATAACAATAATAACTTATTTTGGTGTTAGTCTTGTACAGACGAATATCTGCTCTGAAGACTGACGGCTTGGTTAATATTGTTGTTAAAAATAATATAGTTAACGTACGCTGTAGCTGCCGCTACAATTTGAATTGTCATTTGTAGTGGAAGACGACATTTATTTGTAATTCATTTGAAAACTTGTTCTTATGTAATTTGTTTTGTTTTTATATATAACCACCGTTTACTTGAGTTAGTGGTTATTTATTCCTAGTAGATAAGATATAATTTTGTATTTGTATAAAGTTGAATAAATAAATATTATTATTATTATTGTTATCATTATTATTATTCCTTAGTAAAGCCTCTAGAGGTTCAAACCAGCCTTTCGGCTGATGATCTAAACAACAAAGTAGAAAAATTGTTAGTCTTATCCTTATTCTTAGATATGAAATTACTTCCGCAAGACAGAACAGTTTGGAGAACTGAATTTAACCAGTCGAGAGCCTGCTGATAAAAATAAACATTTCTATGAATACTTCATAGTATATTTTATATTTCGTAGCGGTTTACTAAGATATCATGTGTAAGGATAAAATGTTCAGTAGAATTATTATTGTATTTTGTTTAAATAATTGATACATTCAGTTTTGGAATGACATCGTTGTAAATTTAAACCTACTGACAAAATTTATGTTTGTGATCTTGTAAGGATTTATTAAATAAGTAGGTAGATTGTTTTCGTTCGTTCCGTTGTTTTTGTCTTGTTTTTGAGTCTCGTAGGAGTTCCAACGTAAGTTTTATTAATTTCAATCCGTACTTATTGAAAAACATGTACTATCGGGATGAAGCCGTATTAATATTGCTCAGTTATAATATTAAATGTTATGATTAACATGGATACTTATCAAGTCACTACATAGTGAGATTTAATTGTTTAATAATTCTATTTATATTATTATTGTTAATTTAATTATACTTGTCAAGTATTGTCATTTCTGAATTCATTGTGTATTTTGAAATTAATACATTTCACCTTTATCTAATTTGATAATTTAGAATTATAATTTACCTTTGTTATTATTTTAATTAAAAGCTTGATTCACTGTTTAAATAGACAATTACAGGTTACAGAATATAAATTGGAAATGTGATCATGATCACGTCATTTGTAGTAGTACTTTAATTTAATATAGGCCTACCTGTGTGTGTTATATATACGAACATTTATATTATTTTATTAATTATTATTTCCTTTGTTTGTATGTAATAAATAACAGAAAGAACAGCCAAACAAATACCTAGCCTTCTCAATAACATTTCATTATGTACTACTACAAACTAGTACACTGGAATTGGTACATAATGAAGTTTTATTGAGAAGGCGAGTAGCGGGCCGATTCTGCTCCTCTCTGCGGGAGGCGATCAAGTTATAGACAGACAGTATGTACCACACTCACCTCAAAGTATTACATCAAGACATCTTTCGTCTTAGTCGGAAACATCTTTAGGATGAAAGTCTCACGTTATCACACATATACACAAATATAAAACATTAGGGCGAATTTACCTGATTCGGCCGGATATTCGCGCGTAAGAAAGTTGCAACGGTTACATTATATTTATTGACGTCGTCTTCGACCTTATTTGTTATATTTGTGTTCATGTATGATAATGTGATATGTTATCCTGAAGATGTCTCCCGAGTGAGACGAAAGATGTCTTGATGTGCTGTACATAATTTTTGTTTGGCTGTTCTTTATGTCATATTTTTTATTGTTTATTACCTTCTCTTGCCTGTATGATTATATAGGGAGGAAAGTATTGTTTTCATGTCGATTTTTCGAAATCGAGTTTTCACCGGATCTACACGTTTTCAGACCCCCCTGAACCCAAAAAACATTTTTTTAGCGATTGGTCTGTGTGTGTAATGTGTGTGTGTGTGTGTGTGCGCGCGCGCACGTGCGTGTGTGTGTGTGTATGTGTGAATAAAATATCTCAAGAAAGAAACATCGTACGAACTTGAAACTTAAGTTAGATGCCACTAGAGGACCCGACACGAACATTTTCATCAAAATCGGTCAACCGGAACTAGTAATTTATTTGTCATTTTTCACTTTTTTGCGATTTTCTCAAAAACGGCTCCTACGATTTTTTTTTAAAAAATCGCCTTGTTTACTACATTTTTATGGTCTACAAGATAGGGTAGGCGCCATATCTGCTGAAATTCTTGGGGAGGCTGTTTTCTCGAATAAAAATGTTTTTTTTTTTAAGATTGCGGCTTTAATATGCATTTTAGCGCAAAAATTTATGATATAAGTTGTTGAGAATTTAAAATTCTACAGCTTTTATTTTAAACATTCTTTTGTATATCGCTTAGTTCAGCGGTAATTAGCGATTTTCTGTTTTTTACTCACGAAAACGTGTAAAAGTCGATGTTTAAAGATTTCAGCCTTATGCATTTTACGACAAAAGTATAATCAAATTTATAGGAAATTAAAAGATTACAGCTTTTATTTAGAGCGTTTTTCTCTGCAGAGCCTAGTTTAGCGTGAAAGAGTGATTTTCCGTTTTTAAAAGCTTAACTGAGGTTGATTTTCACTTTACGTTTTTCACTCATGATTAAAATAAGATTATGTTTTTGAGGTTAGTTTTTTTGGCAAGAGAAAGTTGTGCGAGTGTTTCACACCAGATTTTCTTTTATCATGTTCATCAGCCAACACCTCTTGTTTATCATCAAACAAAAGAGTACAGACATTTTCATTGCCATTGATTTTAAATCTTAAAAAATAAATTAACAAATTTGCTATTCTTTGTTATTTTATGTAGTCATAAAATTATAAACGTTTAAGGCCGTGGTGACAAGTTTAAAACGTATAAAATAAAACAATGATTGTTAGTTTTTCTGTTTAAAAAGAACATGTTTCAAACGCGAAATTTAAATCCTTCAAAATTTCTTCAATTCATTTAAAACACTTAACAATTTATTATTATGCATACACAAATAACCGCAAAATTAAACTGACGTAAATTTTATTTTTACTTCATTATCGGATTTTACATGTACGTTAAAGTTTTCCTTTTAAAAAACTATCATATATTAAATAATTAAGTTAATAAATTTTAAGCCTAACGTTTTTAAATTTTTACAGTTCTAAAAAGATAAAAAGTTCTAATGAATTGAATTATTTTACAAGGTCGTATAACGTTTGTATTGAATAACAAACGAAAAATATAATTTTAGTGTTTATAGACAGAAAAAAATATAGACAAAATGATGTGAATTTAACACCCGAACGTTTCATGGTTAACAAGTTATTAACTATTATAATATTTTTTAGTTATTTTAAAATAAAGTCATTAAAAAGAATTTACAAAATAGGAAGAGTATATCAACTCAGTTTTGTATTATTATCTAAGCAAAAGTAATATTTTTGGTCCACCTGATTTAAATGCTAAGGTCTGCCCCCACGACGCTAGTGCTATCTGTTAGCATCACTGGGCATTTCAGATTTCACTGTTTTTACTCTCTCTTGCCTATGTGAATATATAGGAAGGAAAGTTGCTTAATGTTTTCATATGGATTTTCGAAATTGAGTTTTTACCAGATCTACACGTTTTCAGACCCCCTAATCCAAAAAACATGTTTTTAGCGATTGGTCTGTGTGTGTGTGTGTGCGCGCGCGCGTGTATGTGTGTGAAGAAAATATCTTGAGAACGGAACATCGTACGAAGTTGAAAGTTAAATTTAAGTAAGGTACCACTAGAGGACCCGACAGGAACATTTTCATTAAAATCGGTCAACCAGAAGTAGTAGTTTATTCGGGTTAATTTTAACTTTTTGCGATTTTCTCAAAAACGGCTTTTACGATTTTTTTTTAAAAATCGCCTGATAGACGTTCGGATAATCGACTTCTTACTATATTACGTACTTTAAGGGCTTCCATGAATAGTAAAAACAGAACACCGAGTTGACAGAAGAAAGGAGAAAAGCCTACAGTGAGCGAATGATTGGAACGTGGGGTGCAAAAAGAGCTTTCAGAAAAGATGTAATCATCTCACGTGGTCTAAAATTAGCCTTGTACGAGGAAAAAATAAAAAATTAAAAACTGTGAAAATATTTTTTGAAGGTTTCTTTATGTATAAATTTTGTTTTAACTTTGTAAAACATCTTAAATTAACAACTTCTTTTGATGTCAGTTTAATTTTTAAATAATTTTTTTATGAATAACGAAATATAAAATATATACGTAATGTTTCAGTTCTTTACTACTGAGTTGTGATAAAAAATTTGTGTTTATAAAAATCTGATGAATTTTTCTACTGTTTTTCTTTACCGTTAAAGATTTATGTACTAAGGCTTTTTTAAAAAAAAAACTTTTAAAGTAATTTTTTAACTGTACGTCAAATTTTATAAACGCATTTCACTGAATTTTCTACTATTTTTCATATTGCATAAAAATAAAGATTTCAGTTATTACAGTGAAAGCTACAATAAAAACTGTTGCTGAAGTGAAAGTTGGAAAATATGCAACTCTGCAATTTATTCAGTTTTATTGTAGTAAATTACAGAAGGGAAAGTACTTTTAAAAGATTAAAGAACGTTTTACTTTAATTCCAGAATAAATTAATTTAAAGATTTTTAGACAAACCCGCCGACTTTTTTTAATTATTTTCATTTAATTAAAAATGTTAATTCCGTTTTTAATAATTATTGTGTATTCTGAAATTAACGTTTGGTAATTTACTTTACGGTATATTTATTACGGAGGAAAGTATTGTGATTAGGAAAAAATGTCGATACCTAGATTTTAACGCACTTGCACGTTCCATGACCCCCTGAAGTCAAAGAAGTTTTTCTTAAAATTGTGTTTGTAATTATAATTCATTATGGAGAAAACAATACTAAAATGATTTACCAAAATTATGAAAATTTACGTTTTCTAAAACTTTCCCTTATGGTTTTTTCAAATTATGAAAAATTATTTGTGGAAAGTAGACTATTATTATAACATTTTACCCATATAAATTGAATGTGACATAACTTGTTGGATATCTATCCCGTAAATAATTTTCAAAAATTTTGAAAAAGGAAAGAGTGAAAGATGAAAACTTTTATTTCAATCATTATTTTGTACAACGCTTAGTTTAGCGACAATTAGGCGAGTGATTTTCTGTTTTTTTTTTTCATCAAAATCGGTAAAAAAGATTTTTAAATATTTGTTCTATGCATTTTACGACCAAAATGTATTATTATTGTTATAGGACTCAATCTGTTTGTTGCAGGGCTAAAATAAATAGTTCTGTTTCTTATCACATGGTCAGCCAATTAAATGACTGAATCATTTAAGAACAGAAGAGGTAGAGGTGTAAAAGACACTAATCAGAGTTATCTCCTGTGAAAGTAATGAATTTCATTGTACAGCCAGACCCTGTGGTGAATGAAGTGAAGGTGTCATTTACAGAGTGGAAAATATGTGCTTTTCAGAGGGCCCGGCATGCTGTTAAGCGTACTTTTCCACTCAGTGAGGAAGGCAATTGTAAACCACCTCACTCCTCGTTTTACTTAGTAAAACCTCTAGAGATTCAAACGAGCCTTTCGGCTGTTGACCTATACAACAACAACAATGTTATAGGAAATTAACAATATCTACTACTTTTATTTCAAGCATTTTCTACTGCAGAGCTTAGTTTAGCGTCAAGTTAGTGATTTTTCGTATTTATAAATCGAACAGAGGTTGATTTTCATTTTTCATCATTCACTCATGATTAAACGTAGGTTATATTGTTCATTATCTACATTAGGAAGAGAAAGTCGTGTGAGTGTTTCCCACCAGATATTTTCTTATATTTAACTTTTGTTATATGAACTTTTCTATTAAAATACCATCGTAACGCTATAATTTTGAAATAAAACTCGATATCGAAAAATCTGACATGAAAACAATAGGGTTCCTTTCTATATGCATATAGGCAACAGAAAGAAAAAAAAATTTACTCGAAGCTCTATTGTTTCATTTTTCGAAATCGAGTTTTCATCGGATATACACCTTTTCAGACGCTCTGAACCCAAATAGATGTTTTTAGCGATTAGTCTGTGTGTATGCGCGCGCGCGTGTAGCGAACAAAATATCTCAAGAATGGAACATCGTACGAAGTTGAAACTTGAAACTTAAATTTAGTACCACTAGAGGACCCGACACGAACCTTTTTATCAAAATCGGTCAAATGTAAGTAGTAGTTTATTCGTGTCATTTTTCACTTTCTCAAAAACGACTACTACAATTTTTGTAAAATCGCCTCATTTACTACATTTTTTTGCTCTACAAGATAGGGTAGGCGCCATGTCTGCTGAAATTCTTTGGGAGGCTGTTTTCTCGTAAAAAAATTGTTTTCTTTTTAAGATTGCGATTTTGATACGCATTTAGCGCAAAAATTTATAGGCCTATAATAAAAGTAGTAGAGAATTTAAAATCCTACAACTTTTTTTCAAACTTTTTTTTGTATAATGCGTAGTTTAGCAGTAACTAGCGGTTTACTGGTTTTTTCTCAAGAAAATGTGTTAAAAAAAATCGATATTTAAAAAAAATTTATGAGCATTTTGCTCTACAGAGTCTAGTTTAGCGTGAAAGTGATTTTCCGTATTTTAAAGCCAAACTTGGGTTGATTTTCATTTAACGTCTTTCACTCATGATTAAAAAAATATGTTGTTTGAGGTTAGTTTTTTTGTTTATTTCTAATGTTTTTTTTATATTTTTAATTATTTGCATTGGTAAGAGAAAGTTGTGTGAGTGTTTCACATCAGATTTTTAAAGATTGTGCCTTGAGTAGACACTTAGTAGCATTTGACCAAAATGTATAATTAAAGTTATAGGAAATTTTAAAAATCTTCAATTTTTATTTCAAGGATTTTCTTTTGCAGAGCTTACTTTAGCGCCAGTTAGTGATTTTCCATATTTTTAAGTCGAAGAGAGTTGATTTTAATTTTGCATCTTTCACTCATGATTAAAATTGAGTTATTTATTTATTTGTTATGTATTTATTTTATTTATTTGAGTAAATTCATTATCTACGTTTGCAAGAGAAAGTCGTGTGAGTGTTTTACACCAGATTTTTACTTAACTTTTGTTAAGATGGTGCGTAAGTACTATCGTAACGTATAATTTTGAAAAAAAAATTTTTTTTAAAACTATTGTTTCATTTTTATAAAATAAATAAATTACACCGTACTAGAGAAACTAAATATGACAACCTTCACGAAACAATTAAAACACGCTTAAGCTTCTGAATTTACAGAAAATTAAATAAAGGTCATAATTAATCAAGTGAAAGCTATTTCCTACGATAAGTAAAGAAAATAAATATTTTATTTTATTTAGTAGAAAACCAAACCAGACTTTTTTATAAAACTAATATGGCAAATAATTTTTTGTTGTTGAAAATATACGATGACTGCAACAAAACATCTCCCCTATGTTACATCCGGTTTCCGGTTTCAAGTGCACCCCTTACTAAGATAGCTAGCTACTTCAGTGCATTACGATAAATAATTTTCTGTATAAACCTTTCTATTCTGTTGTTGAAAGAAGAATTTTTTTCTTTTCAAACGATTCTTCTGTATATGCCATCTGTTTTATGGAGGCGCAAAGAATTAGAAAGAATTTTACTTTCTCATGCGCGTGCGTTTCAAGCCAAAACTTATTAACTGATTTGGGTGAAATTGAAGGGGTGGGCAGAAGAAAGTGCTAACTCACAAAATTTCCAGCATGATTTTTCTTAAATATTCAGAAAAAATAAAATGTACAGCACGTTTTAAACAGTATACTGGATTTACGATCTTAAGAACCTAGATTCATAGAAAAATCTGGTGTGAAACACTCACACAACTTTCTCTTGCCAATGCAAATGATTAATAATAAACCTAACATTATTAATAAAATATTAGAAATAAACAAAAACTAACCTCAAAAACATAACCTTATTTTAATCATGAGTGAATGACGCAAAATGACAATCGAACTCAGTTTGGCTTAAAAATACGGAAAATCACGCTTTCACGCTAAACTAGGCTCTGTAGAGAAAAATGCTTTAAATAAAAGTTGTAGATCTTTTAATTTTCTATAACTTTTATTATATACACTTTTGTCGTAAAATGCATACTAAGACCGAAATGTTTAAAAAATCGATTTTTCTCACGTTTTCGTGAGAAAAAAAAACAGAAAATCGCAAATTACCGCTAAACTAAGCGTTATACAAAAAAATGTTTGAAACAAAAGTTGTAGGTTTTTAAATTCTCTACAACTTTTATTATATACGTTTTTGCGCTGAAATTTATATTAAAGCCGTAATCTTAAAAAAACAACGTTTTTACGTGAAAACAGCCTCACCGAGAATTTCAGCAAACATGGCGCCTACCCTATCTTGTAGAGAATAAAAAATTGAGTAAAATAGGCGATTTTAAAAAAAATCGTAGGACCAGTTTTTGAGAAAATCGCAAAAAACTGAAAAATTATACGAATAAACTACTACTTCCGGTTGACCGATTTTGATGAAAATGTTCGTGTCGCGTCCGGTAGTGGTATGTAACTTAAGTTTCAAGTTCGTACGATGTTCCGTTCTTGAGATATTCTGTTCACACACACACACACAGACACACACACAGACCAATCGCTAAAAACATGTTTTTTGGGTTCAGGGGGTCTGAAAACGTATAGATCCGGTGAAAACTCGATTTCGAAAAATCGACATGAAAACAATACTTTCCTTCCTATATATTCATATAGGCAAGAGAAAGTAAAAAACAAATGTTTAATAAAAATTTGAAAACATAATTTGTAGATTTCAGTAAACTTTTAAAATGACGTTGCGTAAAATTATGTTGATGTGGGTTAGCACTGTCTTCTCCCGACCCCTTCAATTTCAAAAGTCACTTTTTCTCAACTATCCTCAGAAATCAGGGTATTTTTTTACGTTAGATGTTTTGCAATTACTGCTAATGTAGACGATGAGAAGGGGGATAAAAATGAAAGATAAAAACATGCCAGACCCTACTGGAAATCGAACCCACGGGACTCCGGGAAGAATCCAGTTGGGCTAACCACTACAAAACAGGCCGGCCTATCAGTTAATCAAGGTAGTTTACTCCGGCGCAGAAAATATGTTTTCTTCTTTTTGGAAGAAATTTCAACAAAGGATTAGGCCACAGTCTGTTCCGAACTCACACACTATGTCTACATTTATCTGCGCCTTTTCCTAGGTCTACCGATATCCCTTTTCCCTTTTGGAGCATACCAGTGCGCCTGGTTAGGTATCCTGTGATCTGCCATCCTTTCCATGTGTTATCTGTCTCCAACTGTGGTGATAATTCTTTATCTTTTCGTTCAAGGTGTAAATACCCAATTCTAACCTTATTTCCTCATTCCTTATTCTGTCCAAGCGTGTACACCCGTTAGTCCTTAGCAGAAATTTCATCTCTGCCGTCTAGATTCTCCGCAGAAAATATAAAAATTTAATTTTCTCAAAAACAGATCTAATAATTTCGGTTAAACTACCCTCATTTCCTACAACTACTAGTCTCGTCAATAATTATGTTATATAATTAAGTGTATTTCTTTTGCAATCAGTTTTTAAAAATTTAATTATAAACTTTAAGTAAAGATGACAAATGTCAGATTAATAACGTTCTTATAATGAAAATATCAAACACATTCAGTGGTGTGTTTCAAAGAAAGATTAAATTCTGGACAAATACAGGGCATTCCATAATGTTCTTCGGGGTTACGAAAATTCAGTACAAAAAACTATTTCACTTACTTAAATGAAAGTTGTATGGGCCGATGCAGGAACTCAAACAGTTATTTTGAAACATTTATAAATGTTTAATGTGTGCTCCTTTGGTGACACGACACACATCAACAAGAAAGTTTTGTTTAAGTCTCTTGCCAAACACGTTCTTACATGTCCCTTTCGATAGAGATTATTGCATTGATTATGCGATCCTTCAGCTCAGCGATAGCGTTCGGCATTGGTGAGATAAACACCTTGTCTTTCACATAACCCCTGAGAAAGAAGTCACATGGCGTGAGTTCTGGTTATCTTGGTAGCCGCAGCAAAATTGAAATTCGTGAAATTACGTGAAATTCGAATACACAAAACAACTTCTCGCTTCCCGTGGCAGCCATTCTCTCTACTATCTACGCCTACCGGGCAAACGGTTAACTAACTGCCAGAATATGTGGAAAATCTTTTTGAAGTGCTCTTTCGTATAGTACTTGTTTCATTCTTACATTTTTATATTGCCATTTAAAAACAATGGCAATATAAATCATATATTGATTGGTTGGTAGTATAATAATATGATAGGGGCAATAATAAATGTAGTTGTATTGTACGTAGTACTGTACAGTATTGTTAAATATGAAAAGAAAGTACAGTAACACTCTTTTAGTCACCCAGTAGTTTCCAGCGCGCACAGCCATAGCTATAGTTTTGCTGAACGTACTGTACTTGTTCTTTCATAGATTTATTTAGCAGTTAGGTTAATAGTCATTCGCCTATTGATATTAAATAGAGTATAGTGTAAATTTTGTTTTTTTATCTTTAGTACTATATACACGAATACTGAAATAGACACCAATGAAACGTTGACCTTGTTTAAATTTCTCTTATTGTATTACTCTAATTTTTTTATACATGTAAACTATTAACACACATTTTAATAATACTTTTTGTTCTGTTCTTAGGTAAGTTACTGTTACAGAATTTGATTCTTCTCACGGTCAGTAAAATTTAGGCTACAATGTCTGCTGTGTAGTAAGTAAACAATGATTTTTTTTTACTTCGTGTTTATTGTAAACTTTAGTTAGTTGTATTAAAAAGTACAAATGTAGATTTAAGATGGTCAATCAATGATGTATTCTTTGAATTAACATATAATGTAACTTCTATTCCTAGTTCTTTTGAGGATCTGTTTGTTAATTAAATTATATTAACTAATAAATTACGGGAAATCTTAAACGATAGCCGAAAACGATTCTAGTTACTTTCTCTTGCCTGTATGAATATATAGGAAGGAAAGTATTGTTTTCATGTCGATTTTTCGAAATCAAGTTTTCACCGGATCTATGTTTTTAGACCCCCTGAACCCATAAAACATGTTTCTAGCGATTGGTGTGTGTGTGTGTGTGTGTGTCTTTGTGTGAACAGAATATCTCAAGAACGGAACATAGTACGAACTTGAAACTTAAGTTAGATACCACTAGAGGACCCGGCACGAACATTTTCACCAAAATCGGTCAACCGGAAGTAGTAGTTTATTCGTGTCAATTTTCACTTTTTTGCGATTTTCTCAAAAACGGCTCCTACGATTTTTTAAAAAATCGCCTCAATTTCTATATTTTTTATGCTCTAAAAGATAGGGGTAGGCGCCATGTTTGCTAAATTTTTTGGAGAGGCTGTTTTCTCGTAAAACATTTTTTTTTATAAGATTACGGCTTTAATACTTATGTATTTCAGCGCAAAAACGTATATATAATAAAAGTTTTAGACAATTTAAAATCCTACTACTTTTATTTTGAACAGTTTTTTGTATAACGCTTAGTTTAGCGGTAATTAGCGATTTTGTTCTCACGAAAACATGTAAAAAAATCGATTGTTTTAAGATTTTAGCCTTAGTATGCATTTTACGACGAAATTGTACCTATATGATCAATTTAATAGGAAATTAAAAGTCTACAACTTTTATTTAGAGCATTTTTCTCTACAGAGCCTAGTTTAGCATGTGTCACCGGATGGCGACATTAAGTGGCAACCTTATTAATTTGGTGGCCCTGAAAACGGGCCGTTTAAGCGGTGGTCGTCTGTCGTAGTCGTCGTGGCGGTCGGAGGCTGGGCGACACGGCGTGTCGTCGTCCAGCGGAGACGTCATCTTCTTCCCTCGCAGTAGTGCGTCGATGGCTGTTTCGTCGGGTCCGGTGGGCGTAAGGCTCGGTCGAGGGACCGCTGTGGGCATCGCTCGCGTCAGCGGGCGAAGACGGTCCGGTCGACGGCCTACGGTGACGGGACGGCGAGCGGAAGCAGCATCTTCTCTTTTGCGGGGTCGTCGATTAGTTCTCGCTGGAGTCCGGCAGCCGTGTGCGGTGGTGGACGTCTCGTCTGCTGTCTGGTGGAAGTGAATCCCTCGGTGTCTTGATTGGTATTGAATCGACTCGGCTTAGTGCAGCGCTCTTTATATAGCTGCCACGAGCGCTGTTGTAGAGAGCGGCGACTGGCTTGGCCTTGATGACAAAGGCAGCCGGAAGGTTTGTCGGGCGCCGCTACAGGGCTTTGTCGCTTCGCCGCTAAAGAGCCCATCGCGCCGACAAAGGCCGGAAGAAGTATTGAAGGCCGGCAACACAGTAAATGATTAATTAGAAGGGGTGGCGATGACACATGAAAGAGTGATTTTCCGTATTTTTAAGCCAAACTGAGATTCATTTTCATTTTGCGTCTTTCACTCATGATTAAAATTAGGTTATTTTTTCTACGAGAGCACAGCCTCCCCTAGAATTTCAGCAGACATGGCACTTAACCTATCTTATCCTAGAGCATAAAAAATGTAGTAAATAAGGCGATTAAAAAAAGTCTTCGAGCCGTTTTCGAGAAAATCAGAAAAAAGTGAAAAATGCCACGAATAAACTACTACTTCCGGTTGGACGATTTTAATGAAAATGTTCGTGTCAGGTCCTCTAGTAGTACGTAACTTAAGTTCCAAGTTTCAACTTCGTACGATGTTCTGTTCTTGATATATTTTCTCCACAAACACACACATACATACACACACACACATAGACCAAACGCTAAAAAAGGTTTTTTTGGGATAAGGGGGTCCGAAAACGTGTAAATCCGGTGAAAACTCGATTTAGAAAATTTACATGAAAACAATAGACTACCTTCTTTCTTATATTTATTCATATTCATATAGGCAAGAGAAAGTAAAAAAAATCTGGTGTGAAACACTCACACAACTTTCTCTTGCCAATGCAAATAATTAATAATAAACCTAACATTATTAATAAAATATTAGAAATAAACAAAAACTAACCTCAAAAACATAACCTTATTTTAATCATGAGTGAATGACGCAAAATGAAAATCGAACTCAATTTGGCTTAAAAAACGGAAAATCACACTTTCACGCTAAACTAGGCTCTGTAGAGAAAAATGCTTTAAATAAAAGTTGTAGGTTTAATTTCCTATAAATTTTATTATATACACTTGTGTCATAAAATGAATACTAAGGCCGAAATCTTTAAAAAAAACAATTTTTCACTCGTTTTTGTGAGAAAAAAACAGAAAATCGCTAATTATCGCTAAACTAAGCGTTATACAAAAAAATGTTTGAAATAAAAGTTGTAGAATTTTACATTCTCTACAACTTTTATTATATAACGTTTTTCGCTAAAATGCATATTAAAGCCGCAATCTTAAAAAGAAAATGTTTTTACGTAAAAACAGCCTCACGCAGAATTTCAGCAAACATGGCGCCTACCCTATCTTGTAGAGCATAAAAAATGTAGTAAATCAGGTGCACATATCAGAGTGCGTCGTAGGACCAGTTTTTGAGAAAATCGCAAAAAAGTGAAAAATTATACGAATAAACTACTACTTCCGGTTGACCGATTTTGATGAAAATGTTCGTGTCGGGTCCGGTAGTGGTATGTAACTTAAGTTTCAAGTTCGTACGATCTTCCGTTCTTGAGATATTCTGTTCACACACACACACACACACACACAGACCAATCGCTAAAAACATGTTTTTTGGATTCAGGGGGTCTGAAAACGTATAGATCCGGTTGAAAACTCGATTTCTTTAAAATCGACATGAAAACAATACTTTCCTTCCTATATATTCATATAGGCAAGAGAAAGTAATAAAATTGTACTTTTATTACTGTACGAGTAGGCTATAATGCAACCTGACAATTATTGTAGGATTAATTTCGGCAATGCAGCCTACTTGTTGAGGCTTTTCAATGCCTGTCACCAACGATATTTTCATAAACCACATTTTTACCACTAACGATGTCACTCGTTCATCATTTCAACTGTTCTCTAATAAAATTCACAGACAATACCATTTTATAATGTATGTATGTAAATAAATAATACATTTCGGCTACCCGATATTTGTATGAAATTAATTAGTAACTTATTAATTAAAAGTTGGATTAAATTATATCGACACTTTTTATTTTATTACTACAGAATAACTTATTTTATGCCTGGATTTAAACTAATTTACCCGTTTTATGACACCCTCAAGCCAAATATGTTTATTGAAATCGATGTCCTATCTCTTCAAGAATTAACAAGTTTTATTGTTAAATAAGTACATAATTATAAAGAAAATATTGCTGGCTTTATTGAACATTAAAAATAAAAATTCTCGCTTAATGTGTTAAAAGAATACCTCTAACTTTTTAAAAAAAAATAAAGACGAAAACTGTTATAATTCTAGCATGTTAACCCTTTCTGTACCAACGTCCGGAAAACAGGACGTCGATATATTTTGCGTAGTGAATAACGTCCTGTTTACCGGACACCCGTAAGTTGTACATAAAGTAACAACGTCCGGATAACCGAACATTATTAAAAAAAAACTTTTAAACAAAAATTAATGAGATAATGAATGTATTTTGAAACCGCCTCCGTGGCGTAGTAATTAGCGCTCTAGCCTACAAAGCGAAAGGTCCTGAGTTCAATTCCCGGCTAGGGTCTAAAAATTTTAACACGTTAAAACCGTTGAAACCACTGTTAGATAGAAACATTTTACCGAAACCCACAGTAGTTGCTAATGACCAAGCTATCGTTGCGACTTAGATAAACTAAAAAAAAATATTTTGAATATTTTTAGTGTTAGAACGATTTTTTTTATGAACACAATAAAAATTAATTTTTAACAGGAAATTTTATTTTTCTGTAACGTTGAAACTTTGGTCGGCAATGGGAGGCTTACGCCTGCAAATTTTCGAAATAAGGGCTGGCACTTTAGTACAATACACCCTTATTCAAATTAAATGGCACATTAGATCAAACTTTTAAGTATTGTTTCGGCATTGAAAGGGTTAAACCAGGTATAAATTGTAATCTTAAAAGTGTTAAAACTTTGATTACCCCAATACTGTGATATTGTGTTGTTTAGTTTATCAGCCGATAGGCTGGTTTGAACCCCCTACCCTAGAGGCTTCACAAGTAAAATGAGGAGTGAGGTGGTTTACAATTGCCTTCCTAACTGAATGGAAAAGTATGCTTATCAGCATGCTAGGTCCTCTAAAAATCATCTACTTTCTACCCTGTAAATGACCTTCACTTCGTTCACCACAGGATTTGGCTGTATAATGAAATGCATTACGCTCCAGGAAGATAACTCTGAGTAGTGTATTTTACACCTCTACCTCTTGTGGTCTTAAATGTTTCAGTCATATAATTGGCTGAGCATGGTGATAAACTATTTTTTGTAACCCTGGAACTAGCAGATGGAGTGCAAATATTAACACTTCACCTGTCTGTTTTGGGCACTACTATAACACACTAATGAGGTGATGTCTGAAAACAAAGGTTTCTAGAACCAAACATACAGTTTTTTTTGAAATTATTCATGTAGTTTAAAAATTAAGAGAACTTTATTCCTTGGCAAAATATTTGTTCTTTTTATCTATTGCTTCTGCCTTGTTCTTTCGGGTCATTTTTTAATCATCCGAATTGGAATGATAACCTCGCGACCAATTCTCTCTTTCATTACCAAAATCCTCAGCTGTCAACAATCCTAACTCCTCTTCCGTCTCAATCTTCTCCCGTTTTTATCACATTCTATCATGGATCTTCGACACCTTCTTTGCTCTTCCGATCTAGCCTTGAAGTTAAAACTTAAAACTTAAGTTAGATACTACTAGAGGACCCGACACGAACATTTCGTCAAAATCGGCCAACCGGAAGTAGTAGTTTTCATGTCATTTTTCACTTTTTTGCGATTTTCTCAAAAATGGCTCCTATGAATTTTTTTAAAAATCGCCTCATTTACTACATTTTTATGCTCTACAAGATAGGGCCTACCCTATCTTGTAGAGCATAAAAAATGAATTTCAGCAGACATGTTGCTTAGCGTCATGTCTGCTGAAATTCTTGGGGGGCTATTCTCTTGTAGAAATTTTTTTTAAGACTACAGCTTTAATATGCATTTAGGGCAAAAGTGTATATAACAAAGTTGTAGACAATTTAAAAATTTACAACTTTTGTTTAAACATTTCTTTGTGTAACGATTAGTTTAGCGGTAATTAGTGATTTTGTGTTTTTTATAAAAATCTGTAGAAAAGTGGTTTATTTAAGATTTCAGCTTAGTATACATTTTACGACAAAAATGTATATAGTCAAAGTTATAGGAAAT
Source organism: Catonia carolina (assembly GCA_035578175.1). Lineage (NCBI taxonomy): Eukaryota > Metazoa > Arthropoda > Insecta > Hemiptera > Achilidae > Catonia > Catonia carolina. The sequence continues at coordinate 45,299,142 of JAQMRL010000006.1, read as the reverse complement.
TAAAAGATGTACGACTTTAATTTAGAGCATTTTCTCTACAGAGCCTAGTTTAGCGTGAAAGAGAGATTCTACGTATTATTAAGCCAAACTGAGGTTGGTTTTCATTTTGCATCATTCATTCTTGATTAAAATAAGGTTATGTATAGGTATCAGACGAACTAATGTCCCATAGCCGAGCGAGTGAGAGGGAGATATGTGGCATAACTACGCATGCGCTCAAAGGTCTTTACCGTTATAATCCAAATCTAAAAACATACTACAGTCATTATCTTGCTTGTTAGCTTACTGCATGCATAAACGATTGCTCACAACAATGAGTAAAATTAAAGACAATGTTATTGGCGCGTATGGCTTGTGCGAGTGAGAGCGTTATTCATTCTCTCACTCCCACGGCTAGGGGACATTAGTTCATCTGAATACTGTATTTGTAGGGTTTTTGCTTATTTCTAATGTATTACTACTAATGTTAGGTTATATTCTTAGTTATTTGCATTGGCAAAAGAAAGTCATGTGAGTGTTTCACAGCAGATTTTTAGTTTTTTTTTTTTTCAATTCGTATCAGCAGCCTAGTTGTATTAGCGACTACGGTGGATTACGTATTTAAAATAGTGGGTTTTACTCTTGTGAAAACTTCCAGACTCTATCCAGGAATCGAGCCCGGGACATCCGCGTTGTAGGCTATCGTGCTCACTACGCTACAGAGGCGGCCAAAAAGTTTTTTAATGCCCATATGCTCTCAGAATTTTTTTTTCTAGACTTTTCATATCAGGAAAACGAGGCCCATCTCTGAATTGGATTTCTTTCTTTCCCTGGCTCGTTAGAATTAGATTTACACACTGAATGAAAATTGCGAATAACTCCTAATTGGTACAGAAATTGATTAGGTACTAAATCAGAAAACCAGTTTTTAATTCATGGATATAAACGAAGAATTAAGTGTAACAATGGTAGGTGTTGTATAATAATATATTTTATTTAATATACTTAACATGCATACTAAGTATATGACAAACCGCTTTAACTTTCTTTTTAGGTCATGTTTTTCATTTTTCATCGTTATCGATGAACCATTTATCAATCGATAACCATTAGTTATCAATGGTTAAAAATAAGTTATACATTTCGTTATTTACATTAGCAAAAGAAAGTCGTGTGAGTTTTATGCAATACCAACATTTTTTTTAATGCCCATATGCTCTCAGAATTTTTTTCTCTAGACTTTTTATATCAGGAAAACGAGGCCCATCTCTAAATTGTATTTAAAAGAAAAAAAACGCACATTCAAAATGTTGGATTATCCATTTTGTGAATTGGATTTCTTTCCCTGGCACGTTAGAATTAGATTTACACACTGAATGAAAATTGCGAATAACTCCTAATTGGTACAGAAATTGATTGCTAAATCAGAAAACCAGTTAGGGATTTTCTATAAACATAGTCGAATTGAAATCTATTTATTCCACGTTCAGTCTTTCCATATTGTAGCTATCATGTGGATGCAGTATAAAAATGGGATGTTTTGAGTAAAATGGAGTAGGTACTGCTTGGAGATTAGTCAGAAAGTTCAAGCGGTTTGTCATATACTTAGTATGCATGTTAATTATATTACATAAAATAAATATACAACACCTACCATTGTTACACTTAATTCTTTGTTTATATCCATGAATTAAAAACTGGTTTTCTGATTTAGCAATCAATTTCTGTACCAATTAGTAGTTATTCGCAATTTTCATTCAGTGTTTGCAAATTAATGTATTTTAATGTTGTTTTTTACAGTATCGATAATCCATTAAGACTATTATTGTTTTAAAAATGCACACCTGAGACTTATTTTTTATCTATTTTACTTTGTCTTTTCTTATCATTTTTTTCAATTCCTTCTTAAATGTTGCGTTCAATATTAATGATGCAATTGTTTATTTCACGGTCATACCGTGACTAATCGCATTCCTTATTCGTTTTTCAATAATTTTATAATTTATTACTTAGTTCACTGTAAAGTTATCTAATAAATTCCTCTTAACGTAAAAGAAAATGTAATTATTAACGAATTTTTTGCGGAAAAATCTAGTGTGATACACTCACACGACTTTCTTTTGTTAATGTAAATAATGAAATATATAACTTATGTTTAACCATTAGTAAACGATGAAAAATGAAAAGCATTACCTAATTTGAATTATGAGTGAATGACGCAAAATGAAAATCAAACTCTACATATACGAATATACGAGGCGTATTTTTAAAGTAAGTAGCTTCCGTTTAGAAATAAAAAGAAAACAAGTAGATTTTTCTTAATAATTTGATTTTTCTTGAAAGCCGTTATTTTTATCTACTTTTCTACATAATTCCCACCAATATTAAGGCACTTTTTGTATTGTACAACCAGCTTTTAAATACCATCTTCGTAGAAATCTTCCGCCTGATTAGACAACCACTGCAACCCAGCGGGAGCATAACTTTCGAAAATTTAAACGTTCTGTCACAATTTAATATAGCACACTTATTGACACTACAGGAAACTTATTAGATAACGACGAAATCCTTAAATCCTTAGGTTATAATTGTTATTGAAAGAACAAAAAAATGGCTGACGAAATATTTAGCAGAGCTGCAAGAGCAAGTATTAGCAACGATGCAGGCAATTCATTGGCTAGCTATAAAGTTGGTAGGGGGCAATGCATACGTTCAGAGATCATCAACCTTGAAAAATACTGTCTGTCTACAACTTGATGGCCTCCCGCAGAGAGGAGCAGAATCGGCCCGCTACTAGCCTTCTCAATAACATTTCATTATGTACTACTACTAACTAGTACACTGGACTTGGTACATAATGAAATGTTATTGAGAAGGCTAGTAGTGGGCCGATTCTGCTCCTCTCTGCGGGAGGCCATAAAGTTATAGACAGACAGTAGTATAGTTAGCCTACTATTCCACATTGCAATCGTTATCCTCGATTATCTGGTATGCTTTGCGTGTATTTTGATCTACGTAAAACCTTTCATTATGTAACACATCCCTATTTTTATACTATGTAGTGAAAATCACTAATTGTCGCTGAACTAAACAAAAATAATGTTTGAAATAAAAGTTGTAGGTTTTTTAATGTTTTACTACTTTAATTATATCCACGTTTCCTCTAAAATGGATATTAATGTTGCAATTTTAAACAAAAATGTTTACCACGAGACCATATGCCTCCAAGAATTTCAGCAGATATGGTGCTCACCCTATCTTGTAGAGCATAAAAATGTAATAAATTTTTTTTAACATATAACTTTTTTTTAATGCATAATCTGTTATAAATAACAATAAATGCAACTTATCAATTAGACACAACTCATGAAAAAATTACAACCCACTGGTGTAATTAACAAATTATAACATTAAAACATATTATACTGTTCTTAATTAATATTTACAATCAAAATTATATAGTTAGTGATTTTTTAAATAAATATATAAAAAATAAATAAATAAAAAAATACAAAAACCTTCTTTTAAAAGAAAAAACAAATAAGAAGTAATAAATAATAAGCACATGGTTCCGAAATATATGTAGGCCTACACTTAACTTTTCTGGAAATAATTTAAAACGTTCATTCAGTTATTTACAACATTCACACTCAAACACGACAGTCATCTACAGAACACTAACATTATATCATTTACAACTTTAAAATCACACTATCAGAATCGCCCTGGGAGATCCAGTACTGTAGCACGTTTTAGCCTATTGACATAATTACTGTTGTCTAAGAGATTCAGTGCTAAGTGATTTACGTGGTTGTTTAGACGTTCGATGTATTTACAACTGAAACTTCGTATTTTTTCTCGTACCGTCTGCACATCCATATCACGATGTATATCGGCATTGGTAATATACCACAGTGCATTCAGTATGGTCCGCAGAACTTTTTATTGAAACCGTTGCAGAATTTCGATGTTTAAATTTGATGCTGTCCCCTATAACTGAATTCCGTAGGTCCAAATCGGCTTCAGCATGGATTTGTACAAAAGTAGTTTGTTGTCAATCGAAAGCTGAGAACGCCTACCAACGAGCCAATACATCTTCCTAAATATTAAATCCAGCTGTTTCCTTTTCATCTGAATGTGTTTGCGCCAAGTCAGACCTCTATCTAAGTACATTCCTAAATATTTTACATCTTTTGCCTGTGGAATATTCTTGCCATTCAGTTGGACAGGAGGACAAGTTGCCCTTCTGGTAGTAAACGTTACATGTGTAGATTTGCCCTCGTTCACCTTGATCTTCCACTTTGTCAGCCAGATTTCTAGCTCACTTAGATATATGTAATACATGAGGCGATTTTTTTTTAAATCTTAGGACCGTTTTTGAGGAAATTCAAAAAAGGTGAAAAATCGTTCGAGTAAACTACTACTTTCTGTTGACCGATTTTGGTGAAACTGTTTGTCTCGGGTCCCGTTTTGGTACCTAACTTAAGTTTCAAGTTTCAACTTAGTACGGTTTTGTGTTCTTGAGATATTTTATTCACACTCACACAGACCAATCGCTAAAAACATGTTTTTGGGGTTCAGGGTGCCTGAAAACGTGTATATTCGATGAAAACTCAATTTCGAAAATTCAACATGAAAACAATACTTTCCTTCCTACATATTCATATAGGCAAGAGAAAGTATAATTACACCATTTTACATTGTACGCAGAAGATAGTGTAGATTATTTTAGGTTAAAAAGCAGAAAATTGATATTTTTATCATTTTCCCGGTTATAGATCGTCTTAAGTGAGAAACTCGGTTTAAAACGGCTTTATACTCGTATTTTGCATACACATATACTAAACGTATGGGTTGATCAATTCAGATGTAACATGTATTCGTGGTTGTGCACCCATGAGCAAACATTACATAGAAACAAAAATAAATCAGGAAAAAATAAACATTAGAGGATTAAATTTCTGTAGTTAAATATTTAACAAAGGTCCTTATTACTAAAACAATTGATAAACATGATCAATCGCAGTGCGTGACTGTTAAAAAAAGGAGACCGCTTTGCTCAAAGCAATATTGTAAAACAGTATTGTTTCAATTCAGATTGTCTCGGGAGAAAGTAGTATTATTGAAAACTCTTGGTTATTTAATGATTTACCTGCGCATCGAACGTATTTTTATTTGTTTTCTTCTAGATTTTAGAATTTTTTTGTAGTTAATGAAATAACTGTAGTACTATAGTAGATAAAATGAAAGATGAAGCCTGTTTTGTGTATCTCATCTAGTAAGAAACAAAAAAAATTCTGGTACGGTTCGTTTTTCAGCATGGTTTTTTTGTATTTTATTCGTATAAATTACGGAACACGGAAGTTTTTTGTTATTATTTTTTATTTTTTTTAAATTTATTTATTTAACGTCGCATCAACTGCAACGGTCATTAGCGACGACGTTGGAGTGTAACTTTAAACAATGGAGGATGAAATGAGTTTTTTGTAACGTATGAAAATATCCTGTGCCTAAGTGGGATTCGAACCCAGGACCGCATGATGAGAGGCGAGCACGTTACCAACTGCGCCAATGCGGCCGGCAACACGGAATTTTCTAGCGATTTGGAAACAAACTATGTGCCCGTTTTTTTTAGCGAATTTTTCACGTAGTCCATATTTCAGAACATGTAGCTCGATCAATATTAAGAGGAAATATATGGAGAGGAGTGTTCCTGCATGTTTTCTAATTAATTTTAGCTAAAATCAGCCTTTTAGTTCAAAGGGTAAAGGAATTACAGCGTTTTTTTTTAAATTCTTATTTTCGTTTCCGAAAGACGTAATGAGTTACCAATGCTGTATCCCTTAAATTAATAAGGAAATAAAATTACACTAGTGAAATCAGTGTATATAATTTTTTTTGTAATCCCTAATTTGTGTACGTTGCAATCTGTTCAATTCAGAACAATAAGCAACCCCATGACCCAATGAGATGAGGATGATGTGTTTGACGTGTAAATGAGGTGTAGTCTTGTACAGACTCAGGTCGACAATTCCTGAGAGATTATGGTTAATTGAATCCCAACCATCAAAGTACACCGATAACCACTGTCTAGCATTTAAATCCGTATAAAAGTAACTACCTTTACTAGGATTTGAACCAGGAACCTTCGTCTCCGAAAATGATTTTGGCGACGACTTTACCTCTAGACCAACCTGGTGGTATATAATGAGTAGTGTAATTTCATTCCCTTATTAATTAATGGGATACGGCGTTAGTTCTAACTCATTATGTCTATCGGGAACGAAAATAACAGTTTAAAATAAACGCTGTAATTCCTTTACCCTTTAAACTAAAAGACTGAATTTTAGCTGAAATCAATTAGAAAACATGCATGAACACTCCTCTAAAACGCTATATTTTTCCTCGTAAAATTGATCGTGCTACATGTTCTGATATATGGACTAAGTGAAAAATTCACTAAAAAACGGGCATATATTTTATTTCCAAAGCGCTAGAAAATTCCTAATACACTTCAGTGTTTCGTATAATTTTATACGAATAAAATGCAACTAAAATCTGGTGTGAAACACTCACAACTTTCTCTTGCCATTGCAAATAATGACCAATGTAACATAAGAATAGTAATAAAACATTAGAAATAAACAAACAACTAACCTCAAAAAACATAACCTTATTTTAATCATAAGTGAAAGACGCAAAATGAAAATCGACCTCAGTTTGGCTTAAAAATACGGAAAATCACTAGTTCACGCTAAACTAGGCTCTGTAGAGAAAAATGCTTAAAACAAAAGTTTTAGATCTTTTAATTTCTTATAAATTTGATTACATACACTTTTGTCGTAAAATGCATACTAAGGCCGAAATGTTAAAAAATCGAGTTTTTCACACGTTTTCGTGAGAAAATAGCAGAAAATCGCTAATTACCGTTAAACTAAGCGTTATACAAAAAAATGTTTGAAGTAAAAGTTGTAGGATTTTAAATTCTCTACATCCTTTATTGTATAAATTTTTGCGCTGAAATGCATATTAAAGCCGTAATCTTAAAAAAACAATTTTTTTACGTGAAAACAGCCTCACAAAGAATTTCAGCAAACATGGCGCGTACCCTATCTTGTAGAGTATAAAAAATTTAGTAAACCAGGCGATTTAAAAAAATAATCGTAGGACCAGTTGTTGAGAAAATCGCAAAAAAGTGAAAAATTACACGAATTAACTACAACTTCCGGTAGACCGATTTTGATAAAAATGTTCGTGGCGGGTCCGGTAGTAGTATGTAACTTAAGTTTCAAGTTTGTACGATGTTTCGTTCTTGAGATATTCTTTATATATATATATATATATATACACACACACACACACACACACAGACCAATCGCTAAAAACATGGTTTTTGGGTTCAGGGGGTCTGAAAACTGTAGATCCGGTGAAAACTCGATTTCGAAAAATCGTCATGAAAACAATACTTTCCTTCCTATATATTCATATAGGCAAGAGAAAGTAAAAATCAAGCTTTAAATGGAGCCGTACCAGAAATTTTCATGTTTCTTACTTGATGAGATACTATACGTGGTTTGCTAACTCAGGGTTCATCTTTCATTTTACTACTATAGTTACTATTCCACATTATAATCTTTATCCTTGATTATCTGGTATGCTATGCGTGTTGTTTGATCTACGTAAATACTTTTACTATGTAATCAATCTGTTCATTGCAGGGCTAAAATAAATAGTTCTGTTTCTTATTACATGGTCAGCCAATTAAATGACTGAATCATTTAAGAACAGAAGAGGTAGAGGTGTAAAAGACACTAATCAGAGTTATCTCCTCTGAAAGTAATGAATTTCATTATACAGCCAGACCCTGTGATGAATGAAGTGAAGGTGTCATTTCAGAGTGGAAAATCTGTGCTTTACAGAGGGCCAGGCGTGCTGATAAGCTTACTTTTCCATTCAGTGAGGAAGGCAATTGTAAACCACCTCACTCTTCATTTTACTTAGTAAAACCTCTACAGGTTCAAACCAGCCTTTCGGCTGATGACCTAAACAACAACAACATGTAACGCATCCCTATTTTTGCTTTTTTGAGATTATCTTGTAATTAAATTTAACATGAAAATCCTCCTATTAAAATTAGGTTGTTTACATGTTCAACGTGGTCGTTTTTTACTTTCTCTTGCCTGTATGAATACATAGTAAGGAAAGTATTGTTTTCATGTAGGTTTTTCGAAATCGAGTTTTCATCAGATGTACACGTTTTCAGACCTCCTGAACCCAAAAAACATGTTTTTAGCGATTGGTCTGTATGTGTGTATAAAATATCTCAAGAACAGAACATCTTACGAAGTTAAAACTTGAAACCTAAGTTAGGTACCACTAGAGGACCTGACAAGAATATTTTCATTAAAATCAGTCAACCGGAATTAGTGGTTTATTCGTGCAATATTTTACTTTTTTACAGTTCTCAAAAACTGCTGTACGATTTTTTTTTTAAATCGCCTTAATGACTTCATTTTTTATGCTCTACAAGATAGAATAGGCCCCATGTCTGCTGAAATTCTTGGGGAGGCGGTGCTCTCGTAGAATAAATTTTTTTTTTTTTTAAGATTGCGGCCTTAATGTGAATTTTAGTGCAAAAGTGTACATAATAAAAGTTGTAGACAATTTAAAAACCTACAATAACCTACACTTGTTTTTTTAAAACATATTATGTGCGGTAATTAGTAATTTTATATTTTTGTTTTCAAGAAAATCTGTAAAAAATGGCCTTTTTTAAGATTTCGGCCTTAGTATGCATTTACGACAAATGTGTGTGTATATGTATGTATGTATATATATTATATATGAAAATTTATAGAAAATTAATAGAGCAACAACTACCTACTGTATTTAAAGCATTTTCTCTACAGAACCAAGTTTAGCGTCAAAGAGTGATTTTCTCCGTATTATTAAACCAAACTAAGGTTGGTTTTTATTTTACATCATTCACTCATGATTAAAATTAGGTTATGTTTTTTTGAGGTCAGTTTTTTGTTTATTTAATGCCACATCAACAGCTTGATTATTAGCGTTTACAGTGGGTTAAGAAACTGAACTGTAATGATGTTTCCGTTTATTTTTACGTTGTGTACTAATGTTATGTTAATTATTTGCTTTGGCAAGAGAAAGTCGTTTGAGCGTTTAACACCAGATTTTTATGATGTCATAGTGTTCAAAAATCTTGTCCTGAACGATCTGTTCGTTATCCCATTACAAATTGTCTCACAATTATTATGTAATTTTATGCATTATGATATACATGAGGTGTTTACTAACTCGTCTTTTCTATTCCTTTCTCGTAGCCTAAAAGGGTTTTTCTCTGGATCAAAGATTCTATGGTGTTTTGGCAATAAAAGAATATATTTTAATTCTACATGAATCATCACAACATAGTCGTGTTTGTGGTTTATTATGTAATCTTAAATAATTGTAATCTTAAGTTAAATCGGATCCCAATACAATGCACATGTATTGCTAATCACCCATTAATTGTTGGGTTACCACCCGATTAATTGCCATTATTATATTGGCACACAAAGCTAATTATTCCGGGTGACTGCGGTAATGGACTGTCCTTACATGACCAAGAACCTATAACCTTACTAGCACAAGACTGTCAACTGTTCAACCTAAACTGTTTGAAACCTTATACAGAGCGTTTCATTATGCTCTTCGGGGTTACGAAAATTCAGTACAAAAAAAATATTTCACTTACCTAAATGAAAGTTGTACGGGCCGATCCAGGGACTCAAACAGTTATTTTGAAACATTTATAAATGTTAAAATTCATTTATAAATGTATAAAAATGTGCTTCTTTGGTGACACGACAGACATCAACACGAAAGTCTAGCTCTTGCCAAACACGTTCTAACATGTCTCTTTCGATAGAGTTGATTGCATTGATTATGCGATCCTTCAGCTCAACGATATCGTTCGGCATTGGTGGGATAAACGCCTTTTCTTTCACATAACCCCAGAGAAAGAAGTTACATGGCGTGAGCTCTGGTGATCTTGGTGGCCACAGCATAATTGTATTGGTATTCTTCAGATGCAAAAATTCTAACACACAAAACGACTTCTCGCTTCCCGTGGCAGTCATTTCTCTACTGTCTACGCCTAGCGGGCAAACGGTTAACTAACTGCCCAGAATATGTGGAAAATCTATTTGAAGTGCCCTTTCGTACGTTTTGCCCATAACAGGCAGGTGGAGTGTCAAATTATTTACACTCAATCTGTTAGTTGCAGGGCTAAAATAAATAGTTCTGTTTCCTATCACATGGTCAGCCAATTAAATGACTGAATCATTTAAGAACAGAAGAGGTAGAGGTGTAAAAGACACTAATCAGAGTTATCTCCTCTGAGAGTAATGAATTTCATTGTACAGCCAGACCCTGTGGTGAATGAAGTGAAGGTGTCATTTGCAGAGTGGAAAATATGTGCTTTTCAGAGAGCCCGGCATGCTGATAAGCATACTTTTCCACTCAGTGAGGAAGGCAATGGTAAACCACCTCACTCCTCGATTTACTTAGTAAAACCTCTACAGGTTCAAACCAGCCTTTTGGCTGATGACCTAAACAACAACAACTTTCGTACGGTACTTTGTCATTCTTATAAGTGAAATCGTACTATTTGTGTTCTGAATTTTTGTAACTCCGAAGTACATTATGAAACACCTTTATAAGTTGAGTAATCTTATATCCTGTTTATTAAATGTATAAAAGTTTCAAAACTCTATGAGAGCTAATGTTTCGGAATTGAGCAAAATAGACCCAGTAAAGAATTTACTATCGGTTTCCTAATTATGTTCACCCCAGTTTGAACCCTTGCATCTCGAAAATGATGAGTCGGAAGTCAACATGTTCTACTTCAACATTAACTCATTTTTTTCTGCGTTGACCTATAATTTTAATATTATTTGAAAATTTTCATATCGAAGTTGGAAGAAAATAAAACCCGGTATTTTTGCTACCGCAAAGGATTTCATGCGTTTAGAGGCGTATAGCTTGAAAAATTATTAACTGACACGTTTAATATTTTAACACGACAAAACTGATTATATTCTTAGAGCGTGTACGAAATTTCAAATTCTTACGTTACTTAAATTTTGATTTATTAACAATATTCTGAACCTGTGCTATCTCGGTAACCACTCAATCGTTCGGCACAATCAAACTATCATTTTATTAAGCGTGAATAAATTAGTACAAATGTATTAATAAATGAAATATTTATTGTCCAATGATGTGGTAAATTTTTAAAATTTTGAAAAATAGAGTTGGCCATGCGGGGTGTGGACGCTACTATCCATGTCGCCAGATTGTGTACATAACATCCGACCTTCATTTTATAAAATAATAGTTTTTAAAACCTTCAACGGGTTAAATTGAGATGTTAAATAATTGATTAAGTAGAAAATCGTATTAGTGTTTCTATATAAATTACTAAAAATGTTAAGAAAAGGTTACTGCTACATGTGAACGTACGAACGTTATAGGTTTTAATAAGCGGTTAACTAACAGCTTATCTTTTTTGTTATCGCAATAAAATAACCAAATAAATTGAATATTTATCTGACAAAAACAGTTTATAACGCCTTGTTATATGTACAATAGTGTTAATTCTTACTTTTCGTTATTTTATCTGAATTCGGAATATTAGTTGTCAGTTTAATGAAGTCAGTGAATATTTCCCGGTAAGACATTTTGCAATCAATAGATTGAATCGAGTTTTCACGGGAAATACACGTTTTCAGGCCCCTTGAACCCCCAAAAAAACATGATTTCAGCAATTTGTCTGTGTGTGTGTGTGTGTGTGAACAAACAACCTCATGAACGGAGGATGGTATGAAGCTAAAACTTTGAACTTAAGTTAGCTACCACTAGGAGACTCGACACAATCATTTTCATCAAAATCGATCAACCGGAAGTAGTAGTTTATTCATACAATTTTTTGCGATTTTTTCAAAAACAACTCCAATGATTTTGATTTAAATCGCCTCATGTACCACATTTTTTTTATTCTCCAAGATAGTATACGCCCCTTGTCTGCTGAAACTCTTGGAGGTATATTTTCGCGATAATTTAAACTAAAAAAAATAATAATAAAAAAATTAGGCCCCAGCTCTACCAGCAGAGCATGAGAAAAATAAATAAAAAAACTATAGTTCCTTGCTTTAAACTAAATATTTAATGAATACAATATAACAAATCGTTAAAATATACGTATAAATTTACCTCGAATTAAATGTGTTTCCCTTTACTTCTTCTCTTCGTTCTCCTAATCAATTCGTCACATGTTGCTCCTTCTTAAGTAACAGTTTCACTTTTAAGTCCCTAGGGAACTGATAGTCAATTTCCTGGGTTCGAACTAGGAGACCTCTGGTTGACAAGCCTCCCTTTCCCACCAACCGTTAAACCAACCTGGAGGGCCAACGGGAAGGAGAACCATCCCAATGATTGGCTGTAAGTTGGTAGGTGGAATAAAGGCCCAAAAACACAGAGGGTGAAATACACCGGCCTAATGAATATCAGATGGGTGACTGTTGGCTATATTTACAACCTATAGTCTACTATTCTAATGTTTTATTCTAAAAATGGGGATTTTTTCCTTACATTATTTATTGGGTTGTTACTGAGTGATGGAAGTTATAGTAATTAGGAATTACCATAACTTCCACTGTTTGTACAATTGTACTTTTACAATGGTACATACTTAACTATAAATTAATAAGGCAAACTTAAACTAACCGATCCATGGACGAGCTCAACCAACCCCCAGACCAACCAATTTTTTTCGGTCCGCATTTAATGACACCAATCGATGCAGTAAAAAATAATTTACGTAAGTCAGAAGGAAAAAAGTTGAAAAATTTGGTGCCATATTATCAAACACCCATTGACCTCCTGACGTATTCGTTTTACTTCCATGGCCAATTCAGCCTCAACTCTTCTTGTTCTATAATTATGATCTAAAAGAGCAACATTTTTTTCTTTATACCTAGGCTATAAAGAAGTTCTATTTTCCTATAAATATTTTTTACCGTGAGAACACCAAATTGTTGAAATAGAGGATGAGCAGGCTGGGTCGGAGCCTTCCTAAAAAATTTCCTTAGGAATTATTTTTGTATCTAAATTAAACGTTCCAAAGCTGTACAAAATGTACCACCCTAAGCTATAACTTCCGGAGCTGGTGATGAAAGAGATGAATGAAAGTGAGGGAGTGAGTGTTGGTCAGTGACAACGAGAGGGGAATTAGGCTACGGTTCCCTTCCACGCTCCGCTGACAGTATATAATTTTTTTTTTGTTTTTAACCTGACATTTCCCTTGTAGTATTATATAAACAGTTCGAGGGACGTGGAGGGTTCTTTGGTGATGTCGGATCAAGTGGCCAGGCGGCGGGGTTTTGGTTGGTAGGCGGTTGCTGCCTCTTTGGGGCTGGATGAGGACGCCTCATTTGAGTCCAACACTACTTCCCCCATCGTGAGGGAGTGAAGATGAATTTTTCTTGCCTCCTCGGATAATAAAAAAGTAAACTGTAGCCTACGTAATATTTTGTTCATCAAAATCGAAAAAATAGGATTTTTTATGATTGCGGGCTTAGTTATGCATTTTCCGACTGAAGTGTATGCAATCATAGTTATAAAAAATAAAGAACTACATCTTTTATTTCAACCATTTTTCCTACAGAGGTTGACTTTCAATTTACGTTGTTTATTAATAATTAAACATAGGTTATAATTTTTATTGGTTAATTTTCTTTCATTGCCGAGAGAAAGGCGTGTGACTTGTTCACATCAAATTTTTGTTAAATAAAAGTCACTTACGGATAATTAAGACAACTGCTACAAACTGTTCTTTTTTGTAACAGTTCTTAATATAAGTACACAGTGAGGATAAGTAAAAAATGATGGAGAATTAATGGGTAAACATTAAAATGTGGGTGATTCTACCGAAAGCGGGATTTTCCTGTAACTAAACAATTTTGTGAAGTATGAAGATGTAAATACTCAACTCTTCTCTATTATATTATGTTGCAGTAGTTACTATTTCGATTCATGCAGAATAAAATATATATATAATATTTTTTTTAAAGTTATGGACAATTTTACACACCGAAACTCACGACCGTCACGCGTAACCAGCCGCCCATCTACTACAACAGTAGTAGTTTTTTAACAGTAAAATTTAAAAATAAAAATAAGCGATGCGTTTTATGTTATGCGCAACAATACTGCTTGAAATATGCGATTGGGAGTAAGTTTTAAACAAAATAACTTTTCCGAAATTTCGTGTGCCATGGCTGTAACTGACTTTCACCTCACGACCGTCACAAGCTGGTTTTTTGTTAACTTTTAGCTACCAGAATGCCGAAGGAACACTTGCATGATGCACACCATGTTTATACAGTTGTGTTGTGCTTGTTTGTTAGTGCGATCGTACGTTATAGAAAAAAAACTTTTATTTTCATCACAAATCCCTTTCAAAGGTACGCATAAACAGTTTTCTTTACATAATTTTCTCTCGACCGTCACGCTTAAAAAAGTTATAAGTAATTTAAAAACCAAACATTTAAGTCAAGTTAATATATTTATTATTAGAGTAATATCAAAAAATAAGAAACCGGTTTTAGTTTAAGGTGCTGTGAATTAAACACAAACGATTCAGTAGTAAATTCTCACGACCGTCACACTCACGACCGTCACTTCTTCCTCAAACACAAAATGTGACGGTCGTGAGAAGACTGTGACAGTCTTGAGAATTACTTTACATTTTAGTTACTTACTTATGCAGTATGTTTATAATATAATTTCTTTATATATGTTTTTGCATTTATTGGTAATATAAACAATTTTAAGCGTTTCGAATAAAAATTTTAAATCTAATGTGTGTTTAAACCTGATCCTGAACAAAAAAATACTATAAATCTGAAAACAATACTGGCACTATACTTTTAAACTATAAACTGTCTGTACGACGTATACAATTATACTATTTAACATTCCTAGTAAAAAAACCTAGGTTTGTCCAGGCTGAATGAAAAGGCTTAGGCTAATTGTTTTCAATATCACACCAACATCAAGGTCATTAGTGACAACGAGGATTTAATACTGTGACAGTGGGTTTTAATTTAATTTTTAACACTGGATTATTATTATTTTTTAAACCATATTAAAAAATTCCAGATGTTAAGTGCGAATTCAATTTGGGATCCTTAGCTAAGTAGACCAACACGTTAGGTACTGCGCTAAACCGATAGTTTTTTCATTTTTAAAATTGCTCATCTATTAATTAATTTTAAATTAAATTATCGATTTCATAAAAATAATATATTTTTACTTTTAAAATTTTACGTTGTTTGGTTTTAACTCTACAGCTTTCGTTTCAAAAGTATAAACTGTGAATGAAAGTAGTAATAAAAAGTTTGTATAACAACGTTGCGGATAAAATTATAATGAACACATCTCCAGAGAAACGCTATGAAAGGCAGCAGCTGAAAGAAAAAGAAGGGATCACGAAAGAATAACAAGTAATCCGGTTAAGTATGAACAGACGAAAGCAGCAGAGAAAAGTGAGAACGGAGTAGGAAAAGAAGTGAGGAAAAAATAAAACGTATTAACGATTTAAACGAAAGAGGAATAAGAAAACAGAGAGCTAGTGGAGAAAACTGTACCATAAGCATGCACAAAAATTACGGAAACATAAAATTTGGAGACATTTTTAGATTCACCTCCATTTTCACCAGATAACGTAAATTTACAACAAAACTATAATTTAATTAATTAAGTGGAAAGAGTCGCACGAATAGGTTATAGGGAAAGAAAAAGGAACTGCGAAAAGATAGGGAGCAGTACAAAAAGAAAAAATGAACTTAAAGAAAAAACTTGAAAATGCCACAAAAAAGGCAAACAAGTTGAAACAAAAACATTGCCAGAGAATGAAGGAAATCGGAAGACCCATCTCTGAATACAAAAAGACAAAAAGTAATTCGAGAAGAGACTGGAAGATAAAAGTTTTGAGGAAAACTGAGGCTGGAAAGTTTACTTTTTCGCTGGCAGAAGACATTTCTTCTGATCACCAGAACGAAATTGTTCAAGGTTTATTCTACCCATAAGAACACAGCGGAATATTTACGTTTTATGATGACGAGTTTTTACAATAACTTGAATTAACGTTTTAAGTAATGTTGGTTTCGTTAACAAGATAAAGTTAGGAATAGTTTAAATATATGGTTTGAATTTCCGTGCCTCAAGAATTAAAGTGCCTTTAGTTCTTGAAGCTAATTTATTTATTTTAATACATTCCACCTAAAAAGTATTACACAGTTTTAAACTCACAATTATCAGACAAAACTCACAACCATCACAGCCTACTCACAACCGTCACATGCAACTCACGTCCGTCACACTACAAAAAAATTATTGGTGCAATTAAATGGAAAACCATTTTTATGAATATGGTTTCCCTACACGTCTATGAAAGGTACAATCTTATAATTTTCTCAAATTTTTAATGTTAACATCCATTTAAGGGGTTTTTTTTTATAAAAAGTGGTGCAAAATTAAGACTGATAACTAAAGCGTAGTTTTCTTTGAACATAAAATTGTTAAATATAACTTAAATAACGTGGGATTTTACTTAATTACTTTCATTTAAGCTTATTAATAAAAACTGACTTCCTGAAAGTACAATAATTTTGACAAAATTCATAAGAAAACTATAAAAAAAGTTATGTGACGGTCGTGAGATTTTGAATAATGTGTGACAGAAAAAGTATGAAAAATTCAGCTAAAAATGCAAAAAGATGGGCCCCCTTTTATAGACAAGTAGTAAATATATGTATAATTCAGATAAAATAGATTTTAACTTAATAAATAAAAGTTTATAAAATTTTATTTCTTCATCAAAAAATCCCGCTTTCGGTAGAATTGCCCATGTATAAAAAAGCGATAATGTTTGTAGACAAAGTTAGAAGTCAAACAATGTAGTGTACGTGAACTGAAAAGAACAGAAAATTGAAGAATGAAGGAAGGAGGCCGTCCATAAGAAGGAAGGCAACCAACGTACAACGTAAAAGAGGTTGATGACCTCCTAATAACGCCATGTAGTCCCATCGCATGTCGCGCATCCTTCGTAAACTTTGGTCTTTTCTACTTCTGTAATACTACTCCTCTACAGTCATCATTTACAGTGTACTGTATTGTGTGTTATCATAAAATATACTTGCTTTATCGAGTTAAATACAACGGAATCTTCATGTAATTCATTTCAGTAACATTAAAGCCCGTTACAATTACATGGAATGCTAAAACGGATTAGTAATTCTTACTAATGTCCGCTTTACGACTTGTCATGATGTATTTTCAATTTGTACCTTTGGCAGTACCCTCCACCTTTCTAATTTAATGTTAATTTTCCTCTACTTTTCTTAGCTAACCAAAAAAAATCTGTTGTGAAGCACTTACACGACTTTCTCTTGTCAATGTTGATAATGAACTATATAACCTATGTTTAATCATGAGAAAACACTTTTTTTTGTTATCAGTCTCTCGACTGGTTTGATGCAGTTCTCCAAGCTTTTCTTATCTTGCGTAAGTCGTTTTATGTGTAAATACCTGTAACCCCCTACAATTTACTCCTTCAATATTACCTTTCATTATTAATAGACCATACCTGGATGTCTTAAGATATGCCCCACTAGCCTATCCCTTCTTCTGGTAAGATGCTTCCATATACTTATTTTTCATCCACTCGCCTAAGAACCTCTAAATTACTTATCTTGTCCACCCACCTAATCTTTAACATTTTCCTATAACACCACGTTTCAAAAGCTTCTATCCTCTTCTTTTCTACAGCCCCTATCACCCATATTTTACTCCCGTATAATGCTACACTCCAAACATAGTGTTTAAGAAACTTTTCCTAATCTGTAAATCAATTTTGTTTGAAAACAAGTAACAAGAAGTAAACAATATACAACGAAAATCAACCTCTGTAGAATTTTAAATTACGGAAAATCAGTAATTGCATCTAAATTACGCTCTGTAGAGAAAAAGCTTAAAATATAAGTTGTAAAATTTTTAATTTCGTATAACTTTAATTCCCTACATATTTGTCGTAAAATGTATTCTTAGGCCGCAAACTTAAAGAATCCCTTTTTTTACCGATTTTGACGAAAAAGGAACAGAAAATCACTAATTGCTGCTAGACCATTAAGAACAAATCCAGAGCGTAAGGCAGATGTAAACAAACAGAATCCTTTTATCGAGTAGTAACTTATGGATCAAAAGCTAGGTGTGACACGGGGAACAAATTAATTTCGCACTCGCTTGTCTAATTTCCAAATTTTCGGAAATGCTTTTCAAAGTTTATAGTTCTGCCATTTCACGCGTTTAGACCAATCCGAACATTCTCCAGCGTTATCAGATTGTACAAATGTTTCAGCCTGAGGAACAATAAATGCGCATGCGTATAAGATCCGCAGCAGTTCACTCGTGTCTTGCATCTCGTACTGAACACGTCGATTATAGAGCGCGTTAACTTACAATACTTTATAATATAATCAGCTGATTGTATGTTGATAGGTTATAATTGTTATTGAAAGACCAAAACAATAACTGACGAAATGTATAACAGAGCGAGCAAGTATTGGCAACGTTGCTGACAAGTCATTGGCTAGCTATGAAGTGGGTAGGGGGCAATGCGTACGTTCAGAGCTCATCAGCCCTGAAAAAATAGTTGGTCAATTCTTCAGTAAGCTCTCGAATAATACAAAGAATAACTCGAATACTATAGAAGGTCATTTTCATGTGAAAGAAAATGAAAGTCCTGTGAGTGTTTCACACCAGAATTTTCCTTTTTTTAACGTCCGACTGTTCTGCAATTACTGCTAATGCTGACGGTAAAGGATGAAATGATTTTTTTGTAACGTATGAAAATATGCCGTGCCTGAATGGGATTGGAACCCAAGACCGCATGAATTTTCCTTTAAAATGTGATGAAAAATGTAACGCAGGAATAAAAATTCAACGAGAAATAATAAAAGTGCTGAGATTCGCCGATAATATCGTGGAATTAGCCAAGACAAAGAAAGAATTTGAGAATGTGTTAAATGGATTGGATGAGATTATAAGAAAGGATTACTTCATGAAAATTAATAAGAACAAAACCAAAGTGTTTAGAGTATATGGGACATTTATAAGAAGCCAACGAAAACATTCAGGAATATGGGGAATTCTGCTACCCAGAGAGTAAAATAACAAAGGATGGTAGAAGCACAGGTGATATTAAAATAGGATTGCTCAAGCTAGAAAAACCTTTGAAATGAAAAACAGCTTGATTTACAGATTAGGATAAATTTCTTAAAACACTATTAATTTGGAGTGTAGCATTGTTTGGGAGTGAAACGTGGGTGATAAGGACTATAGAAAGGAAGAGGATAGAAGCTTTTAAAATGTGTTATAGGAAAATGTTAAAGATTAGGTGGGTGGAAAAGATAAGTAATTTAGCGGTTCTTAGGCGAGTTGATAAAAAAATTATATGGAAGCATCTTACCAGTAGAAGGGATAGGCTAGTGGGGCATATCTTAAGACATCCAGGTATGATCTATTAATAATGAAGTAATATTGTGGGAGTGAATTGTAGGGGGAGGCAAAGGTTAAAATATTTAAAGCAAATTACAAAAGATGTAGGGTGTTACAGGTATGTAGATACGAAATGACTTGCGCAAGATAGAACAGCTTGGAGAATAGCATCAAACCAGTCGAGAAACTGATGACAGAAAAATTGCTTTACATTCATTGTAGCCTATAATTGAATTTACTTCTTTTTCGACCGATAATATCTCCTTTAGTAATAAAAAGTACTTTATTTGTTTTCCCCCTTTTATGAGCACTCAATGATAAATTTTACGGTTAAAATAACGTTTCGAATTGATTTAGTTTTTCAACAGACGGTTACGCCCACCTGGGCAAGGTTTTTTTTTTAATTCTCTTATGACTTATTACAGCATTACGTTAGAGATAACCTATTTTCCTATGTTTCCATGTACTTGTATATTATTCTTTATACAATAAAATATTTATGGCAAATAAACGCATCACGCGAGTGTAATGTAAAATTCAGTATACATTATATACTTTTTATTTCTGAATTAAACATTTTTGTTCTTATTACCTAGTTTTTTTTTGCTTTTGATCAATATTTGCTCGTTCTGTTTTTATGTATTTCTCGTTCAGTATCTTTAAAATTTCAGTAATTTTGATATTGGTTTGAATGTTTTAAAGATCTTAAATTCTCAACATAAAGATTTTGCAGATAATTAAAGGATTGCTCTTTGATTATTTGCTCCTAAGGGGTAAAATAGAAGTGACTACTCATTTATTTATTTGTTTATTATTATTACCCACTCAAAAGAGGGTGGGTTCGGGAGTTTTCGAGGAAGACCGTGAGATTAAAAATGTTAACGTATACGTTGCGTGTAATAAGAGTAATAAATAAGGTTTTCGGAGAAATCGTTAGAAATATTATGTGTAATAAATGGTCTTTTATAGTAAAGGTAGTGTTGTGCAAGTTTTTTGAAAGAGTCGAGTCGGGTGCCTTTTTAGATAATGGGCCTTTTAGTAACACCTTCTATTCAATCCTAATTTGTTTACAGTTGTTAAGATTTATCCAGAAGCCGTCAAAAGGATTTTGTATTTTATTTTTATATAGAAAATCTGTGTCTTTTCTCGAACTCTCTATTAGCTCTCCTATATAAGCGACGCGAAAGATTCAGTGCGTCAGTTTACGTTTTGTCTGTGATTGAGTGAGCGTATTCCATAGTGCATTACAGTACTTTAGAAAAGGTTTCGTTACTGCGAATAACTGTCTATTGTTTAACTTTTATTTACTTTGTATCGTTTTTGTAAGTAGTAATTAGTAAATTGTTTGTGTTTTATTGTATTAGTTAATTATAATTAGTTTGTTATTTTGTAATTTTAAACTTTAGTGTGTTAATTATTTAATTTACCCAGATCCCGAAACGGACCTTAGATATAAGTGTCACAGTATTTTGCCTAACATACATAATCACCTCAAAAATGTAGAGTGAGGGAACTGCAGCCAATTTAAGCTCCTTAAATAAAGGCCTGCATAAGGTGAGTTGGTTATCTCCCACCATACACTTAATCGCTTTCGTTTGAATTTAAAAACTATCCGTTTTACCCATACTACAAAGTGATTTTTTAGTCATGTTACCCAATTGTTAATGTCTTATCATTTTTTCTAAGAAAGAAATTTTGTTTTGGCACGAAGTTGGTCGCCCTACTCAACTGGTAAAGATACAACAGTCTGAGTTGATTCTTCTTGAGCTGTGTAAAAAATTTTTGCCGTTTCCGGTCGTGTTACGAACAGAATGTCTTTTACCCTAGAACAACTGGTTTTCATTCTTGAACAATATTTTGCCACGAAATCGTACGCGAGTCTTAAAGAATCATTTCAAATTGAATTTTTTGGTGTTCCTCCACCAGAAAAATGTCAATTTTAAGGCTAACAAACCGATTTCGAGAGACAGGTCGTGTTTTAACAGAAAACGTTTGGTCGACCAACTCTCTTGACGTATGACGTTTTAGAGAATTTGAAAACAAGATTGCTCAATTCTCCACGGAAAAGTTTAAGAAAACTTTCCTCGCAAGTTGGTTTGTCATATTCGAGTGTTCAGAAAGCCGCTAAAAAAATTGAAATATATCCCTATCGTTTACGATTAGTCCAAGAGCTTCAGCCTCCAGGTTTAAACAAGCGATTATTCTAGGGTAAAAGACATTCTGTTCGTAACACGACCGGATACAGCACAAAACTTTACACAGCGCAAGGAGACTGAACTCAAACTGACATATCT
The DNA here is from genome assembly GCA_035578175.1 of Catonia carolina. NCBI lineage: Eukaryota > Metazoa > Arthropoda > Insecta > Hemiptera > Achilidae > Catonia > Catonia carolina. Next base: position 45,277,249 of record JAQMRL010000006.1, on the reverse strand, counting down.
ACACCGGTTTCGTAGGGCTACCAACTTCGTGTCACAAAACAAAATTTCACTTTCTTAGAAAAAAATTACCAGATATTAACAATTGGGTAACAGGACTAAAATAATCTCTCTGTAGAATTACCCTATACTAAAATACCACAATGAATATGAGACAGAATTGGACCATGATAAGCTGCCATTAGTAATTTTTTATCATTTAATCTGGCAATTTATTTCGTCACATCGATAACTTGGTCATTAGCGACTATTGTGGGTTTTGATACTGTAATAGTGGGTTTTGACGTGTTAAAATATCCAAACCGTAGCCAGGAATCGAACCCGGGACCTTTCGCTTTGCAGGCTAGTGCACTAGTCACTACGCTACGGAGGCAGTCACTGGCAGTTCTATTAAAATGTAACGGTGCAGTAAAAAGAATAGTAAAATCGAGGTTTTCGTTAAAATCGAAGTTCGTTCTATCGAGTTTCGACTATTTTATTGCTATAGTATTTTGGGTGTTTAGTCGACCGTATTAAATATTTACTCCATTCGATTCTCCGTCAATAAGCTCATGAACTCCAGAGTACTATTATTCTGTATTACTATAAAAGAAAAATAATTTTTATTTCTAAACTTTGTTTTAAACAAAAGAAGTACGTAAGCTATTTCAACTGAAGAGAGAATTACACCAAATAAATAAATAAATAAATGATTGTTAAAGTAAACGGAAAGTATAAAAATTTCTAATAATCTACCACCCGTGGAAATATTTTCATTACTATTGTATGGTGAAACTTCTTTATTGATGGAATTTATTACAAAAGCTCTTCTCTCAAATATATCTAAAGATCTTCTGTCTCATTTTTAATATATTTCCGATTAGGTAGCTCTATAATATTTTCCAGTTTTACTTCACAAAACAATTTTTCACTCAATTAGAGATGTCCAATTGATTAAATACGTGAAACGTTTGTTTAAAATGTTTTTCATCTTTACATCTATCTTGTTTTAGTTTTGTTTTTAAATTTGAAATAATAATTACTCTTTATCCGTTGAATTATATTTTTTGTGAAATGTTGTATTGAATTCTTTTGTTTTTCTAAAAAAAAATCTTATAGATGATAGCGTAATTCAAAATTAAATGAAAGTCATCAGCTTAGGTCATCAGCCGAAAGGCTGGTTTGAACCTCTAGAGGCTTTATTAAGTAAAACAACGAGTGAAGTGTTTTACCCTTCCTTCCTCACTGATTGGAAAAGTATACTTATCAGCATGCCAGGCCCTCTAAAAAGTATCTACTTTCGACCCTGCACATGACACCTTCAGTTCATTCACCACAGGTCTGGCTGTAGGCCTATAATGTAATTCATTACTCTCGGCCGAGATAACTCTGACTAGTGTCTTTTACACAAATTCCTCTTCTGTTCTTAAATGCTTCAGTCGTATAATTGGCTGACCATGTGACAAGAAACAGAACTATTTTTGTAGCCCTGGAAGTAGCAGATCGAGTGCAAATAATTTAAAATAAAGCTGATTTTATTGCTAAAAATAAGTAAAAATGTTCATATAATATAGGTCCGGAAAAGCTTTGTTAGAAAATTACATTTGTCGAAAGATTTCGCCCGGAATTTACTTAGTTATCCCTGTGAAATGAAGAAGTACTGAAATGTTTAAGGCTTCAATTGCGTGGTAAAAATTAGAGGAATCTTATGGTTTTTAACTAGAAATTTTGAATAAAACGGGTCATACAACTATATTTCCCGTAGTTTTAAAGACATTTGACATAAAAATAACAAAAATTGTAGGTCGAAATTTAACTTTTTGTATATGCTTTAAATAAGTCATTAATTTTCGTAATTCAACGTGTAGAAAATTAAATCTGAATAAATGTATGTAAATTACATAAAGTAAATAAATTCAAGATCTTTAAATTCTACTATTAATAAAAAACAAAACTAACTTGTTTAAAAAATAATAATTAACAATATAACTTTTGTTTAATCGTGGGTGAATGACGCTAAAGTAGGCTTTGCAGAAAAAAAATGCTTAAAGGTCACAATCTTACAAAAAAAAAACCTATAGAAAAATGTAGGAAATGAGGCGATTTTAAAAAAACTTCGTAAAAGGCGTTTTTAAGAAAATCACGCGAATATACTTCCACTTCCGGTTGACCGATTTTGATGAAAATGTTCGTTTTCGGTCTCCTAGTGGTACCTAACGTGATAAGTTCAATATTTGTTCTTAAAATACTTTCATCGCACACACAGACCAATCGCAAAAAAATCATGTTTTATGGTTTCGGGGGGGGGGGGGGTGAAAACGTTTATATCTGGTAAAATATCGACAAAAAACAACACTTTCCTTTCCTATATTTTCATATGACAAGAGAAACTAAAATACATACGTTTAAAGGATGAATGTTTACAGTTTGATATTGAATGTTTCTGCCCAGAACAGACAGGTGGAGTGTCAAATTATTTACACTCAATCTGTTCGTTGCAGGGCTAAAGTAAATAGTTCTGTTTCTTATCACATGGTCAGTCAATTAAATGACTGAATCATTTAAGAACAGAAGAGGTAGAGGTGTAAAAGACACTAATCAGAGTTATTTTCTCTGAAAGTAATGAATTTCATTGTACAGCCAGACCCTGTGGTGAATGAAGTGAAGTTGTCATTTACAGAGTGGAAAATATGTGCTTTTCAGAGGGCCCGGCATGCTGATAAGCGTACTTTTACACTCAGTGAGGAAGGCAATGGTAATCCACCTCACTCCTCGTTTTACGTAGTAAAACCTCTAGAGGTTCAAACCAGCCTTTCGGCTGTTGACCTAAACAACAACAATTGAATGTTTACAGTTTGGTTGATAGCAGCTTTGTTTGTTGTTTAGGTCATTAGCGATAAGACTGGTTTGAACCTGTAGAGGTTTTACTAAGTAAATCGAGAAGTGAGGTGGTTTACCATTGCCTTCCTCACTGAGTGGAAAAGTACACTTATCAGCATGCCAGGCCCTCTGAAAAGCATATATTTTCCACTCTGCAAATGACACTTTCACTTCATTCACCACAGGGTCAGGCTGTATAATGAAATCCATTACTTTCAGACGAGATAACTCTGATTAGTGTCTTTTATACCTCTACCTCTTCTGTTCTTAAATGATTCAGTCATTTAATTGGCTGATCATGTGATAAGAAACAGAACTATTTATTTTAGCCCTGCAACTAACAGATTGAGTGTAAATAATTTGACACTCCACCTGTCTGTTATGGGCAATAGCAGCTTAGATAGCTTCAATAGCAGCTTATCAACCGTTTAGTCAAATTCTTAAGACAACGAAAAATAAAATTTAAAAAATAAAATCGAAGTACATTGAACGAAACGGGGTAATTTCGAGCAACTATGTAATATGCTTTTTGTAATACGTATTTCGTTTTTAAATTGTAGAAAGTAGTTGATATTTGAATGCTTTACTTCTTCTGGGTTATCAATAACAGTATAAATGTATGTCGAATTGTAGTAGACTATAGCTGTTCTTTGGAAGGTAGATATGTAATATTTATTGTTTTAGGGTAGTCACCCCTATTTTATTCCGTAAGTGCGAGTTATCGAATGAAAATGCTTTAGTATTTGAGATCGATTCCGAAGGAATTAGTAAATTTTGAATTTTTTACGCAAAGTTTGGAAATTTATAACAGAAAAACATAGTAAAAAATTGTCTATGCGATTGTGCCAATTGAAAACTGGAGAAGAGTTCCCCATTAACTGCCTCTTCGTGTGTGATGAGTGTCAGCTGGATCGACCGTAGGTGAATAGTATCGGTGCACTGTAGTAGGAGAGGCGAAAACAGTACAACCGGAGCAAACCGTGTCTTCAAGTTTATTTTCTATATTGTGTATTGATGATTATAAACAGCTTGCTTATTGACTACAAACATCGATTTACAGGTTAGGAAAAAATTTTTAAAACTATGTTTGGAGTGTAACGTTTTACGGGAGTGAAACGTAGGTGATAGGGGCTGCAGAAAGGAAGAAGATAGAAGCTTTTGAAATGTGGTGTTTTGAAAAATGTTAAGGATTAGGTGGGTTACAAAATAAAAATAAAATAAATTACAAAATAAGTAATTTTGAGATTCTTAGGCGAGTGGATGAAAAAAGAAGGATAAGGAAGCATCTTACCAGAAGAAGGGATAAGCTAGTGGGGCATATCTTAAGACATCCAGGTATTGGGCTATCAATAATGGAGAGTAATATTGAGGGAGTAAATTGTAGAGGGAGGCAAAGGTTAGAATATATAAAGCAAATTACAAAAGATGTTGGGTGTTACATTAAAGGTATGTAGATATGAAACGACTTGCGCTATATAGAACTGCATCAAACCAGTCGAGACTGATGACAAAAAAAAGATGATTTACTGATTTGCCCAGGTAGAGTGTTAAATTATTTGCATTCGATCTACTAGTTCCCGGGCTACAAAAAAATAGTTCTGTTTCTTATCATATGGTCAGCCAATTTAAGAACAACATGGCTGAAGCATTTAAGAACAAAAGAGGTAGAGGTGTAAAATACCCTAGTCAGACATTCATTATACACCCAGACCCTATGGTGAATGATGTGAAGATGTTATTTGCAGGGTGGAATGGATGCTTTTCAGGCATGCTGATAAGCATACTTTTTCACTCAATGAGGACGGCACTGGTAAACTACATCAGTTTTCGTTTTACTTAGTAATTTTCACTCAATGAGGACGGCACTGGTAAACTACATCAGTTTTCGTTTTACATAGTAAAACCTCTAGAGGTTCAAACCAGCCTTTCAGCTGATGACTTTAAACAACACGATTGACTGATCCGGTAAGTCATTGAGAGTGTTTCAAAATTATATTGTAGAAATGTGTTAGTTGCATCTTTGTTAGTATTGCGCAGAAACAGATGTCCATCATCCCTCCAAAAACCCTACAAAAACTTTTTTTGCTTCAGGATTGGTTACCTACGTGAAAATTTTACCCCATCGCAATTCTTTCACACTGATAATATAGATAGTGCACGATTGAATAATTTTCAGTATTAATTTCTAAGATGTGGAATAGTTACGCTGATATCTTTTTGTACTTGGAACTGACTCACATAGTTTAAATCCTAAGAATTTTATCAAAGATTTGTTTTGATATTCTGGTGTATTGTGTGTTTTTAAAGCTACTGTGACTCGTTATTTAATGTGTTACCATGGTAACAGAAAAACAGAATTTGAAATTTTATTGCAGACAATTTTTCTTCTTAAATATACAGCACTGAGGTTCTATTTTTCTTTAATAAAATCAATGTTCTGTAGAGAATGTGTGTGTCTTTACACACTGGTAACCATATCCTTACGCTACAGTATGAAGAAACAAGAAACCATAAGCGAGTCCAGTCAGTCAATTGGTTAAAATAACCTTTCTTCAATTGTTAAGTTACACCGGTTGGGTAATCACGTTCGTATGATAAACACTTGATAGTCTTGTAAATTATACAGTTACCATTATACTAAAGTGTAGTAAGTGTAGTTTCTTTACCCAACTACCTGCAATTTCTCGTTTTTCCCGATTTTACCATATTCTCGAATTCTCTAGAACTTTTTTCCTTTGTTTTTCACAATATCCGTTTAATATTCATAAATCATCGGGTTTGAAGTTCCGGTTTTGCTCGGAAGTGACCCAAAATCGGAAGTCAAGAAATCAGAGTCGAAATTTGGAAACAAAAATAGTGTCATTCGATTCCTCTTAAAGAGAAGATGCAGAAATCAGATTGTTTTTGCCATTTCTTTTTTTCGTTCAGGAGACTCCAGGAGGAGTCAGTTATAGCTAACACCTGAAATTCATATAAGAATCACTCTGTAAAGAAATAAAGTTTTTTAAATTGCGCCTATAATTACTCTCTTTTGTGCCCCACGTTGGGCGCCAAAATGTAATGTGATGGAAATAATGAATAAAACGCAAACAAATTGAAATTGATGATAAATAAATTGATATTTAATTGAAAACGATTGTAAATTAGAAAATTTACTGACAAAAAATTGAATTTACAAAATTTTACTGATCTTAAATTTTAATTTATTGATGACACTCTATTCTACAATTCTATAAATATGCTAAATTATATTTATAACATAAAATGTTAAATTGAATTTATATTTTATCTATTGAGCTCAAAATATTTAAATAATTATTTAATAGTTACGATTCTTTGTATTTTCTTGAAGTCTCTGCTGTTCCATGTGCCTTGTTCCATTGACCGGGATCAAATGGGAGACTTGACCATTGTTGCAATTGGTTTTATAGTATCTATTCGATTCTCTTATAATTTTCTCTTGATGTTCTGCTAATTTATTTTTTATTATTTGTTATTCTATTCAAATTATTTATTCAAAATTATACCTTCTTTTGTTTTATGAGTCCACTTCCAATAAATTTGAATCTTCGGCTTCTGGAATAATTATTTATGTTTCTGATATTTTCTTCTTAAAATTTATTTTAATATATTTAATTGTTGATTTAAAATATTTGGATAATAACTGGAAATTATTTATTCTGATGATTTATATGATAATTATTTAATTATTTATTTAAAATTCTTCAACAATTGATTTCTAAGCTTGACCTTCGATCAACGATATTGTGAATCATAGACTGCTATTCTACAACACATTGTATCACTACTATCAAGAAAAAAATTCTTGTACACTATAAAAAGTTTCACCGATCAAGTAATTTTTCAGATTTTTTTTTTAAAGGAATGCAAATTATCACAACATTTTAAAAATTGGGGTAATTTATTCATGAATTTTCTCCCTACATAAGTAGGTTTTTGTTCAAACAATTTTGTGGAGTGATCAATTTCCATAAGTCAAAGGTAAGCCTTTTCAAAAATTACACCAGTCATGAGCCGTGTCGTCTCATAAAAGGGATTTTTCTATTACTAAAATTTTTTAACATCTCTAAGGTTTTGATCTGGAACTGAAAATAAATTGTTTAGATAAAAATGTAGCCTACATAAATTAATGAATGAAGTTCGACTGCAACAAAATGTAATCAAACTCTAGTGAATGTATTTTATCAGCAATGTTTGTATCCATCCACTTTAAACAACTATCCAAAATATTATGTATTCATAATAAGTAACATTTTTAAACCATATTATGCTAATAAATGTTAATATATTTAAATTTAGGAATATAAATTCAAGGATGGTATTTGTTTAAATTAACAATAAAGAATATTTTCAGAATTTATTTCCGTTGAAGTTTTTTAAATTATTTAAAGGTCGTCCAAATTGTCTTTACAATTCAAGTTAGGTATTTCATACATTTTTTTTGTAGTTCTTGTTCATTGTAATAATGTATTTAAACTACCGTATTTTCAATTCTGTTTTTATGTGTAGTTATTTGGTATCGTTAACAGGTGTAGATATATTATGTAATTAATATTTATGTATTTATTTCTGTATATGATGAACATTACTTCGTTATCTTCTATGTATCTATTCTAATATTATATAGAAGTAATTTTTTTAGCTTTTATTTGTTATCGGGAACTGTGCTTTATTTACAATGCTTTATTGACAATGCCAGTTTGATCGCTGCTTTTTTTGGCGTGATTCGCCATGAATTTTTTAACAGGGACCCCCAGTTGAATTTGTTCAGATATGGCTGTCAGCTGGTCACCATACAAAATCGCTTGCACAACCAGTGTTACTTAACTAATAATAGCGACTTTCTACCAGCTGACTGGGACTTTAAAAATTGTCCGCAATTCGGAAGTGTCCGTTAGTAGAAGTTTCGCTGTAATGTGAAGTTTGTGTGTATAATGTAGAATATCAAACTTAAAGTGCAATCGTTCTTAAAAAAATCAGTAATTCATTACTATTTTAAACAAAATTCTCGATGGTCCTATTTCGTAAAAGTTGCTACAAGCCAACAATTTTAACAATTTTTTAAACAATCAAAGTTAACATAAATAATGAAGTATTTAACAGCTAAGTTTTTAGGGTGTTTACATTTTTATAGTAACTTATCTTTTAAATTAAATACATACAAAATTAAATTAACTCGAAATTAGCTCGTTATATTATTTACGGGACAGCTAAGAAGGTCCTGAAGAACAAATCTGCCGAATTTCTGCTCTTAAGTGATCATAAAAGAAAGTTAGAGACTCAGTGTGCCACCCTGTCAGTGACGGATTTAGACCTCATTTGTATTTTTACTTTCTCTTGCCTATATGAATATATAGGAAGGAAAGTATTGTTTTCATGTCGATTTTTCGAAATCGAGTTTTCACCGGATCTATACGTTTTCAGACCCCCTGAACCCAAAAAACATGTTTTTAGCGATTGGTCTGCGTGTGTGTGTGTGTGTGTGTCTGCGTGTGAACAGAATATCTCAAGAACGGAACATCATACGAACTTGAAACTTGAAACTTAAGTTACATACCACTACCGGACGCGACACGAACATTTTCATCAAAATCGGTCAACCGGAAGTAGTAGTTTATTCGTATAATTTTTCAGTTTTTTGCAATTTTCTCAAAAACTGGTCCTACGATGTTTTTTTAAAATCGCCTATTTTACTCAATTTTTTATTCTCTACAAGATAGGGTAGGCGCCTTGTTTGCTGAAATTCTCGGTGAGGCTGTTTTCACGTAAAAACGTTGTTTTTTTAAGATTACGGCTTTAATATAAATTTTAGCGCAAAAACTTATATAATAAAAGTTGTAGAGAATTTAAAAACCTACAACTTCTGTTTCAAACATTTTTTTGTAAAACGCTTAGTTTAGCGGTAATTTGCGATTTTCTGTTTTTTTCTCACGAAAACGTGAGAAAAATCGATTTTTTAACATTTCGGTCTTAGTATGCATTTTACGACAAAAGTGTATATAATTAAATTTATAGAAAATTAAAAGATCTACAACTTTTATTTAGAGCATTTTTCTCTACAGAGCCTAGTTTAGCGTGAAAGCGTGATTTTCCGTATTTTTAAGCCAAACTGAGTTCGATTGTCATTTTGCGTCATTCACTCATGATTAAAATAAGGTTATGTTTTTGAGGTTAGTTTTTGTTTATTTCTAATGTTTTAATACTAATGTTAGGTTTATTGTTAATTATTTGCATTGGCAAGAGAAAGTTGTGTGAGTGTTTCACACCAGATTTTTCTTTTTCTAAAGATTGTATAAATAAATACGTAGATTGTATACTTATTATTTTTATTAAATTTTTTTTAATTTTTTTTCAGGTAAGACGATTTTCCTGACTCGATTCTAGTTTACGGGGAAAACGGTAAAGATTGCTTTTTCATGACCTTATTTTGTAATTTAAGTAATGGTATATAGGTTATTTAGTTTTGAAGTAACATTTTGTAACACCTAAACGTAGGTTCTTTTGGATCTGGGTGTGATAAATAATAAACACTTACACTTATAACAATTCATTATTTATTGGCCCAATTAATACTAAACTTAGCCTACTAACAAATACAAAATTAGATTACTTTAATTAAATTAATTACAAAACTTTAGCTTAACTAAACTTGACTATAAGTATTGTCACCGGATGGCGACATTAAATGGGGAGTTGAAATTTTTACTTCTTGGTGGCCCTCAAAAGGGCTGTTTAAACGGTCGTTGTCTTGGGAAAGCGTCGGTCGTAGTCTTTGGGGCGGTCGAGGGGCTGGGTGACACGGCGTGTCGTCGTCTAGCGGAGACGTCATCTTCTTCTCTCGCAGTAGTGCGTCGAAGGCTGCTTCGTCGGATACGGTGGGCGCAAGTGTGCGGTGGGACTACTGTGGGCATAGCTTGCGGCAGCGGGCGATGACGGTCCCGGTTCACGGCTTACGGTGTCAGGTCGGCGAGCAAAAGCATCATCTTGCGGGGTCGTCGATGGGTCTTCGCTCGAGTCCGGTAGCCGTGTGCCGATGTAGGAAGTCTCGTCGATGCTGTAGAGTGGCGTGGAATTGAATCTCCCGAAATCAGTGGAGCGCTCTTTATATAGTCGCCGTGAGTGCTGTGGTAGGGGGCGGTTATTGGTCTCAGTCTCTGTCGGTACGCCGCCACAGGCCTACCGCCCTTTTCGGAACTACTGGCGGTTCCCTCTGTTGCTAAGCCGGAAGCTTTGGTAGCTGGCAGCACAGTACCTAATCAAAGGAGACTCGGTGAAAGTATGATGATATTGTTTTAAAATTTAAAAAAAAATTGGAAGATCTGGCTTGCTCTACTAGTACTGTTTTCGCTTCTCCCACTGCTCTGCATCGGTACTAGTCCACTGCTGTCGATCCAGATCGCTGACGCTGCTCCAACTATTACAAGGAGGCAGTTAGTGGGGGAACTCTTCTTCAGTCTTCACATGTTGCATGCGCGCGTAGGATTTTTTTCACTATGTTGCTCTGTTATAATTCCATTCGCTCTCCAATTACTGACTAACTCACTAAAAAGCGCTAATATTGTTTTTATACCTACGGTGTGATAGCTTCTCGAAACAATCGAGACCGTTCGAACACTTTCTCCGTTTGACTGGAGTGTGGTAGAACGAATCAACATAAAAAAATATGTTTGTACTTGTTCGATTTATAGAATTCGAACTCAATTCATTTCACTCATTGCAATATACACTCCACTTTATACAAAACTCAATTTCTTACAATGGATAATGGATTTTTATTACCTTAGTTAATGCTCTGGTTTTAAAAATAAATCTGTTAAAAAGTTTAATGCTCCCTGTGAAAATTTACTCTCGAAGTGAATTCTTTGCAGTTCGAACTTCGCTGAATGAGAAAATTTTGGGTAATGTTTAAATATGAGTTCCAGTGTTGCTACGTTCAAAATAGAACAATATTCTGTTATTCATCCGCTAGAAATTATTATCAATTTCACATTTCCTGTTAGAATAAAGTTTTATGTACATAATTATTAATCTGTATACTGTTACAAGTATGATATAAATAATGTATTAGAGATGGTGAAGTTAAATTACAAGTGAGATAAACAGTTTATGGCTAAAATGACATTACACGCTTCACGTTACGCCGAAAGTAAATTACTCCGAGTTCGGTACTCTGTAACGTGGTTCCTTCAACTGTTTCTCACTCACTCTCTCAATCGTTCTCCTTCTTCCTTTATGATGTTCCGATATTCCTCTCTTTATCAGTATGTTTACTACGTAATTATGAGGCAATTCAATTATTTTCCTGTCTCAAATACCCAACCATCCATCCTGCTGTAGACCTAAAGTTGATGTGCAATCAAGTGTATAAAGTCAGATTTTATGTTATATATAGAGGAAAGTTCGGTTGTTGAAATCAAGTTTCGTTGGGAGTTGTGGAAGGGGGATTCATCATGAGGAGGCTGTGAATAGGATTTGTCATAAAGTGTCTTGTTTAATGTAAATGGAAAACTGGATTTTTTCCGTTTTGTGTATGCCACTTTTTTTTTGTCATCAGTCTCTCGACTGGTTCGATGCAGTTCTCCAACCTGTTCTATCTTGCGCAAGTCGTTTCATATCTACATACCTGTAACACCCTACATCTTTTGTAATTTGCTTTATCTTCTTCTTCAAGTGCCGTCTCCGCGTCGGAGGTTGGCGATCATCATTGCTATTCTAACTTTCGAAACAGCTGCTCGGAACAGTGACGTGGAGTTAAGACCAAACCAATCTCTCAAATTCTTCAGCCAGGACGCTTTCCTTCTGCCCGGCCGGCGCTTTCCTGCTATCTTACCTTCCATTATCAGCTGAAGAAGTCTGTATTTCCCGTTTCGAAGAACATGGCCGAAGTACTGCAGTTTTCGTCGCTTGATGTCGTATAGCAGTTCCATCTCCTTGCCCATCCGAGTCAGTACGTCCGTGTTTCGTACTCTGTCGGTCCACGATATACGGAGCATGCGACGGTATAGCCACATCTCAAACGCCTCCAGCCTCCTTTCTAGAAGTTTCGTTAGTGTCCATCCTTCCTGCCCGTAAAGAAGTACAGGAAGTACGTAGCACCTCAGAATTCGGAGCCTCGTGTTGAGACTAAGATCACGCTGGCACAATAGGTGTTTTAGTTTCGTGAACACCGCTCTGGCTTGCTCGATACGCACTTTAACTTCCTGACCATAGTCCCATTTGTCATTTAGGCAGCACCCAAGGTATTTGTACGTGTGCACCTGTTCAATGGCGGAGCCAGCGAGTGTGATTCCTGCGTTGACCTCCTCTTCACCGATCACCATGAACTTGGTTTTACGTATATTCATCCGTAGTCCGTATGCATTGCTAATTGTGTTGACGCGTTCCAGCAACACTTGGAGATCTTCCTCGCTATCTGCAATCAGCGCTGTATCGTCGGCATATCTCAGGTTGTTGATGCCCTCTCCATTCACTATAATGCCTTCTCTGCATCCATCCAAAGCTTCCGACAAAATGGCCTCCGAATATAAGTTGAAGAGCATCGGTGAGAGCACGCATCCCTGTCTAACCCCACGGCGGATTTGCACTTCCTCCGACAGCTCCTCTCCCACTCGCACCTTGGCACATTGGTTCCAATATAGGTTGGCGATTATTCTTATGTTGCGATCGTCGAGGCCCACTCGTTGCAAAATGTCTAGCATCCTGTCGTGTAGTACTTTGTCGAATGCCTTCTCGTAGTCAATAAAGCACAGGAATACGTTCTTGTTCATATCTCGGCATCTCTGAACGAGGACATTCATGGCAAACAAGGCGTCTCTCGTGCCGAAGCCTCCTCGGAATCCAAACTGTGTGTCCGTCATTTGTTCTTCGCACTTTTGGTAGACTCGTTCATGTATTATTTTCAGGAAAATCTTCAGAACGTGGCTCATTAAACTAATCGTCCGGTGTTCTTCGCAGCGTCTTGCATTGAACTTCTTCGGTATAGGAATGAACGTCGACTTAAGCCATTCGTCTGGAATCATGCCAGTCTGATATACTTTATTGCACAAAGACGTCAGGGAATCAAGGTCTTCCTCATTCAATGTTTTGAGTAGTTCTGCGTGCACCTCGTCTGGTCCTGGTGCTTTTCCCGACCTCAGTTTACTGATGGCTCGTTTTACTTCCTCTTTGAGAATATCCGGTCCGGTTACCGTGGTGGTCACGGCCGGGTGTGCTGGGTGCGCTGCCCGGTCATCTTCAAATAGTTGGCTAACATAACGCTCCCACACCTTTAATTGTTCGGAAGTGGTGGCCACTATGTTGTCATCCCCATCCACGAGCACTCCAACATTTTGTCTGAGCCGTTTGCCTGTCATCTCTTTGATTTTCTTGTGGAGATGAAAAGAGTCATGCTTGTTCTGTAACTCTTCTATCTCAGCACATTGTTGGCTCATCCATTGGTCTTTCGCTGTTCGGATCTTGTTGCGAATCATTTTGTGAACTGTTTTATATTGGGAGGCGGTTTTGCGTCTTGCAACCACGCTGTTGCTCCATAAGATCCAGAATCTCCTCCGTCATCCAGGGTCTGTGTTGTTGCTGCTTGTTGGCCTTCAAGTGTTTCTTTCCCGTTGCAATTAATAGATTTTTTACATCCGTCCATTGGGTGTTGACATCAACGTTGGTGTTCATGTTTTCTAAACCCCTTTTCAGGTCTTCCCGGATGTTCTCGCAAAGATCGGCGTTCTGCAATTTGCGGACGTCAATCCTGGCTTTCATGGTGCGTTTCCTGGTCGACTTAAGTCTAATTTGGAGCTTTCCTGATAACGGATTGTGGTCCGACGTGATGTCTGCTCCCGGGTACGTACGAACTGCGGTCATGCAGTTCCGGAAGCGGTTGTTTACTAAAATGTAATCGATCTGGTTTCTGACAATATTGTTTATATTGTCCTGTGGTGATCTCCAGGTGTATAACCTTCGCGGCGGTAATTGAAAGAAGGTGTTCATGACGCTGAGATCTTCCTCCTGACAAAATTGAACCAATCTGTCACCTCTGTCATTGCGTACGCCCAAACCAAACGCCCCGGCCACTCCGTCGACCTTTCCTTTGCCCACTTTTGCGTTAAAGTCTCCCATAATGATGTTAACCTCGTGCGCTTTAGTCAACCGTAGTACCGACGTGACTTCTGCGTAAAACGCTTCTAAAACATCCCCCTCTGCGTCTGCCGTTGGTGCGTAGACCTGAACGATGTTCATGTTGACCGGCTTAGCCTGTATCTGAATCAACATGACTCGATCCGACAGGGGAATGAAGTTCTTGATCGCCCTGTTGACTGTGTTTGTCACAATTACCGCCACACCATGCCAATGATGAGCGTCGTCGCTGCCCGAGTAGTACACTGTGTGCTGTCCACTGCGAACAATTCCTTTGCCCGGCCAGCGCATTTCACTGACCCCCAAGATGTCCAGTCCCATTCTCTTCATTTCTTGAGTCGCATTTGCGAGCTTGCCCGCTTCAAACATACTTCTCACGTTCCACGTCGCTAATTTTACATTCGTATTCCTCCTCACTTTATAGCATATAGTATTTGCTTTATAGTATATTCTAATCTTTGCCTCCCTCTACAATTTACTCCCTCAATATTACCCTCCATTATTGATAGCCCAATACCTGGATGTCTTAGGATATGCCCCACTAGCCTATCCCTTCTTTTGGTAAGATGCTTCCATATACTTCTTTTTTCATCCACTCGTCTAAGAACCTCTAAATTACTTATTTTGTCCACCCACCTAATCTTTAACATTTTCCTATAACACCACATTTCAAAAGCTTCTATCCTCTTCCTTTCTACAGCCCCTATCACCCACGTTTCACTTCCGTATAATGCTACACTCCAAACATAATGTTTTAAGAAATTGTTCCTAATCTTTAAATCAATGTTTGTAGTCAGTAAGCTGTTTTTCATTTCAAAGGCTTTTCTAGCTTGAGCAATTCTACTCTTGATATCACTTGTGCTTCTACCATCCTTTGTTATTTTATGTATGCCACTATCAAATCCACATTCCCTGAAGGGTTGCTCAAGTGTTCATTTCTCCCACTCACTACCTTACTGAAACTCAAACTGAGACAGACACACGCACGCATACATACGGCCTTCCCAGTCCCAGTTTATAGTAAAAAATACTATGTTACACGTTCTGTTGTTTTATCTCTTATTAAGATTGTTTTATTTTGAGTTTTTTATTATTTTTTATTTTTTATTTACAGGTTACTTTAAGGGGAGACTGTACTTTGTATCCCGCCAATATTAAATTTGCTACATTTAGGTACATTTTTCGTAGGATTGGTAAAAGATAGGGAAATTAAAATTTACACAGTATAGGTGTCGGGTTTTATCTCGAGCTACTGACATTTTATCAATTTAATCTTTGGACCGTACCATTATTTTGTTTTTTAATTACGAATAACATAAAATTTTTACAAATTGATTTCTACGTTTTTTGCGTATTACTAATTGAAGCACCTGAGGAAGTATAAAAATGTCGGTAGATATGTGGATATACCAGATAATTAACTGGTAAAAGTTTCAGCCTGGTAGGTTTATTGGTTTCTGAGAAAAGTGTACCTAGTGTTAAAAAACTAAATTTACGGGAAAACGCAAGAAACAAGAAGGCACAAATCAAAAACAAATGTACACGAACAAGTAAATTTCCCATCAATAGTTGTTTAGAAAGCTGAACCTACAGCTGAGAATACAAAAAACAGTGATGCAGATATTTTAAAACTAAAATTCTCTTTGCACTAAAACGAGGAGTATAAAATTGTAAAAAATATTCGTTCTTGGTAAAATAATAATTTTTCTGTGTAAACTTGATAAAAACTTAATATTTTCGTAAAAAAATTATTTTTTTTTGCGTAACTTAATGTTTTTCTGGTAGATCTAGGCCTAAAGTATTGAAAAATATAAAAAACCAAAAATCGAAATTTTGAGTTTAAACCATCGTGCCATCTCCCTTTGACTTATTTTAATTATTTACATTATATTTTACATTAAATTATTATTACATTACTATTACGTTATATTTTTTAATTATTTACATTGGAGAGAGAAAAGTTTGAGTGTTTCACTCAGACTTTTTTTAGTTGTCACATCTTCTGGGATTGTGCAATAACTCCCTTTTCCTAAAGGAACTCTGCAGCATCATCCTCCGTTCGAATATTATTAAGTAACTACAAAATTCATAGTAGGGAGACTGAGAATTAACTGTGAAATCGGTGTGGTTGACATTACGCAGGAATGTTGCTAGTGCTAGATTGGCACACTAGACGTAGGAGTGAGAGAATTGTGTAACCCTTCAGGGTATTCGGATTTGATAGTGGTATACAGAAAACGGAAAAAGACCCGAAAAATTTTCATTTTGTCTATTTAAAATCATTCATATTATGTCCATATAAATTTTACTGCTTTTTCAGGCGACCTGGGAATTAATTGTTTTTTTTCGAAATACAGAGCAGTAATAATATTAACGGATACAGCATTAGAAACGATAACCAAACTTCTAGAAAGAAAACGGATAACAACAAAACACGAAGAAATAAAAATTACGTCATAATTTTTTAAGGATATACAGTTTATAAATTAGTCCCCATAAATTAAATCTTGTTTTTTGATTGTTTTACTCTGTTTAAGTTGGATTCCTTTTGTCTGAATTTTATTCAAAGGATTTTGTGAGGAGTTTGTTAGAATTTCTCCTGTTAAACCACCTATGGTGAATAAAAAACATGAATTCTATTGATCAAATTATTTGTGGTGTTTTTTATTTGTAGATCTTTGTATGGTTGCAAAGTGACCAAAGAACAAATTAATGTATTGAAAGAACAAGTAGAAAAAGTGAAAAATAAATTCATAATGAACATTAAAACAGCTGCGCGTCATTTTAAGACAGAATATCTAAAATCTGTAAAAAAACTTACTGGTTATGTACCTGAGGTACTTGTACAAAGTACACCGGTAACCACTGTCTAGTATTCAAATATTTACAAAAGTAACTACCTTCACTAGGATTTTAACTAGGAACCTTCGTTTCCGAAAATCAGCAGTTAAAAATCTAAATATTGGCGACGACTTTGCCACTAAACCAAACCGGTGGGTTAATTAATGATTATTGATTATATTTTTCATTATTTACATTGGTAAAAGAAAGTCATGTGAGTGTTACACACCAGATTTTTGAACTTAGTTTTAAAACTGGATTAATAGAAATAATTTGAAACGTGGCCGCCTCCGTAGGTAGTGGTAGCGCGCTAGTCGGCAATGCGTTGGTCCCGGGTTCAATTCTCGGGTAGGGTTTGGAAATTTTCACAAGTTAAAACCCACCGTAGTCGTTTATAACCGAGCTGTTAATGTGACTTTTAAATAATTGAAAAAAAACTTGATATGCTACAAAAATTTTCAAAGAAATTTGTTTGTGTTGGGTATAAAATACTTTATTTCCACAACCTTACTATGTATTCTTGTACGAGACATTTGAACTTATTTTTTCAGAAATTCTTTCAGCGTGTACTGTAGTATCCTTTTAATACGCTCACGGCTAAAACGATTTTCTGCTTAAAACGTGGTTTTCATGAAGTCCCATGATTAATAAGGTAAAACACATGTATATGTTTCCGCTTAATACGCATTCAATCCCGCCTAACACGCGCTCAAAATTGATGAATATTTTAAAAATAAATAGTGGAAATTTCGTTATTAGTTACAGTATTTTTATGTACGTATGTATGTATTAGTGGTGTTATTTGTTTTTTTTTTTATTATTAAACGTGTTACGTTCAAAAAAGTGTATCTTTACGTTTATTGATCTTGTACTACATATAAATTATATATTTATTTATATATAACCTTGATGTAATTACTGTTATTAATATTTTCTCAGATAACCCAGAATGTTAAAACATTGACACTTTTCTGCGTTCAATAATAATTTCTTTAAGAATACTCGGAACGAAAGAAATTGAAAATTTTCACATTTCCGGTTTTTTGCAAATGATTAAAATTTAGAGTTTTCTGCATCCAACGATGTGGGTATAATTTGTTGGGGGTTTTGCAATTTTTTCTTAAAAATATGCTGAATCCATGGGTTATTTTTTAAACGTTACCATTTGCATAACATCTCTTTTTTTTGAATGACAACAGATAAAACATATTTTTTAAATTTCTGCGGTATTTTTTGTTTTAAAACTAAGGTAGCACGAGACCACCTATGAGTATAACTAAAAAATAAATAATGAATTATTTAATATGTGTTCTCTTTTAGTTTTTTTCTTGTTTCCCATAAACAGCAATTTTGGACGTATTAGAAACATTTTCTCAGCCAACAGTGAATGGATTTTAATGAAATTTTTGCACAGCCTTTCATACCATAATTTCAATGTACTGAGTTAATATTAGGTACAGTAAAATAATGTGTTTAAATAATGATTTTTCACGTCAATAGGCAAAAAGTTATAATTTTCAAAAGTGGTAATTAAAAAAAAATGTCTTATTTTCCTAACAACGTATCAAGATGCTACTAAGTCAGTGAGTGTAGAATACCCTGAAAAGCAACCACAAGAAAATTGAAGAGGATAACTCAGTTTTGGATAACAGGTTTTGAGAAAGTGTTCCTTACATTAACGTTACGGAGGTAGGCATCCGCGTCCCTTAAAAAGCACTCTCTTAAGATTCTCTTGGCCGCTTCTCGGATAAGACGATTTTCAGCCTAAGACGCTAATTTTTGTCGGACGAATAAAAATCGTTACAAGGATTATACGGTATTGAAAAATTATTTATTTGATATAATCAGTTTCATAGCTTCCGATAATTCTTCGTGGAACACTGTTGATATAACCTACGGAAGAAAAATTAGTGGGATTATATTCAAGTTATAGAAATTTCAGCTCTTTTAAAGTTGACTGTAAATTTGTTTGACAATAATGTTACCATGGTTACAAACAATATAACGTTTCCACGGTCATATTAATGAATGTCGACAAGACGACATAAAATTTTGCAGCCCTTTATGTTTTCATACATTGTTTGGAATGGGTAATGTTAAAATGGAGATGTAGGATGAGTGATTTAGAATGTGTTGGAATGGTGGAGTTTTCATTGTGGGAAGGGAGAGAAGTTCAAAGGGTACATCATAGCGAATGGAAGGGAAGTTGGTTCACCTGTTGCAATTTCTGTATGTACAGGTGTGTTTATAACGTAACTATGCATGCACTCAACTATCTTCGTTACACATACAATCATGTGTTTCGTCTTGCGTCAATCATAAGATTGTGGTAATACTACTGCAGCTGTATTGTTTATTTATTACAAATTGTACTTGCGGGTTTGTTATACAACATCATCAAATAAAATAAAGAGATTTTCTGTTATATATCCTATCACAGAAATCTATTATTGTAAAAAAATTAATTTAATTTTAGTTGTTTCTAAAACACGAGGTTATAAATTTTTGTATTATTGTTTTATAGTCCATCAGCTTTTGTCGACTTAATAGTCTCATTCGAGAAGAAAGATGGTATAGTCTGTCGTTAGTTGAACCCCGAAATAAAAAATATTCTGGGGAAATCTCACATAACTTTTCCTTGACAATGATAAAAATGAACATAATTTAATTATGAGTAAAACAAATTAAATTAATTACATGTACTCTTTTTTTTATTTTTACGTTATCTTACTTATATAAATTTATAGGAAGGAAATTTACAGGAATTGTTTTCGTGTCAATTTTTCAAATAAAATCGAGTTCGAAATAAAATCGAATAAAAACGTGTACCGAATCTACACGTTTTTTGAGACTCCTGATCCCAAAAAACATGTTTTTAGCGATTGGTCTCTTTGTGTGTACGTGCGTCCGTGCGTGCGTGTGTGTGAGTGAACAGAATATCTCAAGAACGGAACATCGTACGAACTTGAAACTTGAAACTTAAGTTAGATACCAATAGAGGACCCGACACGAACATTTTCGTCAAAATCGGTGTACCGGAAGTAGTTGTTTATTTGTGTAATTTTTCACTTTTTTGCGATTTTCTAAAAAACGGCTCCTACGATTTTTTTAAAAATCGCCTCATTTACTAAATTTTTTTATGCTCTACAAGGGTATGTGCCATGTTTATTGAAATTCTTGGGGAGGCTGTTTTCTCGTTCAAAAATTGATTTGTTTAGATTAGGGCTTTAATATGAATTTTAGCGCAAAAAAGTATCCAATAAAAGTTAAGGAGAATTTAAAATTCTACAACTTTTATTTCAAACCTTTTTTTGTATAACGCTTAGTTTAGCGGTAATTAGCGATTTTCTGTTTTTTTTTCTTTCTCTCGAAAACGTGTAAAAAATCAATTTATTTAAGATTTCAGTCTTAGTCTTTTTCAATTTTTTAGTCTTTTCATTTTACAACTAAAGTGTAATAATCAAATTTATAGGAAATTAAAAGATCTACAACTTTTATTTAGAGCATTTTCTCTACAGAGCCTAGTTTAGCGTGAAAGAGTGATTTTCTGTATTTTAAAGTCAAACTGAGATTGATTTTTATTTTGCGTCATTCACTCATGATTAAAATTTGGTTATGTTTATTGAGGGTAGTTTTTTCTTTATTTTTAATGTTTTGTTACTAATGTTAGGTTATATTGTTAATTATTTGCATGGGGAAGAGAAAGTTGTGTGAGTGTTTCACACCAGATTTTTTAATACAATTTACTGTTTTTAAAGACGATGGACAATTTGTAGTGGTTTAACTGGGTTGTACATGGAATGTTCATTAATTAAATTTTTTAAGAGATTGATTTAACCAAATTACATTCATATTAATTTAATTTATATTTTTCAATTATTTTGGTAAATTTTTGGTTCGTATTTTATTATTATAATGTTCATTTATTATTTTTAAATAACCATTGTTTGTAGTTGTTGAATTGCGAAGAAGTAAAACTGTATGTGGTAACTTATAATCCAGAGCTCGAAGAGCAAAGACGATTTAATGCTAAATCGCCCAAAGGCCCAATTATTGAAATTATTAAAAAATAGAATAACAATAGAGTTTGTAGCATTACAAATGTACAAGGTGATAATAACCATGTGTTTATAACCTGATTGCTACTGATAATTATGTAAACATTTATAATTAAATTCTTACATTTTGTAAATTATTAAACTGGCTAATTATAATTAAAAACAAGGTGTTAATTTAGTGTTGGAAGTTTTTATGTTTAAATGAATCAAAAGAGTATTTAAAAGTTGCAAAAATCATTTGTTGTTGTTTAGGTCATCAGCCAAAAGGCTGGTTTGAACCTGTAGAGGTTTTACTAAGTAAATCGAGGAGTGAGGTGGTTTACCATTGCCTTCCTCACTGAGTGGAAAAGTACACTTATCAGCATGCTAGGCCCTCTGAAAAGCATATATTTTCCACTCTGCAAATGACACTTTCACTTCATTCACCACAGGGTCTAGCTGTATAATGAAATCCATTACTTTCAGACGAGGTAACTCTGATTAGTGTCTTTTACACCTCTACCTCTTCTGTTCTTAAATGATTCAGTCATTTAATTGGCTGACTATGTGATAAGAAACAGAAATATTTATTTTAGCCCTGCAACTAACAGATTGAGTGTAAATAAAAAAAAATAATTTATTAAAATTTTAAAATTAAGAAATATAAAGAAATGTCTACGCAGATCATCAAATAAGTTTAAAAGACATATTTACAACACAAATTTATATTTTATTTGAAAGTTTTAAAAATTATCAAACAATAAGTAGTAATTAATATAAGTGAATGCATATTTGATTTGGTGTGCTGTTGACCGGGGCAGTTAAAAGAGAAAGGTTGTGTTTGTGTGCGATTTAATTTATGAAAATGTGTTAAATAAATATAAAGTATAATTTTTATATAATTCATAGTATAAAGTCACAGATAGACCTATGAAATAAAATTGAGTGAAAGAACATTATTTTATTAAATTACGGCGAGAAATATATTAAAATGTTGTTGTTGTTGTTTAGGTCATCAGCCAAAAGGCTGGTTTGAACCTGTAGAGGTTTTACTAAGTAAAACGAGGACTGAGGTGGTTTACCAATGCCTTCCTCACTGAGTGGAAAAGTACGCTTATCAGCATGCCGGGCCCTCTGAAAAGCACATATTTTCCACTCTGCAAATGACACCTTCACTTCATTCACCACAGGGTCTGGCTGTATAATGAAATTCATTACTTTCAGAGGAGATAACTCTGATTAGTGTCTTTTACACCTCTACCTCTTCTGCTCTTAAATGATTCAGTCATTCAATTGGCTGACCATGTGATAAGAAACAGAACTATTTATTTTAGCCCTGCAACGAACAGATTGAGTGGAAATAATTTGACACTCCACCTGTCTGTTATGGGCAGATATTAAAATACGAACACAATATTGAATGAAACTCTTTAAGGTGAGCGACGGACTTCAGGAAACGAGAAGTATAGAACATTAACCGGTAAACTATTAAATATTAATTCAATAACAGCTGAGATAGACTTAATAAAATATATTTTAATAATAATAATATCTAAAATATTCTAAATTTCATTATTTTAAAAGCCAGTCAGATTTAATTGAAATTTTATTTAAAACCGATTTTCTTTTGTTTTATTTTGATTGTCATTTGTTTTTATGTGTTAAATAAGTTAGAAATAAAATACTAAGTGTTACAAGTTCAAACATCTCTAAATCATATTTAAGATTGGATGCGAACCAAGCATAAAAAATTATTTATTCCAATAAAAATTGTAGAGAGTTAATTCTGAAAGCAATTATAAGCATCAAACGTAGAAGAATGTGTTTTTCTACAAAGATTTTTTGCATATATCATCCTTTTTCTTAAAACTGCTGACACTACAGCTTCTAGACTGGTTTTATTCAATTTTTTAGTTGATTTTACATGTAAATATGCAATATTTGTTGCAAAAAAATAGCCCCCAAAAATTCAGTATCATTGTATTTCACCAGGGGAACTGAAATTAGAGCGTAATTTTTCGCTTGCTATAACGCACTAATCAAGCGTTAGCGGACTTATGTTTATAAATATTAATCTTTGTTCTTATTTTTAGCTCTGAAATCATGTATTAAATTATTTTACTATAATTTATAATCACCCGTTATGCGCGGGTATTTGTTCTAGTAACACATTAATCACCTTAGGAGAAACGTTACAAATTCCAGGAAATATTTTTTCGTTTCCTCAAAAACTTGTGCAGCTAATCCTGCAACTTAAAGTGGTTTTTCTCATTTAATTTGAACGAGTAATTGTAACGGAATTAAATACAGTGTTTTTAAATCCAAACAGTATAAACAGAAGTTAATTATTTAAAATTACTAATGATAATTTAAATACGGAATACAATTGTTAATATGAATTTTAAATAATTTACTGTTAAAATGTAACGGGGTGTGTTAACTGAAACGTATCACATTAACTGAAAGAAAACAAAAAAAAAAACAGAAAAGTTATGTGCAATTACAAAATTAAAAAAACCCTATGGATGGATACTGCAGTAACAAATATGGATTGAATAATGTCACAACGTTTAAATAACGGACGTGAATATTCAACATAAACAGAAGTTAATTGCAAAATTGTGGAAATAACCGAATGCAAATTACGGCACGCATAAACACTCACCGATATGGATGATCATTTAATACATCTACATGGTACACACACACACAAACATATAGAACGAAAGGGTAAAACACCTGTTTCCGTTCCGGATATCGTTTTTCATTGCTTTACTGAATTATACATATAACATGGAAATGGTGATAAACGTTTGTAGGAATTCATTTAATAGGGAAATATTAACGAACAAGTCAGATTTGTGAAAATTTAAAACACCTCGTTTTATTTAAAATTTATAACCAGATCTGGTGGGGGTATTTAACATTAAATATATAAATTTTAAATGTGTTTTATTATGAAATATTGTAATTATTTTTATTCTTGGATTTTATCCTTAAAAAAAGAATAGGAAAGTATTACGATAGGTAAAATATTTTTATACACAAATGTCAATTTATCTTCCAAGAAAGGAAGTTTTTGTAATTCATTTTGAAGCGTTAACTATTAGATTGGACTGAACGTTTTAACTAAAGGTTAAAAATCTGATGTGAAACTATCACGCGATTTTCTTTTGCCAGTGTAAATAATAAAACGTATAAAAAATGTTTAATCATTGGTGAACGATGTAAGATGAAAAATAACCTAATTTTAATCATAAGTGAATGACGCAAAATGAAAATCAACCTGTGTTCGTCTTAAAAATACGGGAAATCATTAATTGACATTTAAATAGGCTCTGAAGAAGAAATTGCTTAAAATAAAAGTTGTAGATCATTGTTTTTAAATTGAACAGATTGGAAGGCACACACATTAGGGATTTAATAATAATAGTTATTTATTTTTGCCTATAACAGGCAGGTGGAGTATTAAATTAGTTGCAGTCGATCTGCTAGATCCAGGGCTACAAAAAAAGTTCTGTTTCTTATCACATGGTCAGCTAATTATAGACTATGACTGAAGAATTTAAGGACAGAAGAGATAGAAGTGTAAAACTACACTAGTTAGAGTAATGAATTTCATTATACAGTCAGACCCAATGGTTAATGAAGCGAAGGTGTCATTTGCAGCGTGGAAAGTACACATTTCCAGAGGGCCTGGCATGCTGATAACCATACTTTTCCACTCAGTGAGAAAGGCAGTTGTAAACCACCTGACTCCTCGTTTTACTTAGTAAAACCTCTAGATGTTCAAACCAGCCTTTCGAAGTTATTTTACTATAACATTCCATTCAGTCGTGTAGTTTATATAGCCCATAACAGACAGGTGGAGTGTCAAATTATTTACACTCAATCTGTTCGTTGCAGGGCTAAAATAAATAGTTCTGTTTCTTATCACATGGTCAGCCAATTAAATGACTGAATCATTTAAGAACAGAAGAGGTAGAGGTGTAAAAGACACCAATCAGAGTTATCTCCTCTGAAAGTAATGAATTTCATTGTACAGCCAGACCCTGTGGTGAATGAAGTGAAGGTGTCTTTTACAGAGTGGAAAATATGTGCTTTTCAGAGGGCCCGGCATGCTGATAAGCGTACTTTTCTATTCAGTGAGGAAGGCAATGGTAAACCATCTCACTCCTCATTTTACTTAGTAAAACCTCTAGAGGTTCAAACCAGCCTTTCGGCTGTTGACCTAAACAACAACAGTTTATATAGTTCTGAATTAAAGATAAAAGTTTATTTAAAAAATTTCCTGTACTCAAGTATTCTTTTTGACGAAAAGAATTAGTGCATTTTAAACAAAAAATGTACATAACATAAACAAAAGAAGCCGCCTCCGTGGCGCTTTGTTAACAAGGTAGGCTGCAAAGCGGGAAGTCGGTTTCCAGTGAGGAACTGGAAAATGATTTATGTTAAAACCTGTCGATATTCTGGCTAAACAGTTGATGCAATTTTAAAATGAAAATAAAAGATAATTGGAATTTTTTTGTGGTCCTGTAAATCTACGATCTGCCCTTAAGCGGAATGAGTCGATGTGTTGTGTGTATGAATCATGAGTGGGTAATACCCCCTGGTATCACTATATACAGGGCGTTTCATAATGTTCGGGGTTACGAAAATTTAGTACAAAAAAATATTTAACTTATAAAAATATGTAACTAATATTTAACCCAAATGAAAGTTGTATGGGCCGATGCAGGGACTCAAACAATTATTTTCAAACATCCATAAATGTTCAATGTGTGCTCCTTTGGTGACACGGCACACATCAACACGAAAGTCTAGCTCTTACCAAATACGTTCTAACATGTCCCTTTCGATAGAGTTGATTGGATTGATTTTGCGATCCTTCAGCTCAGCGACATCATTCGGCATTGTTTGGGATAAACACCTGTTTTTTCACATAACCCCAGAGAAAGAAATCACGTGGCGTGAGGTGTGGTAATCTTGGTGGCTACAGCATAATGTGTTGGTCTTCTTCAGACGCGTGTCCTATCCAGCACCAAGACAATGTTGTGTTAAGGTACCGTCGAACCTCGTTGTGAAAATGGGCAGGACAACTATCTTGCTGGAAAATGAAGTCGTTGAGTTGCTGAGTCATAAGCCGTAATTGTAACATATCCAGGTAAATCATGCTGTTTACTGTCGTTTCCGTAAAGAAAGAATGTTTACTTTCGGAGAATCCCGAACGTGTTCCACATAAGCATATGTGGGTTTTCAGTTCCCCAACCTCGCACGTCATGACGGTTTACTTTGTCGCTAATATGGAACATAGCTTTATCGCTGAAAATTATCTTCTTTAAAAACCTTCATCTAACGACACTTTTTCTTGTAACTGTAAACAATAATCGAGCCGACGTGTTTAATCTCCATCAGATAGATGCTGCATTAATTGAAGATCGTACGGTTTGAATAATAAACGTTTACGGAGAACTCTCCACACAGTTGTTTTTGGAATTCCTTACTCTCTGCCTGCAGACACAGTCGATTTTGACGGGCTGCGAATAAAACTTGCACGCACACGTTCGACATCGGCATTTGAGGTTGATGGACGACCAGTTGATTTCCGCTTGCACAAGCAACCAGTTTCACTGAATTGTTTATACCATGCATGAATTGAATTGTCACTTGGGCGGAACCTTATGAAATTTCAACCGAAACGCACGTTCCACAGTAATTACTAATTTTGACACGTGAAATTCTAACACATGAAACGAATTTTTGCTTTCCGTGGCAGCCATTTTCTCTACTGTCTACGCCTAGCGGGCAAACGGTTTACTAACTGCCCAGAATATGTGGGAAAAGCTATTTGAAGTGCTCTTTCGTACGGTACTTGTTTGATTCTTATAAGTGAAATACTTTTTTGTACTGAATTTTCGTAACCCGAAGTACATTTTGAAACACCCTGTACTTCTTAAAAATTAAATCAGTACTATAACTGCAATATTATTGTAAATGTAGAAGATCCACGAAAAAGCTAGTGTTGTTTGTCATATCATGTATTTGTATGTAATGATATAAACCGTTTAAACGGAATTCCTCTGAAAATCTTTGTTGTTAATTATGACTCAAATGAAATTCCAGTTTGATTTAATTTAATAAGTATAAAATATATCAATTAATTAATTAGTGTTAATTAATCAATCGAATAATTATGTATTATAATATATTTATCGAACATTCAAGTTTGTTTAACTGGTCCAATTAATTATTTTCCTCCGATGTCTAGAATAAATAAATTTACACCTTTACTACTAATTATGTATTACAATTTCATAAATTAGGTTATAAATTATATATGTATAACTTAATGAAATTGTTATCAAATTTATGGTTTGGTTTGAAATACATTTAATTGTCCAAATAAATTTATGTAATTTATGGTAATACAGTAATTAAATATAATTGGTAATTTATTTAACTTAATTCGTTTATCTTTCAGTTTCTTAATTTTTGTTTCGGTAAATTAAAATCTAATTCATTTTACAATCAATAATTTTTACTTTCTCTTGCCTTAAAGTAAAGTATTGTTTTTATGTCGATTCTTTGAAATCGAGTTTTCAACCCTCTCTGAACCCAAAAAACCATGTTATTGTCGAATGCGTTCGGTCTGTGTGTGAAAAAAAAATCTCAAAAACCAAATACCGTACAAAGTTTGAAACTTAAAACTGAAATTCGGTATCACTGCGGAACCCTAAAAGAACATTTTCATCAAATCAGTCCACCGGAGGTAGTAGTTTATTCGTGCGATTTTCTCAAAAACGGCTCATACGATTTTTTTTTTAAATCGCCTCTTAAGTAAATTTTTTTTGCTCTACAAGGTAGGGTAAGCGCCATGTCTACTGAAATTCTTAATGGAAGCTCTCATAAAAAGAAAATTGTTATTTTAAGATTGCAGCCTTTTTATGCATTTTAAAGAAAAAGTATATATAACCAAAGTTGTAGAACATTTAAAAACCTCCACTTTTTATTTCAAACATTTTTCGTACAACGCTTAGTTTAGCGGCAATTAGTGATTTTCAGTTTTTTTCTCATGAAAATCTGTAAAAAAATAATTTTTTAAAAATTGGCCCCTTAGTCAATTCTACGACAAAATGTTTATAATTTTCCTATAACTTCTATTTTTAACATTTTTTTTTTGTACAACGAACGCTTAGTTTCGTTTCAGTTAGTGATTTTCCGTTTTTAAGTCGAACAGAGGTGGATGTTCATTTTGCATCATTCACTCATGATTAAAATTAGGTTATGTTTTTCATTTCACTTTGTTTACTCATAATTAAACATATATTAATTATATTGTTTATTATCTGCATTAGCAAGAGAAAGTCGTGTGAGTGTTAAGTTCACGTAAGGCTGTAATTTTGGAAAACCCGATTTTAGCGCTGTTACTTTTGAAGGAAGTTATCAAGTACTAAACCTTAGGTTATGTATTTTAATTATAGTCTACAGTACAACCTCATTTATTCGGACTTAGTGGGAAGGAAGTGATCCGGAAAATCGGAAATCCATAAAAACCGTATACAAAACGAAATAAAAAAATCCCTTTAATGAGACGAGAGGTCTCATGGCTGATGAAAATTTTTAAAAAGACTTACGATTGACTTAATGGCAAAAACCAGTAGTGATTTCTACGTCTACTTTTTTAGAGGAATCGAATAAGACTATTTTTGTTTCTAAATTCTGACTTCTCTTTCCAACTTATTTTTTTACAGTTTTGGGGCACTTCGGAAGTCAAAACGGGAATTTCGACCCAATGATTTCTGTATCTACTCTTTAAGAGGAATCGAATGACACTGTGTTTGTTTCCAAATTCTGACTTTGATTCCTTGACTTCCGTGTTCCGTGGTTTTGAAACATTTACGGTTGAAACGGGAACTTCTAACTCAAAGATTTCTGTATTTACTCATTTAGAGGAATCGAAGACACTATTTTTGTTTCCATGTTCTGACTTGATTTCTTGACTTCGGATTTTGGCCACTCCGGTAAAAATCGGAACTTCAAACCCAATCCAGGTCCACTTCCTTTTTGTGTAGATTACGAATCCGAAAACCTATTTCAGTTTTAGTTGCTATCTTTTGTAGTTTCTGACATTTGGGTGTGACGGACGGACAAAACAGTCATTTTTAAAATTGCCACCAGTAATAATGCTAATTTAAGATTTATTTAGTATATGTACTGAAATCACGAGATTGCCTTTTGCGTATGATGGCCTATGAGGAAAAGAAGTGAAAATTTGACAGTTCCACCAACCTCAATAGTCAGACACTACACTCGTATATTTCACTACCGTGCAATTCCTACATCCATTTTATAAGCTGTGGTTTATTCCGAGAAAATGTTTTCTTCATAAACCTTATAAGAAATAAATGTGACCTGTAATATTGCATAAATAGCTTAATTATATGACTAGAATTGTTTGATTTACTGTAATTTCCTATTCTACCTTATTCCATTGGAAAAAAAATTTTTACCAATGAATTGCCTTCTTTATTATCGCTGTCACCGGCGTTTTCACTATCAGTCTCACTAGTATCTACCTAACTGTTTCCTTTTTTACCAGGTGTCAACGAAACTGTTGAACAATAGCGTCCTTATGTCTTAATTTCCTTCTTTATTTTTGAAATTGTGGAAAGAGAAACATCACTGTAGTTAGCCACTCGCTCAAGGCTTTTGTTTAGAGGCTGGTAAAGGCATTTGGTTTAGCTTCAACTTCACAGCATTTTATTACACTGCATATTAGATTTCGTTCAGCACTGTGAATAGTCTGTCCAAGTTTTCGAGAAACTAACATTTGTGTTTACGGTAACAAACATTTATATTCATACAGTTAACCTACAAAAGGTTCCGCGATATACTGTGTATGCTCTGGGTACAGTATAAGTTATGTTTGTTGTACTAAAATTAAACCAGTTGCACATGCGCACTGATGCTTTTCCCCTTTACCCCTTGTTGCAAACAAAGGCAAACTCGTGACTCAAGTAACTATACAGTAGTAGTATTGTAGTATACAGTAGTATGTAAACCCAGTTTTAATGCAACCTTTCCAACGCTAGCAATTTAACCGAGCGGTGCGCCGGCGTAACACTGTATTAACGAGAAAGTTTAAGCGGTTAGGCAACCATTTATTTTATTTGTATTGCTCTCTTCTGTACTTTAAGAACTCCAGCACCGTGTGTTTTTCACTGTTATCGTATCTCTGTTTGCAAATGACATTATTTCAGTTGTAATTTCATCTTTCTATTTATATTTAATTATTAAGTTATGCAGATGAATTACTTCATGTAATTTAATTACTTCATCTCTTGAGAGTTGTTTAGCACAAACATGTACTTGACACAAGCTCATTTGTGTATTTCTAGTTAACTAATATCTGTGTAAGTTTATATACGTATTTAGTTTTGTGTAGTTTCATACATTTCTTTGTAACCATGTGTTGTATAAATGCAGTAGTTTGTTTCAAAGCTGACCATTTAATTTATTTATGTTCGTTTTGTTTATCTTCTACTAGGGGCCAAATAAATATAGATCCAACGGTTTTCAAACTTTTTATTTCGAGCCATCGTAGATGGTTCAACTGTACGGCAACGCCCCCTTTATATATATACTGTATATATATAAATAAGTGTGCATTAACTATGTAAAACGAGGAGTGAGGTGGTTTGCCTTCTTTACTGAACGGAAAAGTATGCGTATCAGTATGCCAGGCACTCTGAAAAGCATCTACTTTCCACCCTGCAAATGACGCCTTCACTTCATTCACCACAGGGTCTGGCTCTACAAACTATTATGAGTAATTCATTACTCTCGGAGGATAAAACTCTGACCTAGTGTCTTTTACACTTGTCCCTCTTCTGTTCTTATATGCTTCAGTCATTGGCCGATCGTGTGATAAGAAACAGAACTATTTTTGTAGCCCTAAAACTAGCAGATCGAGTGCAAAAGCCACCTTCTTATCATTCACCACAGGGTCTGGCTGTATAATGAAGTTCATTACTCTCAAAGGAGATAACTCTGACTACTCTTTTACAACTCTATTTCTTCTGTTATTAAATGCTTCAGTCATATAAACTCCGTTGACTATGTGATAAGAAATAGAACTACTCTTTTTCGCCCTGGAACTAGCAGATCGAGCGCAAAAGACACCTTCTTATCATTCACCACAGGGTCTGGCTGTATAATGAAATTCATTACTCTCAAAGGAGATAATTCTGACTAGCAACTCTACTTCTTCTGTTTTTAAATGCTTCAGTCATATAATTGGGCGACCATGTGGTAAGAAGGAAAACTATTTTTTGTAGCTCGGAACTAACAGATCGAGTGCAAAAGACACCTTCTTATCATTCACCACAGGGTCCGGCTGTATAATGAAATACATAACTCTCATTGGAGATAACTCTGACTTGTGTCTTTTACACCTATTTCGTCTGTTCTTAAATGCTTCAGTCATACATTGGCTGACCGTGTGATAAGAAACAGATTTAATTTTTGTAGCTCGGTTACTTACATGTTTTATTATTTAAATTAGTAACAGAAAGTCTTGTTTCACACTAGATTTTTTTAATGTAAATGATAATTGTTCAAAAGCTAAAAACTTTGCGAAGTATTAAAAAATAAAGGTTTCGAAAAATGGTTAGTTAAATAATGAACGTATTTGGCAATTGCTCTATCCTTATTGTATGTACTTTGTAAGTTACTTTTAGTATTACAATCTCTCTTCCCTTTCTCATTGAATCTCACGCTGCTCTGGGTTTTAAAACACACATGTGGAAGGGGTGTTTTAAAACAACAGGTCAAAAGGGATTTAAAAGATAAGCCCTTAAAACTGAAATCAGACCTTTGTTTATTAGACAACTTAAAACAGATAAAATAAACGCAACAATGTTTTAATAGTTTTTTACCGCATTGCGCAACTTTTTGTTCTATTCTTCTTGTTTAAAATATTAGTTTTAAAAACAAAAGATCTATTTTAAGATAGGTTAATAAGTGTATCTCATAAAGGATGGCACTTTGAAATGTAAATTGAAATAAAGGTCTCTGAATAGGTTATTTGCACTTTCTCTTGCCGTATATGAATTATAAGGGAAGAAAAGTATTGTTTACTTGCCGATTTTTCGAAATCGATTTTACTTTAGATATACACGTTTTTAGGCCTCCTGAAACCAAAAAATATGTATTTAGCGATTGGTATGTGTGTGAAAAAATTTCTCAAGAACTGAGTATCGTATGAGGTTGAAACTTAGAACTTAAGTTAGGTACCACAAGAACATTTTTATCAAAATCGGTCAACCGGAAGTTGTAGTTTGTGTGATTTTTTTCAGTTTTTGCAATTTTCTCAAAATTGGCTTTTACGATTTTTTTCATTAACTAAATTTTAGTTTCTGCAAAATATGGTTACTGCTGTGTCTGCTGAAATTCTTGGAAGGCTTATACTCTCGGAAAAAATTAAATTTTTTTATGCATTTTAGGGAAAAAGTGTTCAATATAATGAAAATAGTAGAATATTTAAAAAACTACAACTTTTATTTCAAACGTTTTTTGTTATTATGCGTAGTTTAGCATCTAATTAATAATTTTCTGTTGTTTTTTTTTCATCAAAATCGGTAAAAAAAATTGAATTTTAATATTGCGGCCTTAGAGTAATATTTTACAAGTGTAGAAAATTTTTAAATCTACAACTTTTATTTCAAGCATTTTCTTCTACTGAGCGTAGTTTAGCGTCAATTAGTGCTTTTCCGTATTTTTAAGCCAGAGTTTGATATTCATTATTGGTTGTAATGTTGATTAGGCTATATATATTGGCAAGAGAAAGTCGTGTGAATGTTTCACGCCCGAGTTTTTTTATTTTTATTTTTTATCGGGCCTCTGGGCCAGCCCAGTCAGTCAGCTGGTAGAAAGTCGCTATTATTTGTTAAGTAACACCGGTTGGGCAAGCGACTTGTAAGGTGACTAGCTTACAGCCTTCCATGAATAAACTCTGCTGGTAGTCCCTGTTGAAACTCATACCTAATCCACTTCATACAAGGAAAAGCAGCGATTTAATTGGTTAGTTGTCAATAATGTACAGTTCCCGATAACAAAATAAAAGCTTAAAAAAAATATCGCACATCGACTGCCATGGTTGATCTGCCAAGGACGTGTTATTGAAGGATTTAGATTACTGTATTCCGTTCTCATATAAGTTATTGTTTTTACTATTTTGTCCAATTTTTATGCTGTATCCACTGTAGAATTATAAATTAAATTAATCAGTGTTTTTACTTTCTCACTCGAGAAGAACTGTACAAGGAAAATAACGATTAATGAATCGATCGGAAATAACGACTAACATTTTACGGATACCTGTTTAGAATGGATGACGACCGGTTGACAGTTAAGGCTCCAAATAATAGACCTAAGATGTCGGATATATGGTTTAAAGAAGTCAGAAATCACTTTTTCACGCTAAACTGGGCACTGTAGAGAAAAATGCTCGAAATTAAAGTTGTTGATAATTTAATTCCCTATAAATTTGATTATATACACTTTTGTCGTAAAATGCATACTAAAGCTGAAATCTTACAAAATCGATGCTTTTACACTTTTCGTAAAAAAAATAGAAAATCGCTAATTACCGTTAAACTAAGCCTTAAACAAAAGAATGTTTGGAATAAAATTTATAGGATTTAAAATTGTCTACAACTTTTATTGTATACATTTTTGCACTAAAATGCATATTAAGGCCGCAATCTTATAAAAAAAAAACATTTTTTCCTACATGAGAAGAGCCTCTCCAAGAATTTCAGCAGACATACGGCGCCTACCCTATCTTGTAGAGCATAAAGAATTTAGTAAATGAGGCGATTGAAAAACAAGTCGTAAGAGTCTTTTTTGAGAAAATCGCAAAAAAGTGAAAAATGACTCGAATAAACTACTACTTTCGGTTGACCAATTTTGATAAAACTGTTCGTACGATGTTCCGTCCTTTAGATATTTTGTTCATGCGCGCGCGCGCACACACACACCACTCGCTAAAACATCTTTTTTGGGCTCAGGGGGTCTAAAAACGTGTAGATCCGGTGAAAACTCAATTTCAAAAAAATCGAGAATACTTTCCTTCCTGTTGTTGTTTAGGTCAACAGCCGAATGGCTGGTTTGAACCTTTAGAGGTTTTACTAAGTAAAAACGAGGAGTAAGGTGGTTTACCATGCCTTCCTCACTGAGTTGAAAGAGTATGCTTTTCAGCATGCCAGGCCCTCCGAAAAGCACTCACTTTCCACCCTGCAAATGACACCTTCACTTCATTCACCACAGGGTCTGGCTGCATAGTGAAATTCATTACTCTCAGAGGAGATAACTCTGATTAGTATCTTTTACACCTCTACCTTTTCTGTTCTTAAATAGTTCAGTCATATAAGTGGCTGACTTTGTGATAAGAAACAGAACTATTTTTTTTAGCCCTGGACCAGATAGAGTGCAATTAAAATAACACTCCACCTGCCCGTTTTGGGCATCTTTCATTCCTATGTATTCATTTATGCTAGAGAAAGTAAAAAATTTACAGGCTGAGAAATGTTGCTTTAATTTACCGAAATGATCTCATCTTTAATTAGTCTAGATTATTGAAACTTTGTGTAATTTGAAGTAAATTTGTTTTGTATTTGATTGAATGTCTTTAAGTGGTTAATTTACTCGACGTTTGTAAAATACGGTGACTGTTTAGTAGCAGGCTACAGTATTTCACAAAGAGAGTTCTGTGCTTTTGCTGTTGCTCATCCGTTTCTGTTACAAAGCTCTTTTGCTTGCTTGGTAAGAACCGTTGCGTTCGATCGGTTCAGTTCGTTTACTCGTTCGCTTTCAAGCCTCATTTATTTCACTATAGTCTGTCTAATATCAATAGGCGGTTACAGTAACTATATCTAACACGAACACATCTATTTAAAAACAACTATACTATTAGAAGTCTTATAAGTTCTCTATAAGATATTCTAAATCAAATTTGAATTTTTTTACTTACTCTTGCCTGCATAAATATATAGAAAGGAAAGTATTGTTTCCATATCGATTTTTCGAAACGAGTTTTCACCGGATGTACGCGTTTTCAGACCCCCTAAATTTAAAAAAAAACATGTTTTTAGCGATTGGTGAGTGTGTGAACAAAATATCTCAAGAACGGAACATCGTACGAAGTTGAAACATGAAACTTAAGTTAGGACCTACTAGAGGACCTGACACGAAGATTTTTATCAAAATCGGTCAACCGGAAGTAGTAGTAATGTGTTCTTGTCATTTTTCACTTTTTTGCGATTTTATCGTTCAAAATTGAAGTTCCAAGTTTCATCTTCGTACTCTATTCCGTTCTTGTGATATTTTGTTCGCAGACATAAACACACCAATCACTAAAAACATGTTTCTTAGGTTCAGGAGGTCTTAAACGTCTATTTCCTGTGATAAACCGACATGAAAACAATACTTTCCATCCTTATACACTCATCATACGAGTAGGCCTATATGTGGTTACAGAAAGTAAAAATTAGAGATTAATACTGTTTTTGTTTATGCTTTTAATCTATAGTATAAATAAAATTGTGATTTTGTCTGTACAACTTTTCATAATGCCCCAAATTTTGTTTTTACGCCAGATGTACCACCCAAACACCGAAAATAAGTTCAGCTGAATTTTTGTTTGTTTGTATGTTACGGCATCACGCAAGAACTGCGAACCAAATTCAATGATTTTCAGTTACTAGTTTCTGGAAATCAAAATGAAAATAGGCTATACATTTTTTTAATACCACAAAAACATGAAGGATTTCAGAGGGAGGGGTAAACAAAAAACTACGAATATCTCCGTTAAAAGTCAATATGTAAAAAAATGTTATATAATCGAAATTACGAAACGTTTAGACAAATAAAATAGATACAGTAAAAAATTTTATTTTCCATAATAACGGAGATCTAACCAATTTAATAAAAAATAAACCAATATTTTTAGAAGAATATTAGCATACCAAATGAACAGAACAATAAACATAGGCATACGCGCCGGTAAAACCCGTATTCATTCCATCAGTTACCTACCTACCCATTCCACCCGTACCCTATACACTCATTCTCGGTCACATTGTCAAAAATGTTTCAGTATTCTTAATAGTTCGTTAGTTAACCATCTTGGTGTTCCTATTGTGATTTGCCTTTCATTTATTTTGAAAATAATAAAACGCTGCATATCTTAATTTAAAAATACCAAGATCTCGCTTTTTTAGTGGTTGTTTAGCAACAATGGACCACTTTAGTCAATTTGGAAGCTTTCAGTCTCTTTTTCGCGTGATATTCTGTCATGTTCTGAACTCGCTTCTGTTTGGCTGCTTCTGAAAAGTCCCTCTTCTTATATTCTCTTTTCTGTGTCGTAACCCGATGGTTGTGATTCTTGATGACCTGTTTGTGTTTGGGTAATTTTTCCGTTAGATCTTCGTGAGTTAGTCCAAGTTCTGGTAAATCCCTTTTGATTTCTTTGTGCCACATGTATGCGTTACCAGCGTCCGTTTTTCGTCTCATTGCATGGTCAATTATTCTGCGTAAAAGTCTGGTGTTTGGTGTTCTTAGTATTTGTCCAAAGTACAACAGTCGCAACTTATTGGTTCTATGTCTCTGTAGACTTGATGGTTAGGTAAAAGTCTGTAGTGATTGTCTACCTTGTGCTTCTTATTTATGCATGTTCTGAGTATTCTGCGTTCTACTTTTGTGCAGGTTTCCTTGATTCCTCCCTCGTCTATCCACGGTAGGGTTTCGCTGCCGTATAAAAATTTGGTTCTTAAAGTCGTTTTATAGTGTTCAATTTTTGTGTTTGCTGATAGTGATCTCGCTTTTATTTAACGTTCAACTATATTTTTTCACAAGTAATAATGCTGACGTTGAAAGGAGGTAGATAACAATGAATAGTTAAAGAATATCAGACCTGACAGGGATCGAACTTGGTACCCCCACCGACCGTCTACAGCACCAAGGAAACCGTTCGAAGAACGGGTACTTTAGCTAGTAGACTTATACTTCTAATGACCGAAGAATTTTAAACGTTTTGAGAACTTTTATAATCTGATAAATTGCAGTTCAGTTACCGATCTGTAATTCCACTTAGAAAGAGAAATTCTCTTTCGGTAATACATATTGTAGGTAGGAGAGGCTAAGAATGAACGAAAAAGGAATGTGTAGTGACAAAATATCAATCATTGTTTAGTTTATGTAAGTGATGTTTGAAGTTGAAGCACAAAAGCATGCTTCAGTTGATGAGTGACCCCAACTGGGAATGTCTTGTTGACTTGTGGTTACGTATCCAGGCATCGGTCACTCCATTCCATTAAATGTTCCATCTTTCTCTCTCCGTTCTCTCTCCCTCTTCTTCAGTTTCACCTCTATAAATCCTATGTATGTCGTTTGTTGTCGCTCGATTGTTGTCCTTCCTTTCCGATCGATTAATGCTTAACGTTCTCCTATGAGTAGCGTTAGCAGAAGCTTGATATGTGATCATTCTACTGAGCGTTTGTCGGATGTTTGTCATTTTATGCTTTGTTTGTTGTCTCCTACATTCTCTCTGTTCAATTTATTTATTGTAGTCAACCTAGTTTATGTTGCTTGCTTTATTTGTTCGTTCCCTTCAATTGTGTTATAATGAATTTATTATCCGACAAATTGTTTTGTTATTTATTCATGTAAAAATGATCAGTTTTCATGTATTGGTAATTAACAAATTTAGTAGTCATGAATTTTTTACAGTATAACCCTTTTTAACCGAACTCGGGTTAATTGAAACGATTTCAAACGACATAAAAAATAGTAAAAAACAAAATTAAACATTTTAATACGCGGAGGTCCCGGGTTCGATTCCGGCTAGGGTCTGGAAATTTTCACAAGTCAAATTCTACACTTACAGTAACATAATCCACTGTATTTGATTAACCAATTAATTAATTAATTTAAAAAATACATATTTTTACTTTCTCTTGCCTATATGAATATATAGGAAGGAAAGTATTGTTTTCATGTCGATTTTTCGAAATCGAGTTTTCACCGGATCTATACGTTTTCAGACCCCCTGAACCCAAAAAACATGTTTTTAGCGATTGGTCTGTGTGTGTGTGTGTGTGTGTGTGTGTGTGTGTGTGTGTGTGTGTGTGTGTGTATACAAAATATCTCAAGAACGGAACATCGTACGAACTTGAAACTTGAAACTTAAGTTACATACCACTACCGGACCCGACACGAACATTTTCATCAAAATCGGTCAACCGGAAGTAGTAGTTTATTCGTATAATTTTCACTTTTTTGCGATTTTCTCAAAAACTGGTCCTACGATTTTTTTAAAAATCGCCTGGTTTACTACATTTCTTATGCTCTACAAGATAGGGTAGGCGCCATGTTTGCTGAAATTCTGCGTGAGGCTGTTTTTACGTAAAAACATTTTTTTTTTAAGATTGCGGCTTTAATATGCCTTTTAGCGCAAAACGTTATATAACAAAAGTTGTAGAGAATTTAAAATTCTACAACTTTTATTTCAAACATTTTTTTGTATAACGCTTAGTTTAGTGGTAATTTGCAATTTTCTGTTTTTTTCTCACTAAAACGTGAGAAAAATTGATGTTTTAAACATTTCGGCCTTAGTATGCATTTTACGACAAAAGTGTATATAATTAAATTTATAAAAAATTAAAAGATCTACAACTTTTATTTAGAGCATTTTTCTCTACAGAGCCTAGTTTAGAGAGAAAGAGTGATTTTCCGTATTTCTAAGTCAAAATGAGGTTGATTTTCATTTTGCGTCTTTCACTCATGATTAAAATTAGGTTATGTTTTTTGAGGTTAGTTTTTTGTTTATTTCTTATGTTTTATTACTAATGTTAGGTTTATTGTTAATTATTTTCACTGGCAAGAGAAAGTTGTGTGAGTGTTTCACACCAGATTTTTTGTATTGGTAATTAACAAATTTAGTCATGAGTATTTTATATTTACAGTATAACCATTTTTAACCGAACTCGGGTTAACTTAAACGATTTCAGATGGAAAAAATAAAATTATACATTTAATACGCAGAGGTTCCTAATTCGATTCCCAGCCAGGGTCTGGAAATTGTCATAAGTAATTTTCATAGGTTAGTAGATACATGTATTTCTGGCGTTTTAAAAATCACTTTTTATATTTAGAAAAATTAAAAGACAGTCTAAAACGTGTTGATTTAATAAGAGACTGTGTTGAAATGTATTCAATATAATTGATTGACTGGAATTTAATAATTAATTTTTTTAAAATTCCTAATATGTGTACGTTGCAATCTGTTCAATTCAGAACAATAAGCAACCCCATGACCCAATGAAATGAGGATGATGTGTATGACGTGTAAATGAGGTGTTGTCTTGTACAGACTCAGGCCGACAATTCCTGAGAGAGTATGGTTAATTGAACCCCAACCATCAAAGTACACCGGTAACCAATGTCTAGCATTCAAATCCGAATAATTAAATAATAATAATATAACTAAATTTCAAAATAATTGTAAAACAACTCGTTAATTTTAATATATTATGTGTTTAAATTATTAATTTCGGTTTTGATAAAACTATGGTATTGTTCAAGGGTGTTGTACGAGTATAATTAAAGGTGATTTATGTAATAGAGTTTCGGTTTGTTGGCATTACTGCCAGTTAAATACTGAAGATTATGCTCAGCTTAACGGGCGGTAGCGGTGTATGAATTTAATAAAAGTTAGCAAATATTAAAACACGTGCATCATTTCACGTAATATATATGTATTTATATATATATATATTTTTTTTTTGCTTTAAGGTCAAAACTATATAATGTTTTAATTGCATCGTTTATTTTATTAGTTTGTTAGTTTTTCTTTACTTGTATTATCGAGGTGGTTTAAAGAATAAAAATAGAATGTAATTAACGAACAAATCATAGATGTACATAATATTTTTATTTTCATCCATTGTGGCGTTAGAATAAATAAGTCTGTATTATATTACCGGAAATGTTTAAGAATTGGCTTGAAAATACTAAACAAATGTTAAATTTAATTTGCGGGAAGATATTTTGCAATTTTTAATGTGTAAAGTAATATGTTAACCTAACTTAAGTTTATAAGTCAACGATTAATGTATTCCGGTATTAGAATTGAATTTAATTGTCACTTTAAAGGGAAATCTTTCAGGGATGGTACCGGTATATCGTATTAATTTTCTTGCTAATTGTCAAACACTTTTTATTCTTTCGGTTCCGTCCCCTTTCGGAGGTTGGAAATAATCATAGCGATCTGAATCTTGTTGATCGCGGCACTGAACAGCTTCGCCAAACTACAACCGTATCACTCCCTCAGTTTTCGCAGCCAGGAAAGTCTTCTACGCCCATCACTTCTTTTTCCCTTAATCTTTCCATGAACAATAAGCCTCAGTAATGATCTCCTCTCATAACATGGCTCAGATGCTCCAATTTTCTTTTCTTTATACTCATCACCAATTCACTCTCCTTACCCATTCTCAACAATACTGTGACAATATCTAAAGGGACAAAGAAATAGTTTTTTTTTGGCAACGAGCAACGACCAGAAAACAGAGAAAATTAAAATAAATAAGGGCGTACGACAAGGCTGTCCAATGTCTCCGACGCTATTTAATATTTACGTTGATAAGATTTTCTGCCCATAACAGACAGGTAGAGTGTCAAATTATTTACACTCAATCTGTTCGTTGCAGGGCTAAAATAAATAGTTCTGTTTCTTATCACATGGTCAGCCAATTAAAAGACTGAATCATTTAAGAACAGAAGAGGTATAGGTGTAAAAGACACTAATCAGAGTATTCTCCTCTGAAAGTAATGAATTTAATTATACAGCCAGACCCTGTGGTGAATGAAGTGAAGGTGTCATTTGCAGAGTGGAAAATATGTGTTTTTCAGAGGGCCCGGCATGCTGATAAGCGTACTTTTCTACTCAGTGAGGAAGGCACAGGTAAACCACCTCACTCCTCGTTTCTACTTAGTAAAACCTCTACAGGTTCAAACCAGCCTTTCGGCTGATGACGTAACAACAACACAATGATATCCTCTCTTAACATGGCCCAGATACTCCAATTTTTTTCTCTTTGTACTCCTTACCATTCTCAACAATACTGTGATAATATCGGGACAATAAGGGACAAAAAAATTTTTTGGGAACGACAAAAAGACAGAGAAAATGAAAATAAATAAAGGCGTACGACAAGGCTGTCCAATATCTCCGACGCTATTTAATATTTACGTTGATAAGATTTTAACAATTTGGAATCGACTAGTTGACTCATGCATTCAGCTTTGGAATAATATATTCCTAAATTCATTGCTGTACGCAGATGACACTGTTATTATTTTTGCCACAGTTCTAACTATTTCTCGGAAACCCTATTTTTATTAAATCTTATTACGCGTATTTTTAATAACATTTTAAAATATTGGTCCTTCTCGTAAATTCTCGAACACACTTTTCTTTAGATATTGTCACAGTATTATTTAGTTGTTCTTTTTATTTATTTTTTTAGTATATTTTTGTATAATAATAATTATTATTACTTTTTTAGTTTATTTAAAACCACATCAACATCTAGGTCATTTGCGGTTACTTTAAAAAGAAAAACACATCTATATTTTATTTAAAAGCAAAATCGCTTCCAATGTATTTTAAACGGTAATTCTATAAACTCCTAAATATACAGAGTTTTACCAAACTGATTTTATTATGGTTTTAACGAGTATTCTTTCTTGATTTGATTAAAAGTTCTAAAGTGGAAATTCATGCTAATATGAGCTTCATTTTACAAAATGAAAAAAGTAAATTTCGTTTACAACTTAGCTGAAATACAGCGTAATGTAATGCGGTTTTCTCATATTTACCACTTCTATAGCTATATTGCATAAGCACATAAGATATGTCACTCTCTTCTTATCTTTTAACACAATCAGTCGGTATTAAACATTGTGTTAACGTTGTTTTATTTAAAGTTTTAGTTTAAAACCGTTCTTTTCAGGACAAAACTATCGTAATACTGTGCTTTAGTCGATGCTCACACCTTTCTTCTAAAAACGGTTGTGTTTAGATCAACAGCCGAAAGGCTGGTTTGAACCTCTACAGGTTTTACTAAGTAAAAACGAGGAGTGAGGGAATTTACAATTGCCTTCTTCACTGAAATGAAAGTGTATGCTTAACAGCATGCCAGGCCCTCCGAAAAGTACCTACTTTTGACCCTGCAAATGACACCTTCACTTCATTCACCACAGGGTCTGGCTGTATAGCGAATTCATTACTCTCAGAGGAGATAACTCTGACTAGTGTCTTTTACACCTCTACCTCTTCTGTTCTTAAATAGTTCAGTCATATGTGATAAGAAACAGAATTATTTTTTGTAACCCTGGAACCAACAGATCGAGTGGAATTATTTTAACACTCCACCTGCCCGTCATGGGTATATAAGAACGGTTAATTTTGTTGTTAAGACATCTGAGAAGATAGGCGTTGCACAGTGGATTCCAGAAAGAGTAGGGGCAGCGATTTTGCGGGATGAGGAGATCTGGAAGTTTGCCGCTCTGTTTGCGGAAAGGGTGGTCGGGAGACTGCGGAGGGAGGAGACATATGGAGATCAGCGGGATCGCGCTCTCCCACAGTAAATCAATCCGTCCCGATGTCGGTAGGCACACTAATTTCCTGAGCTGGTGATGAAAGAGACGAATGAAATGAGAGAGTGAGTGTTGGTCAGTGACAGCGAGCGGGGAATTAGGCTACGGTTCCCTTCCACGCCCCTCTGACAGTATGTACATTTTTTAACCCGACATTTCCCTTGTAGTATTATATAAACAGTTCCGAGGGAGGTGGAGGGTTGTTTACTGATGTCGGATCAAGTGGCCAGGCGGCGGGTTTTTGGTTGGTAAGACGGTTGCGCCTCCTTGGGGCTGGACGAGGACGCCTCAATTGAGTCCAACATTACTTCTCCCATCGTGAGGAAGTGAACATGAGTTTTTTTTATCCGCCTTGGATAAAAAAAAAGTTTGTTGTTAAGTTACCATTGATAGGGGTTTGAAACCCAAGAACATAGTGCGAATTTACTCGCACGGGTCACCTATGCAAGTGTATATTAATTATTTACTTTTTTTAAATTAATATGGAAATTGTATCAAAATCAGTCCGAAAGCAAAATGAGTCACAATTTCGTGTCGCTATTTTTATTCATTATTTTTTCTGCGTTGATTAGATTTCTGTTTTTATGTATTAGAGCTCAATAAAATTTATGAGTCATGT
The DNA here is from genome assembly GCA_035578175.1 of Catonia carolina. Classification (NCBI taxonomy): domain Eukaryota; kingdom Metazoa; phylum Arthropoda; class Insecta; order Hemiptera; family Achilidae; genus Catonia; species Catonia carolina. Next base: position 45,234,031 of record JAQMRL010000006.1, on the reverse strand, counting down.
AAAAGAAGCACTATGTTAAAGAATGAACGGAATGCTAATTAATCAAAATAGGGCATTCCATTTCAAAGATATCAACGATTTTCTAACAAAATAAATAAAGTATGTATTACTCGTGTGGTAATAATGCGTCTGTAGTTGAGGTAGAAGTGTAGAGAATATTTTTCTGAACACGTAAACTTAGCGGAAGATCTTTTACACCATCAGTTATTCTGTCAGGTCAGTTGTTTTATTTTCATTGTTTACGGCGACTTTTATTGTCGTTGTCCTTGTTTGATGTTATTTTGTATCCATTATTTACTTACAATACAATATATAAAACAATGGTATATATTTATAGATAAATGTTATTTACCTAGACATGATTACTGCATGTTATCTTTCTATTGTAATACATAGTATAAATGTATTCAGGTTTATCTCTCTAATTTGAGTAGGTTTTTTTTAACTTTCACACGGATTATGTTCAGTATAAAACAGTATTAGAAAGTAATACGATAATGTAAAGTTTTACCTGGATTTCAAATGATATTTACGTTTAATTTACCCCTGAAGCCAAAAATAAAAATTCGTAAGGTTGTTTGTCCGTGTTTTGTGTTTGTTCTGGGGCCTTTCGGAATCTGATTATTAATAAATTAACCATTAACAGGTATGATCAGTATAAAGAGAATATCATTCCTGGGCCACTTGAACAAATTAACCACTTAAGATTAGTGAGAAGACAGTTTTTCTGGAACAAAGTACATACACCAAAATGGATCAAGGAGGTCAAGAAGGACATGACAGAACTCAGTATCACAATGAATGACTTAAAAACTAAATCAGGAAACTATCACAGAATCAAAAACCCAATAACCAGATTCCGGCAGAAACCAAAGGTGGCAAGAAAAGTAGTGTTTTCCAAAGCAGAAAGGCTTAGGAGATCAGAAGCCTTAAAGAAATATTGGCAGAACAATAGAGAAGCGGAAGAACTTCAAAAGTGCAACAAGAAGATTAAAAGCAGGAAATTAGCTTACCAGGCTATGAAATTATGCGATTCAATGAGGCCTTAAAAGTATTTACAAAAATATGATAAAACACTTCCAAACTTATTATAACACTATTTTGTTGTTGTTTAGGTCATCAGCTGAAAGGCTGGTTTGAACATCTAGAGCAGTGGTTCTTAACGGGCGTGCCGCGAAACTTCTGGTACTTCATAATAAAAGAAAATTAAAATAATTTTACTCAATATTTATAATTAAGTAAAGAACAAGAAAAACATGAAAAATTTGAGCCTGTCGCTTCTTACATAAAAGTTCGATTCGTTGGAGAATTGAAGACAAACACACGAGCTTCCTGTTCCAACTGAAAGAAGTCTCTCGCTCTTCTTGTTTTTATAGTTATTTATTTGTTTATTTAAGGTCTCATCGACTACAAGGTCATTAGCGACCACGTTACATATAAATACATGTAGTACAAAATATTCAAAGAAGACAAAACACAAGGTCATCAATACAAACAGAATGAAAAATTAGTTAGGTTCAATGAAAATTTAGACTACATAAAATGTTTTTTATGTTTGTGTTGAAAAGCCCAGCTCGCACAAATAGGTGGTTCAAAAATGTAACTGAGTAAACTGCCTCTATTGCTATTATTAAATACTTTTTCTTTCTAATTCGTACATTAGTGTGCTGCGGGAACCTCTCTACATAGAATGGTGTGCCGTGACCAAAAAAAAAAGTTTAAGAACTACTGCTCTAGAGCCTTTATTAAGTAAAACAAGTAGTGAAATGGTTTACCATTGGCTTCCTCAGTGTAAGTGAAAAAGCATGCTTATCAGCATGCCAGGCTCTCTGAAAAGTATCGACTTTCACCCTGCAAACAACACCTTCACTTCATTCACCACAGGGTCTGGCTGTATAATGATCAAATTTATTACTCTAAAAAGAGGTGATTCTAACTATTGTCTTTTACACTTCTACCTTTTCTGTTCTTAAATGCTTCAGTCGTATAATTGGCTGACCATGTGATAAGAAACAGAAATATTTTTTTGTAGTTTGGAACTAATAGATCGAGTGCAAAAAACACCTTCACTTCACTCACCACAGGGTCTGACTATATAATGAATTTCATTACTCTTAGAGGAGATAACTCTGATTAGTGTCTTTTACATCTCCACTTCTTCTGTTCTTAAATGCTTGTCATATAATTAGCTATGTTATAAGAAATAGAATAATTTTTTGTAGCCCTGGAACTACCGGATTTAGTGCAAAAGGCACCTTCACTTCATTCTCCACAGGGCGTGGCCGTGTAATGAAATTCATTACTCTCAGAGGAGATAACTCTGACTAGTGTTTTTACACCTCTAGCTCTTCTGCTTTAAATGCTTTAGTCATATAATTGGCAGACCATGTGATAAAAAACAGAACTATTTTCTGTAGCCTGGAACTAGCAGATCGAGTGCAAAAACACTTCCACTTCATTCACCATAAGGTCTGGCTATATAATGAATTTCATTACTCTTAGAGGAGATAACTCTGATTAGTGTCTTTTACATCTCCACCTCTTCGGTCATGCTTCAGTCATATAATTGGCTATGTTATAAGAAATAGAACTATTTTTGTAGCCCTGGAAATACCGGATTTAGTGGAAAAGGCACCTTCATTTCATTTACCACAGGGTGTGTGGCTGTGTAATGAAATTCATTACTTTCAGAGGAGATAACTCTGATAGTTTCTTTTACACCTTTACTCTTCTGCTTTCAATGCTTCAGTCATATAATTGGCAGACCATGTGATAAGAAACAGAACTATTTTTTATAGCCTTGGAACTAACAGATCGAATACAAGTAATTTAATACTCCACCTGCCTGTTATGGGCAAAAAATCCTTTAAAAATAAATAAAGTGTAATATTCTTGAATAGTAGCTAAACTTTTAATGTGTTTTCTCGGATCATTTACTGATAATGTTAATATAATTGATCAGTAACAATATTTTTAATAAAATGTTTTATTGTTTTGGTTTCAGATTTGGATTTTTACAGCGAATCAGTTGCCTCGGGTTGTCATGAACATATTAAGGTAATAAAATAAATTTTATTAAAGAAAAAGTTACATTTTTAGATAGATTTCAAGTTGGTTTTACCGTGCTTTATTTACATCATGCTATTCACGTAATACTGATTGTTATACTGCTTCGTAAAACTTTCTTTAATAGGTATAAAGAAGAAAAATAAAGTCATCCAACTTAGTTTCTTTCTTTATTTTATTTTTTCTTTGCTCTGGCTTCTTTTCTTTTTTGATGACATGAAAAGTTAAAAGAGTTTTATAACCGTACCAGGCGTTCATTTTATCGGACCTTAACGCATTTGGTAGAAGAAAATATATTGATTCTTTTTAAAAACAAAATTTATTAATTTTTTACTTTCCCCTTTGTCTATAGTTTAACCCTTACAGGGCAATACTACGTGGGGGAATAACTTATACATGTGTTAAAATGTTAAATTATGTTTTATAGGGACTTGAATAATATATTTCTAGTGCCAGAACTGGAAGATATTTCTTCTTTTTTTTGTTAAGCTTTGGTAAGTATACTTACCAAGGAACGTTAATTGAAATGGGAATCACATAATGTTTAGTGGAATGCTTATTTTAATAATCAATCAAACAACTTATAATCCTATATAACAGAAAAATGTGTTCAATAACTTACCTCAACTTTATATTAGCATGAATGCTTGCTTCCCCGAAAGAAACTCGAATTTTTTAAGCATTGTACAAAAGTAACAACAAAACAACATGGTTGCGTACGCTGTTATGAATCCTTACCACATTTATGTAACTCTTGCAGCAAATGGTCGCTGCGCACTAATTTCAAAACGTGGATAGCCTACTTACCAGAGAACATCTATAAAACCATAAAATGTCAATAGGGTTCAATTGCATAGCTTATTCTTATAAAAAAATCGACCTTATTGTTAGGGGTAAGTATACTTACCAAAGACCTATAAAGGGTTGAATGGTGAAGTATTGTGATAGTTGAACATTTTTGGTATCAGTTTTTTAATGATTTTTACGTTTTATGACTTTGTGACGCTAAAAGAAAGTCTGTCATGTATGTGTTAACGAAGCAAATTTCTTTCGTGTTAATTTTGCGTTCATTTTTACTTTCTTTTGCTTATATGAACGTATAGGAAGGAAAGTATTGTTTTCATGTCCATTTTTTCGAAATCGAGTTTTCACTGGATATACACGTTTTCAGACTTCCTGAACCCAAAAAACATATTTTTAGCGATTGATCTGTGTGCGAATATAACATCTCAAGAACGGAACTATGTACGAACTTGAAACTTAAGTTAGATACTACTACCGGATTCGACACGAACATTTTCATCAAAATCGGTCTACTGGAAGTAGTAGTTTATTCGGACAGACCCAGGCCAGGAGAGTATGGTTAATTAAACCCCTACCAACAAAGAACACCGGTAACCACTCCCTAATATTCAAATCCGTATAAAAGTAATTACTTTTAAATGTTAAAAATTATTTGTAAAAGTTTCGAGAAATAAAATAAATTTTTTATCCCTATATGTGTGTACTTTAAAATCTGTTCAATTTAAGAACAATAACCAATCCCTTGGTCCAGTATGATGATGTGAAAATAGGTGTAGTTTTGTACAGACTCAGGCCGATTATTCGTGAGGGAGTATAGTTAATTGAACACAAACTATCAAAGTACACCGGTAATCACTGTCTAGTATTCAATCCGATGATGATGATGATTAAAACAAGGTTAATGTTTTTCATTATTTACATTGGCAAGAGAAATACGTGTGAGTGTTTACATCATATTATTCAATTTGTTGTTAAGGTCAACAGCCGAAAGGCTGGTTTGAACTTCTACAGGTTTTACTAAGTAAAAACGAGGAGTGAGGGAATTTACAATTGCCTTCTTCACTGAGTTGAAAGAGTATGCTTATCAGCATGCCAGGCCCTCCGAAAAGCACCTACTTTTCACCCTGCAAATAACATCTTCATTTCATTCACCACAGGATCTGGCTGTATAGTGAAATTCATTACTCTCAGAGGAGATAACTCTTACTTGTATCATTTACGCCTCTACCTCTTCTGTTCTTAAATAGTTGTCATATAATTGGCTGACTGTGTGATAAAAAAAGAAGTATTTTTTGGAGCCCTAGAACCAACTGATCGAGGGCAATTAATTTAACACTTCACCTGCCCGTTTTGGGCGTTATTTAATGCTATTTCGTGAATTATTTTATTTATTTATTTTCCCATTTCTTACAAGAAAATATCATTACAATATAAATGTTAATTTCCTTAATTATACTTGGAAAATTTAAAACTATTTACTTTAATTCGTGGTGGGAAAATAAATCCACCCAACAACTATGGTTGACCATGTTCAAGGGTAGATCAATTCAGTGCTTCTTTGTTTATTAACTAACGTAACTACTACGGTAATCTATTTGTGTGTTAGTAATTACAAATACATATTAGTTACTTAAATACTAATTAAACTAGTAAGATTTTTTATTAAAAAAAAATACTATTATATAATTATATGTACAAATTAAAAACAAAACAAACAATAAAATATGCAAAATAAAAGAATTTATTTAAAAATAGAAAACTTAAATCGAAACCGGTGAACGAGCTCACAAAACTAAATATATTTCCTGGTGTAACCATTTTTTCTATAGGTTCTCTCCCTACTTCCAGTAGTCAAATGGTTACTGTTCTTTTATACCTTATGATGTCCGGCATATTTTTAATATGTAAGGGGAGCAGATTGAGAAGTTTGGGCGCTAAATAGCAGAAATGCCTTTGGTATAAAGTTTTTGAGGCCTTGTGTAAAAGTAAGAGGTCCTTGTTCCTGGTTATAATGTTTACTACAAGAGGTTACTCTCTTGTAGTAAAAAGTTTATATTTTTATACGCGAAATAAGGGCTTGTCTTGCAAATATTTGTCGGATGTCAAGTACGTTGAATTCTTGAAAAAGCCGTTCCGATGGATACCTTGGTTGTCTTTTAATAATCTTCTTCTTCTTCTTCTTCTTTACTACAGGGTTTAGGCGAATCGCCTGTTCCGGCCTCAAGGTTGTTGTTTTTTAATTTTCTTAAGGACAGCTACCATCTTTTCCTGGGTCTTCCAATATCTCTTCGGCCAACCGGCCTATACCTCCACACTTCCTTAAGTATACGCCCATCAGGCATTCTTTTCAAATGTGCCAGCCATTTAATAATACAAAAACAGCCTTTTAATAATACGGGTCTTTATTAATACGGTTTATTTTATTGTCGTAAAACTGATAGAATAATCGTTACAGAAATATATTTTTCTTTATATGGAAGAAATATTTGAAGTGTTTGGAACGATGCTTAAATCAGATGTTATTTATTTTTTATTTTGATATAAATATTTCGTTCGGAAAATTGTAAGTCAATACAGCCCCTGTGTATTCAGTGTAGTTACGTTATGCTTTAAAGGTTTACATCGGGGGATTTTGTTGAAATAGGAGTTGTGAAAAGATGTACACATATATAAATGTACGTACACCCGTATACCTACTGCCAGATAAAGATAAAACTCAGGAGCATCATGAATTCAAAATAAGGGTTGAAAAGAAGAAAAACCATTCCTTCATGTCCGAACGATATTTCGGCGCATCCAATATATTTATGATTTATTTCAGATGCATTCACTTTTCTCCCCTGCCTGTTACAATCTCTATACTATTTGTATTTTCCATTTTTTATTTATTGCTTTTCTTGCGTTTTCTTTCCTTTTATATATGTAAATTATGTTATGATTGATAAAATGTTTTTGTATCACTGTTGTTCCTTGCTGCAGTAGTACTTCGTTCTTATTTGTCCTACATTTTTACTTTCTCTTGCCTATATGAATATATAGGAAGGAAAGTATTGTTTTCATGTCGATTTTTCGAAATCGAGTTTTCACCGGATCTATACGTTTTCAGACCCCCTGAACCCAAAAAACATGTTTTTAGCGATTGGTCTGTGTGTCTGTGTGTGTGTCTGTGTGTCTGTGTGTCTGTGTGTGTGTGTGTGAACAGAATATCTCAAGAACGGAACATCGTACGAACTTGAAACTTAAGTTACATACCACTACCGGACGCGACACGAACATTTTCATCAAAATCGGTCAATCGGAAGTAGTAGTTTATTCGTATAGTTTTTCAGTTTTTTGCGATTTTCTCAAAAACTGGTCCTACGATTTTTTTTAAAATCGCCTATTTTACTCAATTTTTTATTCTCTACAAGATAGGGTAGGCGCCATGTTTGCTGAAATTCTCGGTGAGGCTGTTTTCACGTAAAAACGTTGTTTTTTTAATATTACGGCTTTAATATAAATTTTAGCGCAAAAACTTATATAATAAAAGTTGTAGAGAATTTAAAAACCTACAACTTCTGTTTCAAACATTTTTTTGTATAACGCTTAGTTTAGCGGTAATTTGCGATTTTCTGTTTTTTTTCTCACGAAAACGTGAGAAAAATCGATTTTTTTAACATTTCGGTCTTAGTATGCATTTTACGACAAAAGTGTATATAATAAAAGTTATAGAAAATTAAAAGATCTACAACTTTTGTTTAGAGCATTTTTCTCTACAGAGCCTAGTTTAGCGTGAAAGCGTGATTTTCCGTATTTTTAAGCCAAACTGAGTTCGATTGTCATTTTGCGTCATTCACTCATGATTAAAATAAGGTTATGTTTTTGAGGTTAGTTTTTGTTTATTTCTAATATTTTATTAATAATGTTAGGTTTATTATTAATCATTTGCATTGGCAAGAGAAAGTTGTGTGAGTGTTTCACACCAGATTTTTTTTTTTTGCTTTCCAGCGATCTGCATGTAACAGTACAGTAACAACCACCCACTTGCTTCTCTTTACGGCTAACTAAATTAACCCTTTCAGTACCAACGTCCGGAAAACAGGACGTTGATATATTTTAGGTAGTGACAACATCCGTTTTACCGGACGCCCGTAAGTTATGCATAAAGTGCCAACGTCCGGATAACCGAACATTTACAAAAAAAACTTTAAACAAAGATTAAAGAAATAATCTATTTTGAACCACCTCCGTGACGTAGTGACTAGCGCGCTAGCCTGCAAAGCGAAAGGTCCCGGGTTCGATTCCCGGCTAGGATCTGGAAATATTAATACTTTAAAACCACCGTTAAGGTACCAAAACCCACAGTAGTTGCTAATGACCAATCTTTCGATGCAACTTAAAATAAAAAAATATTTTTTGAATATTTTTAGTGTTAGAAAGATTTATTTTTTTATGAACGTAATAAATATTCATTTTTAACAGGAAATTTTATTTTTCTGTAACGTTTAAATTTGGGTTGACAATAGCAGGCTTCCGCCTGCAAGTTTTCGAAATAAAATTTAAACGCTGGGGCGTTTAATAGCAGAAATGCCTTTCGTATAAAGTTTTTGAGGCCTTGTGTAAAAGTAACAAATCCTTGTTCCTGGTATTATAATGGTGTGCTCTTGTAGTGAAATCGTTTATATTTTTATACGCGAAAATAAGAGCTTCTCTTGCAAATATTTAGCAAATATTTGGATGTCAAGTACGTTGAATTCTTGAAAAAGTTGTTCCGATGGATACCTTGGTTGTCTTTTATTGATTTTTCGTTAAGATCAACTACTGCACCTTCTGTACAGAATCCAAAGAAGACAAATTGGTACCACCCCACCCAATTATACCGTACGGTTAGTACCGACTGCACAATAGATAAGAAAACAATTTTTAATGTATCCCCATTCAGTACTCCTCTAAGTTTCTTGAATGTAAATATCAATTTTCTTAGACGCTGACAAAGACCTTGAATGTTTTCAGAATGTTTTAATATGGCAGTCAATTTTTATACCCAATTACTTTATTGTTTGCTGACGAAGAACAGCTTTTGCAAGAACAGTTCACTTCTCCTGGACGTGTAAACCTTTAAATTATCAAATGTGGGTAGTCCCTGGACTGACGCAGAAAATATGTTTTTTGGCAATTCAATGTTAACAAATTTGAATCAAGCCATTTCTTAACAATTGTGAGCCGCCATTTCAGCCTTATATTTGGTACTATATTAGATTTATATTAATTTTATTGTAGGAGGGAACCCAAAGTTGTCTTCTAAAGTAGCTTATTTCATTATACAGCCAGACCCTGTTGTAAGTGAAATGAACTTGTGTAAATGCATTTTTGAAGTGTAAAGTTGTTAGTCAGTTTACTGACTACAAGCATTGATTTACTGATTAGGAAAAATTCTTAAAACACTATGTTTGGAGTGTAGCATTACACGGGAGTGAAACATGGGTGATAGGGGCTGTAGAAAGGACGAGGATAGAAGCTTTTGATATGTGGTGTTATAGAAAATTGTTAAAGATTAGGTGAATGGACAAAATAAGTAATTTAGAGGTCTTAGGCGAGTTGATAGAAAAAGAAGTAATTGGAAACATCTTACCAAAAGAAAGGGTAGGCTAGTGGGGGATACATTAAAACATCCAGGTATTGGTCTATCAATAATGAAGGATAATATTGAGGGAGTGAATTGTAGAAAGAGGAAAGGTTAGAATATTTAAAGCAAATTAAAAAAGATGTAGGGTGTTACAAGTAAGTAGATATGAAACGACTTGCGCAAGACAGCTTGGAGAGCTGCATCAAACGAGTCGAGAGACTGGTGACAAAAAAAGTGGTTTTATTAGGCTTGGCTTACTGATAACACGTTATACTTTACTTTTAATCCCAGTGAGGAAGGCAAGGAAAACAATTTTTTACTCTGTAAAACCTGAATCCAGTCAATATTTTGGCTGTTGACCTAAACACAATATTTCAGAATTAGTTTACTACTTGTTCTTAAATAACACAAAGACCGTTCTTGTATACACAGATAAAGGGAAATCCTAAATAGATTTTTTATTTGACGACAAATACGAGAATTATTTTATTAATTTTTCTTTTTATTAAAACTTGGAAAGATATTTTCTCTTTTATGTTCACTGTTACGGACTTGTAAGTTAAATACCATCCGTGGCTTTGTAGGTTTATTCTCATTCTTGAGTTTAACTTTTGATAGAGGCAGGCCTGCTAAATATTTAACGGACTCTCCTTTATTCGGCTTTGATTTTTCCTTTAGGACTTCATTGTTTGAGTTTCCTTTCTTACCTTTCAGATGAAAAGTCTTTCAGATCTGAAAATAATAAATTTATTTACCTTTATGTACCTTTAAGTTTTTTTATGTTTTTTTATTATTAAATTCGTAGATAAACTTGAGTTTAGTTATATAAATGTTATTTTGTAAATATTTTATTAGTTGTTAATGCGCAGCTTTTCCTGTATTTTTAGCGTGGTGTAAGGATGAATCTGGAACAGAAACTCATCAGTGGTTTGTTCAAATATATAATTCACTGGTCACTATAAAATATTCTTGTCGAACCGATGTAACTTAATAATTTGTTGTAATTTTCCACCAGCGGACTGACTGGGCTTGACAAAAGACAGTAAGTTTATATTTAATGTAGTGAGTTGTCCAAATTTCACCTAATGTATGAAAAATTTGTAATTGAGTACATTAAAATCTCGGTATTAGCGGGGATTAGGTTCCGAAAATTCGCCGCAAATACAGAAATTGGATTAAATTAATAAGCAATCTCTATACGTAGTACACGAACTGGAATATACATACTATATTTATATATACATTCACAACTTACCAGTTTTAAAACCAGCTACTCGATGTTTCGTAGGTATTGCACTTACATATGAATTAAAAGCACGTTATCCAGCAATGATGTACGAAAAATTTTATTGACATGTTATTAATCACAACGGACAAGAGTTTTGCAATTGTACTTTCGGTTTCGTTAGTGCTCAAATCAGTAATGTCATATAGCTTTTTCCATCAAGAAACTAATGTAGACTGCTTCAGTTTTTCAAAAAGAGATTTAATGCATGAAACACAATTAACTAGGCCCTATGTTAAATTCTTTCCAACACTTAACTAGATCTAGCTCAACATCTCTGCATCCGTAGCATCTGAAACTATTTTGAATGTACGCTTTAAATACTACAGTTTGAATTTTTCTTTCATACCGTAGTTCATTACTTGAAGGTTTGAATTCTTTTTTATTCGAAACAAACCGCGAATATTGAATTTAGTTCACTGCGAATAGCGAAAACGGTAACAAAAAAGGGAACCGCGAATACAGAAAGTGGACTAATATTTAAATTTTTAAAAAAATAATTCGTTTTTTACTTCCTCTTGCCTATATGAATCGATATATATCGGAAGAAAAGTACGTATTTTCATGTTAATATTTTGAAATTGAGTTTTCACCGAAATTACACGTTTTCAGACCCCCTGAACCTAATAAACATGGTTTTAGTGATTAGTCTGTGTGTGAACTGACCATCTCAAGAACGGAACGTCGTACGAAGTTGAAACTTGAAAGGTAAGTTAGGTACCACTAGAGGACCAAACAGGAACATTTTCATAAAAATCTGGTGTGAAACACTCACACAACTTTCTCTTGCCAATGCAAATAATTTACAATATAATTTAACATTAGTAATAAAATATTAGAAATAAACAAAAAACTAACCTCAATAAACATAACCTTATTTTAATCATGAGTGAAACACTCAAAATGAAAATCAACCTCAGTCTGGCTTAAAAATACGGAAAATCACTATTTCACGCTAAACTAGGCTCTGTAGAGAAAAATACGTTAAATACAAGTTGTAGATCTTTAAATTTCCTATAAATTTGGTTATATACACTTTTGTCGTAAAATGCATACTAAGGCCAAAATCTTAAAAAAATCGATTTTTCACACGTTTTCGTGAGAAAAAATCAGAAAATCGCTAATTACTGCTAAACTAAGCGTCATACAAAAAAATGTTTGAAACAGAAGTTGTAGAATTTTAAATTCTCTACAACTTTTATTATATAAGTTTTTGCGCTAAAATTTATATTAAAGCCGTAATCTTAAAAAAACAACGTTTTTACGTGAAAACAGCCTCACCGAGAATTTCAGCAAACATGGCGCCTACCCTATCTTGTAGAGAATAAAAAATTGAGTAAAATAGGCGATTTTAAAAAAAATCGTAGGACCAGTTTTTGAGAAAATCGCAAGAAACTGAAAAATTATACGAATAAACTACTACTTCCGGTTGACCGATTTTGATGAAAATGTTCGTGTCGCGTCCGGTAGTGGTATGTAACTTAAGTTTCAAGTTTCAAGTTCGTACGATGTTCCGTTCTTGAGATATTCTGTTCACACACACACACACACACACACACAGACCAATCGCTAAAAACATGTTTTTTGGGTTCAGGGGGTCTGAAAACGTATAGATCCGGTGAAAACTCGATTTCGAAAAATCGACATGAAAACAATACTTTCCTTCCTATATATTCATATAGGCAAGAGAAAGTAAAAATCGGTCAACCGGAAGTAGTATTAATTTTAATTCGTGCAATTTTTCATTTTTTTCGATGTTCTCAAAAACGGCGGCTACGATTTGTTTAAAAATGGCCTCAAATAATATATTTTTTATACTGTAGAAGATATGGTAGGCGCCTTATCTGCTGAAATTCTTGGGGAGGTTGTTCTCTCGTAGAAAAAAAATGTTTTTTTTAAGGATTGCGGCTTATTAAGGCCATAATCTTAAAAATCAAATCCATATAGGCCTAATTAAAGTTGTAGAAATTTAGAAACCTATAACTTTTATTTTAAACGTTTCTTTGTATAATGCTTACTTTAGCGGTAGTTTGTGATTTTCAATTTTTTTTCATGAAAATTTCTAAAAAAATGGATTTTTTAACATTCCGGCCGTAGTATGCATTTTACGACAAAAGTGTATATCATCAAATTTATAGGGAATTAAAAGATCTACATCTTTTATTTTGAGCATTTTTCTCTACAAATCCTAGTTTAGCGTGAAAGAGTGATTTTCCGTATTATTAAGCCAAACTAAGGTTGGTTTTCATTTTGCATCATTCACTCATGATTTAAATAAGGTTATGTTTTTTTAGGTTAGTTTCTTTGTTTATTTCTAATGTTTTATTACTGTTGTTGTTTAGGTCAACATCCAAGAGGCTGGTTTAAATCGCTAAAGGTTTAACCAAATAAAAAATGAGGAGTGAGGTGGTTTACTCTTGCCTTCCTCACCGAGTTGAAAGAGTATGCTTATCAGCATGCCAGGCCTTCCGAAAAGCACCCACTTTCCATCCTTCAAATGACACCTTCACTTCATTCACCTCAGGGTCTGGCTGTATTGAGAAATTCATTACTCTCACAAAAGATATCTCTGACTAGTGCCTTTCACACCTCTACCTCTTCTGTTGTTGAATAGTTCAGACGTATAAGTTAATTGGCTGGCTAAATGATAAGAAACAGAACTATTTTTTGTCGCCCTAAAATCAACAGTTTGAGTGCAATTAATTTAACACTCCACCTGCCCATTGTTCGAACGAAGGTAGTGTTTAGAGATTCAGTTTTGGAGCAAGTTTCTGCTTTTACATACTTGGGCTGTACACTCACCTATGAGAAAGACATAGATGTTTCGAATAAAATAAATAAATTCCAATATCTTTGCGGAACAATCCATAGGGGCCTGAAGAACAAAGCAAGGAGAGAAACGAAACTGAAATTCTACCAGACCATGGCCATCCCAATATTGTTGTATGGAAGTGAAGCATGGGTTCTCGGTAAAAAGGAAGCAAGCAGAATTCAGGCGGCAGAAATGCGCTTTCTAAGGAGTGTTTAAGGCTGTAAAAGATTGGATCTCTTGCGAAATGAAGATATTCGAAATGAACTAAAGGTGGCGTCATTGAACGGGATGATGGAGAAGTATCGAATCAAATGGAGAGAACATCTAGAAAGAATGCCATCTGATAGAATCCCCTTTCAGGCTCTGAAATATAAACCAACAGGAAGAAGAGATATTGGAAGGCCTAGGAAAAGATGGGAACAAAACTAGAAATTAAAAAATTAAAAAGAAATCGACAAAATTAAAAATTAACAGAAGGAGGCAATCTTATAGACCGGAAAAGGCAGACATGCCTATGCCGTGGATGTCAGAAGAAGAAGAAGAAGAAGAAGACCTGCTCATTGTGGGCAAGTTTTATTACTACAGTTAGGTTATGCGGTTCATTATTTGAATTGTTAAGAGAAAGTCGTGTGAGTGTTTTACACCAGATATTTTTTAATGTTAATTTTACACTTTATATTCTTTCCATTTGAAAAGTAACTTCTGTTTTTAATCACTAATGAATCTTTGTATTACGTAAAACCACATAATCTAATGGACATTGTCTGGGTTCTCGGAGTGAGTCCATTGTTAATGTCTGACTACTAATTAATATACTACTATTCAATTAACTGGAATAAGTTTTGAAATGGATTTAAAAGGCTTCAGTGATGAAAGTGACATTTTCCCCTTAATTTACTTACTGAAGTTCATCGTATATTTTTTTACAAGTGAATTCTTCTTGCTGATAATTTCACCTGAACGTTGGGCTTATTTGACTGAAGAATGCTTTAATGGAGTTTCAGTCTTCTGTTCAATTTTTCACTAATCTTGTTTACAGGCTGAATAACAACAATTAGGTTTCTTCCTCTCGCTCTTTTCTTTTTCGATATTCTACCCCTATCTCTTTTTTTACCCTCCTCAATTGAGTACGCTAAAGTTTTACTAAACAATTATTAGGGTTGCCAACCTGAGGAAATTGAAAAGCATCATTTTCACTTGTTTTAAACAGTCTGGACATTCTTTTCTATCCTTTTCCATTGTTGTTGATGGTGACAGTATCTTAAAGTCTATTTGTTTTTAAATCAGTGTAGCAGCTCTTCAAGTAATTAAAAACGTAAAAAGATTTTTCATCAATTTGACGTGAATAATTTTAAAATATTTAACGGTTATGACATAAAAATAGTAGTTAATTGAATGGCTCAACAGAAAAACGTTGCAACTGACAAAATGTGCAAAAGTGAGGTTTCAGTGGAATACGTTCTATAAATCCTCTATTTGATCATAAAAGTGAATTCTAATGGGTAGAATTCTTACTAAAATCTCGAAAATTCTTGAAATAAAATCGTCATACGGTGAAAAATCGTTATACAGCTAAGAATCAGATGGTATCTTTCATTTTCTGTAAAAATTTGTTTTTGTTACTTACAACGTTTTTCCGTTGACCCATTCAATTATCTCCTTTGTTTTCATATAAGCTACTTTAATTGTTTATGAAATTCGAGTGTTATTACAAAGCAAAAGCGAATATATCAAATACGATTATGTTCCTTATGGGAAAGGATCAGATGGCTTTCTTTGTCAAAAATTTTAATATTGAATTTTTCTGTTTTAATGATTATGTATTGTCCCCGACCGGGGCCGTCGACACGTGGCGAAACTTTGCGTGTGAGTTAGGTGGCCCTGAAAAGCCGTTGGTGGCCGTTTAATTGTGTTGGTGTCCCTGAACAGAGCCGGGTGTGTTTTGTGGTTGGCCCTCAAAAGGGCCGTTTTTGGTGGTCGGAAGCGGCGAGCCGACGTGTTGAAAGCGGAGACCGAAGAGTGACGGCTCGAATACCGGGTTCAGGCCTAGCCTCCCCTCAGCGGCAGTTGGGTCTCCACTGCAGCGTGACAGTGGTGGCCTCCAGAGCCTCGCAATGTCGGGTCGGCGTAGGCCATCGGCCGAGGCGGTTCTCTCCTAGTCGGCGAAGGCTGATCGGTGCGGGAATGTGCGTCTGCCACTGGTAGTGTAGACTAGGGGTGGTGCGTCCGGTCTCGGCTGGGCTCTTCTTCTTGCTTGCTCTTTTTTCTTCTTCTCCATTCGAGAGTTGGCAGGCAAGTGTGAGTCGCGGTTCAGTGCGGTTGCTTAAATACCCCTCCAACTAGTCCACTTTATAGTGGAGGGGAGGCACTGCTCGCTGCCCGTCGATAGCGCTCCCTGCGGCAGGGAGGTTCCGGGACCTTCTGCAGCCGCTGATAATGGAAGGGGCGTTGGCAACAGTATAATTTCAGCGTTAAAGACAAAATTTGTGCAGTTCTAATAATCGGAATAATAATAATAATAATAATGCTCGTACAATAATGCTTTGACAAACCTATGGTCATGGTCACGTAGACAATATCATATTGACCTATTTAAGCATATTCGTAGCATCATCATGGAAGAAATACAGCCCATATTCTATGATTTTACCTGCCCTAAATTTATTGAAGAATGTTCATGTGGAACACAGAGAATTCCAATAAC
The DNA here is from genome assembly GCA_035578175.1 of Catonia carolina. Taxonomy (NCBI): domain Eukaryota; kingdom Metazoa; phylum Arthropoda; class Insecta; order Hemiptera; family Achilidae; genus Catonia; species Catonia carolina. The sequence continues at coordinate 45,217,755 of JAQMRL010000006.1, read as the reverse complement.
CTTAATGTACTGAATTTTGGCCCATAGAGAAGGAAATATATTGTAACAGCTAACCCTAGGTTCGTTTGGCATATGGTTATAATAAATAATAATCTAACTTCCTTTAAACTTAAACAAACCCACTGCACAGCTGTTTCAAGATTTCAAGGTCTTAACGGTGAGACAAATAAATCGAAAGAGGAACCTATTTGACATGAGGAACATAAATTACAATTTAAGACCATCAAGTAGCACTTTCAGATTGGATCATGTAAAAGTAAATATTTGTCGAAGACGGTTTTCTTATGTATCTTCAAGATTAATAAATTTCATTCCATACTATTTAATTTCAAATCATCTTATTAAAAAATTAATTACTGATATGGACGAATGGATTAAATCAAATAATAATATTATCGATGTACTATTTTAATACCACTGTGTGAATAAAGTTTCTTTTTATGTTACTATATATAATCATTGTAAATTTGTGATATTTTTCCCTTATATTTATCAACTGCTTTTTGTGTCGTATCATCCAGGGATGCTTCATATAAAAATTTTTATTTCCGCAACTCACACCTGCGCACAGGTGATTTAACCTATGCAGGCATGATTTCTGGTAATTTTTGTAATGTAAGGGAAGAAGAGACGGAGAAGGGGGATAAGATTTTTATTACATATATAGTATTTTTGTTTATTTTTTCTCTCTCTTTTGTTTCTTTTCTTTTATATACATTTTTACATCTGTATCATTTGTAAAATAATTTTTGTAACTTTTTATGGGAAAATAAAGTTAAATTTCAAATATTTATTGTCATGGTTAATAATTAAAATTCATTATTAAGCTTAAACTAAACTCGATTGAAAATACTATAATATACTCACACTTAACAATCGAAACAATATAGTATTTACTTGTTGTCCACAATCCATTTCTACCACCGGTAGTTACACAAAATAACACTTTTTCAAAACCGCCCAACAACACAGATTCCGTCCGCAGTCCAAGTACTAACTAACTAATTACAAAGGCGCTAACTGTTTTTATACCTGCGGTCTGGTAATTTCTGGAACAATAGAGATCCTTGTAACACTTTCTCCTTATTTTAGACCCCTAATGCGTGTACGTTGTAATCTGTTCAATTCAGAACAAACATCAACCCCATGACCCAATGAGATGAGAATGATGTGTATGACGTGTAAATAAGGTGTAGTCTTGTACAGACCCAGTCCGATCATTCCTAAGAAAGTATAGTTAATTGAACGCTAACCATCAAAGTAACTACTGTTCTAGTATTCAGATCCGTATAAAAGTACTGTACCAGTCCATTCGAAATAGCATGGCCTCTGAATGGCGGTAACTTTTATGAATAAAAAGTCCTTTTAAAAAAGTAAAATTTCCCTTTAAATTATTCTTACAAAATGTTTTGCAAATTGCTGCTAATGCAGACGGTGAAGGATGAAATGAATTTTTTTTGTAACGTATGAAAAAATGCCATGCCCGAGTGGGATTCGAACCCAAGACCGCGTGATGAGAGGCGAGCACGTTACCAACATCGCCAACACGGCCGGCAAATACACCAATTCAATACACTAGACGTGATTAATTATTACAATGTCAAAGTTTGAAAGCAAATTAGATAAAAATTATTTCATTTATCATGTTTAAGTTACTTTTGTTTAGTTATGTAATAAATTTGATTTCTATTATCCGTGTGTTTAAAAAAAAGTCTATTCTTTTCTTTCCCATTATTAATTTATTTTTTGAAACGCTTTCATTTACTAGCAGGAAAAGTTAAAAAAATCTCTTAAGTGGTAGAACTGACACGTGAGCTCATTACAAAATTCTCTCGGTTCTTTATTCCATTTAAGTTTTTTTTTTAGCTTTTATTTGTTATCGGGAACTGTGCTTTATTGACAACCACCAATTTGATCGCTGCTTTTCGCTATATTTTTTGGGATGATTCTGCATAAATTTTTGAACAGGGACCCCCAGTGGAGTTTGTTCAGGAATGGCTGTCAGCTGGTTACCATACAGTCGCTTGCCCAACCAATGTTACTTGACAAATAATAGCGACTAATAGCGACTTTCTACCAGCTGACTGACTGAGCTGGCTCGAAGGCCATTCCAAGAGTATCATGGTATTTCAATGGACTTAACTACCTTTACTAGGATTTGAACCAGGAATCTTTATTCCTGAAAATAAGCTGTTAAACAGCTGACTCACGGCGACGAATCTTATCTCTAGACCAACCCGTCGGGTTAATTGTTTTTAACGTAAAATATTCGTTGATATAAGTTACTTAACACGTTTGGACCAGTTAATTTACTGTTCATGAACACTGGATAGCGAATGTGAAACAAAATACAGACGAATTACCGGTAAAGAACATAGAATTTTAACAAGAACTTGTAGGTATTTGATGCAAGTTACTTGATTAATTTTTACATGGACCATGTTTTAATAAAATTGATCGTTAATTCTGTTTAAGGTGTAGATAAGAGGTGATTTTCAACTCGGTTCACAATCTGTTCTCGAAGAAACTTAATCAGTTAAAGAGTGAGGAGGCCTAATTCCCGTTCCCCTATCCCCTATAAATTCATTGTGAACCTTTTACCATTACGTACATCACTATCTTCCTTTTCTCTTGGTTCAGAATACCAATGGAGGGTTGAAAGAGAGAAACTTAAGTGAGAGGTTAAAAGTAAAGCAGGGATGTAGATAGAAAGAGAAAGGAAATTGTGGAAGGGAGTTTAATACTCTTCACGTGATTTCTCTTCTTTATTCTACCTCTTATAAGGTAGTTCATCTCAGTTTTCTACTTACCTTTTCAGTATTAAATGAACAGTGAAGCATAGAATTCCTAATAATCATTCTATCTCATTCCAATCGCATCTCTATTTCACTCGCACTCTTTACCTACGCCTGTGTGTATTCATGTAATTTAATCATCTGTTTTAAAATTAATTTGTAGTAACAGAATCTTAAACTGAACGCTTAAGTAACTGATAGAGACTGGTCAGTATTTGAAACTTTTTATCGTAATCCTTAAAAAATTTTAGGGTGATTTTAATTTCGTTATTATACGGTCGGAAAACATTTAAAATAACGGTAGTGGAAAAATTTACTGTTTTAAAATGTTTTTACTTTCTCTTGCCTATATAAATACGAGTATATAAGAAGGAAAGTATTGTTTTCATGTCGATTTTTCGAAATCGAGTTTTCACCGGATCTACAAGTTTTCAGACCCCCTGAACCCAAAACACAAGTTTTTAGCGATTGGTCTGTGGTGTGTGTGTGTGAACAAAATCTCTCAAAAATGGAACATTGTACGAACTTGAAACTGAAGTTAGATACCTAGGAGACCCAACACGAACACTTTCATGAAAATCGGTCAACGGGAAGTAGTAGTTTACTCGTGTAATTTTTCACTTTTTAGCGATTTTCTCAAAAACAGTTCCTACGTTTTTTTTTAAAAATCGTCTCATATACTAAATTTTTTTGCTTCACAAGATAAGGTAGGCGCCATGTCTGCGGAAAATCTTGGAGATGTTTTCTCGTAAACAAATTGTGTTTTAAGGATTGCGACGTTAATATGCATTTTAGCGCAAAAATATATAGGCTAGTATAATAAAAGTTGTAGAAAATTTTAAATTCTACATCTTATATTTCAAACATTTTTTATACCGTTTAGTTCAGCGGTAATTAGCGATTTTCTGTTTTTCTTCACGAAAACGTGTAAAAAAGATCGATTTTTTAAAGATTTCAGCCATAGTATGCATTTTACGACAGAAGTGTAGTATATAATCAAATTTATAGGAAATAAATAGAGCCTTTTTCGTATTTTTAGCTCTAATTAACGCCAAACTATGCGTTATACAAAAAAAAATGTTTCATATAAAAGTTGTAGGATTTTAAATTCTCTGGAACTTTTATTATATACATTTTTGCACTAAAATGCATATTAAAGCCGCAATCTTAAAGAAAGCAATTTTTTTACGTGAAAACAGCCTGCCGTAGAATTTCAGCAGACATGGCGCCTACCCTTAAAAAATTAATAAAAAACCTAGTAAATAAGGCGTTTTTTATAAAAATCGTAGGAGTCGTTTTTGAGAAAGTCGCAAAAGGTGAAAAATAACACGAAAAACCTACTACTTCCGGTTGACCGAGTTTGATGAAAATGTTCGTGTCGGGTCCTCTAGCGGTACCTAACTTAAGTTTCAAGTTCGTACGATGTTCCGTTCTTGAGATATTCTGTTCACACACAGACAGACCAATCGATAAAAAAACATGTTTTTTGGATTCAAGGGGTCTGAAAACGTGTAGATCCGGTGAAAACTCGATTTCGAAAAATCTACATGAAAACAATACTAAGCTAGAGAAAGTAAAAAGTATATTTTAAGATGGTTTACGATTGCCTTGATCACTGAGTGGAGAAGTAAACTATGGTGCTCCGAAAACCTACGTACTTTCCACCAAATGACACCTTCATTTCATTCACCAAGGGTCTGGCTGTATAATGATGAAATTCATTACTCTCAGAGGAGATAAATCTTGACTAGTGTATTTTACCCCCTCTACCTCTAACTACAAACTAGCAAAGAACTAGCAAAGGAACTAGCAAAGAACTAGCAAAGGAACTAGCAAAGGGAGGTCCCGTGTTCGATTTCTGATCAAGGTCTAGAAAATTATTACAAGTTCAAATCGTTTCTTTACCCATAGTAATGAGTAATGACCAAGATAATTATGAGCTTTAAAATAAAATAAATATAAAAAATTATTTAATAAAATTATCAATGAGGAATACAGTATAAATATTTGTTTTCGGTTATATTTTTATACGAGTCCGTGAACGTTGCAGCCGATCTTATGTCTTACGGATCGCGTTAAATCCCATAACAGAAGGAAATTTACGAGCTGAGAAATCTTTCATCCAGACTTCTTCAAAAATATTCGTGTATATACTGGGTGTCCCCAAAAGTCTTGTACGGAAAAATATTTCGAATGTAAGGAAAATTTCAAAATATAATTATTCAAATGTGAACCTCACTCGAATACAAAATACTATTTTACGATGAATCAAAAACATTTAGTCCGCCATCTTGGATGTAACGTTTTTTTAAATGGATTTTTTTTAAAGTTGGTCATGCGACAAATTTATATTTCAATGCGAAATTTTAAGACAAATGACGTAAACCGCACATCGATATCTCATACAGTTTCTTTAACTCATGACATTCAATAACGTGTTGCTGAAATGTAAAGAAAGAAATCTTACAAGCCGTATGAGATATCGATGTACGGTTTTCGCCATTTAAATTATCGTGAAATTTTGCAATAAAATCATTTGTTACATTACCATCTTCCCATTTAAAAAAAATTAAAGTTACATTCAAGATGGCGGTCAAATTTTTTATTCATTATAAAATTGTATGTTGTATTCGAGTGGAGATTCACATATGGATATTTCTTTAAATTTCCCTTAAGCCGAATAAACACGGTTCAATGTGGTTAAATCAAAGCATTTAAGGGGAGTTCATTCCGCGTATCTCGCTAATGTTAAATTAGCAGACTTTTGAGACCCATTATCTCAGTAACTATTAATGTTTGAAAGCTATAATTACCTTTGAAGGATTATTTATGAAGACAAAAAGATTCTACTGATCCGCAGACATTAAAATAACACAACTTTTAAAAAAATTATGAATTTCTGAGGGGGCCAATTTTTACTTTCTCTTACCTATATGAATATATAGGAAGGAAAGTATTGTTTTCATGTCGATTTTCGAAATCGAGTTTTCACCGGATCTATACGTTTTCAGACCCCCTGAACCCAAAAAACATGTTTTTAGCGATTGGTCTGTGTGTGTGTGCGTGTGTGAACAGAATATCTCAAGAACGGAACATCGTACGAACTTGAAACTTAAGTTACATACCACTACCGGGCGCGACACGAACATTTTCATCAAAATCGGTCAACCGGAAGTAGTAGTTTATTCGTGTAATTTTTCACTTTTTTGCGATTTACTCAAAAACTGGTCCTACGATTTTTTTTTTAAAATCGCCTATTTTACTCAATTTTTTATTCTCTACAAGATAGGGTAGGCGCCATGTTTGCTGAAATTCTCGGTGAGGCTGTTTTCACGTAAAAACGTTGTTTTTTTAAGATTACGGCTTTAATATAAATTTTAGCGCAAAAACTTATATAATAAAAGTTGTAGAGAATTTAAAAACCTACAACTTCTGTTTCAAACATTTTTTTGTATGACGCTTAGTTTAGCAGTAATTAGCGATTTTCTGATTTTTTCTCACGAAAAACGTGTGAAAAATCGATTTTTTTAAGATTTTGGCCTTAGTATGCATTTTACGACAAAAGTGTATATAACCAAATTTATAGGAAATTTAAAGATCTACAACTTTTATTTAACGTATTTTTCTCTACAGAGCCTAGTTTAGCGTGAAATAGTGATTTTCCGTATTTTTAAGCCAGACTGAGGTTGATTTTCATTTTGAGTGTTTCACTCATGATTAAAATAAGGTTATGTTTATTGAGGTTAGTTTTTTGTTTATTTCTAATATTTTATTACTAATGTTAAATTATATTGTAAATTATTTGCATTGGCAAGAGAAAGTTGTGTGAGTGTTTCACACCAGATTTTTTTCATAAAATTTCACATTTACAGTGCTGAATGAGGATCTACAGTACCACTATAACCTACTGAAGCCACTGGAAAAACTTCATTTATTTATGTTTTGTGGTTTCTGAGAAAATGGGTCTTTTGTGAGAAATTACATGTTTACAAATGAAAATAATATTCAGACATAATAAACACAAAAATAACACCCGAAAAAATTAATTTTTCTCTTTTCAAACACTTTTCAACCACTATACAAAATCAATATTACAAAATACAACTATGTTAAAACATAACCTACAAATCCAATAGAAAACAAGGAAAAAATTACATTTTCAAACGTAAATAACTATAAGTCACTTGAGATTGTGGGAAAGATAGGCGATTCCTATTTTAACATTGATTGTATAGAGCAATACGCTCTCCGCTACTATCTGTCCTACAAACATACCTAGTATTTAATTAATAACATTGAAGTTTCATAGTTGTAATTATAATTTAAAACTAAAGTTAAAATGATAAGTGACTATTATTTTTTTTTAAATATTCGGCCCTAATATTCGATTAAAAGACGCAGTATTTAAAATTAAAAAGAAATGAAATACTTAAAATAAAAGTAAATAGTTACATTTGTAGAATAAAAATTTATTAAACATTTAAAGAATTCATATGCCTATGGCGATGAAATGTATAAAATAGATTTTGAAAGAATAAAAAAAATGTTTAATTTTATTTTATCTTTTCATAACGTTAAATGGTTTTACAAACAAAATGCTGTACATTACCCGATAAATAGTATATTCAATTTCAAATTTAATAACCATTGTGTCACATAATTATAAATATTTCAGATAATAACGTAAACATTTTTAATCGCAAACGTAATTTGTTTCAATATCATAAGTATAATATAAGTTTACAATAAGATCAATTATTTTTGTTTTCATAGCGTGAGTCAATGTTTTTATCACAGTACTTAACAGCGCTCTAGCCATATAAGCAATGGTATCTTCCGACAGTTAGACAGAGTATAGATCACAGCACAGAGTCAATTGACTTTCGTTAATTGTGTCCTGGGTTGTCACGTTGTGGATGACAGCCTAACAAAATGTCAGCTGGAGTTGGGTGGAACAGAGTGTGGCTTAGTGAAGGGGTAACCTCACACCCGACCTTGGCTGTTATTGGCTAGATCTCATCTGCAGTCTTTAGTTCCTTGGGGTATAATGTTAAAACCATGGAGTCAAATGAAGTTATTAGATTAGGAGTGTAATAAAATCGCAAAGATTCACAAAAAATACAGCTGCGTTATTGGACACGACCGTAGATATTGCGTAGAATCGAATTCGGCGCTTCTAAAAATTTATTGAAAGAACTTAAAAAAGAAGATTTCGAGACATTTAAAAATGATTTACTTATGTCCATTAAACAATTAGAACAACTACATGACAAACCTGAGTGCTATCATACTTAAAATTAAAATATAGTTCACCGCCTTTTCAATCACGTTGAATGCCAATCTACACAATTCAATTTCGTTGAATCTACCATATTGAATAAAAGTAGAAAGCCAGTCTACTTCCTTCAATGTTCAATTTCATTAAACGATTCGGTTGAAATCCAATCTACACTACTCAATTTCATTGATGCGACCAAATTGTTGAACCGTGTATATCCGGCTTTACATTTGAAATATTTTGCCGTTCGAACTTTTGGGACATCTTGTATACATATGAAGAGAAAATATGTGAGCGCGTGTTAGCAGAAAAGCAACAAAAATCCTAGTATAGGTGATGATAGGTAGGTCCCCGGATGTTTATCCAAATACATTCATTCAATCATGCGAAATGTTAAAGAAAAAAATGATACAAACTACTGTTTCTTCTCGTCTTTTCAAATCGGGATTGAAATTTCTGTGAAACGCAAAAAGAAAATATACATGAAAATATAATGCACGATGTACAAACATTATTGACAGTATGCGACGCTGTTATATCATTTTGTGCTATTCAACTGTTGCTGATTCTTCAATATTAAATAAATAATAAATCATGTTACCTCTAGAAATCAAAATTATTGTTACATTTTTAACGTGAACGATTTCTTATGAAATCTTATTTTCCGGGTGAATTGAAGAAATCCTATAATCAAATAAAACGTTATATGATTTTCTATGAATCTTCATAATATTTAATGTATTCCTTTCTGTGTGTGGGTATATTTTCCTTTCGTTTTCTAAGAAAATGTAATAAAAATTTTCGTGATTCGTTTCAGCTATAGGATTATTTTTTCTCTATATAGCCTTACTGGTGATCCTAAAAAGATTTCTAAGAATTGTGGTTATTCTCATCAAAAGAATAAGAACTTATTATATCAATAAAAAATCCCGAAACGCTTAGTCTACTGAGTTTTCATCGTTTTCATTACATAAATATTTTATTTCAGGAATGGTTAAATGTACCCAATTGAACTTTAATACAGCGTTTCGAATCTTAGGTGTTTACGTTTCCAAAAACAATAAACTTAATTTATGTCAATTATTAAAAATAGTGGTCATATAAAATTTTTAATTTTTATTAGTGAAACCTCAATAATTCGAAGCCGAAGGGACTGCTGAAAAAATTGGAATGAACGAAATTCCGAATTGCAAAGTTATTTGGACTTCAGAGTCTAAAAGTTATACGAGGGTTATCCAGAAAATAACCTCCGTTTTGAAATAAAAAGTAAACGAGTGAAGATACAAAAACTTATTATATACATATTAAAACTACAGTTTTTCTCTATTTTTCGACGTAGTCGCCAAACAGATTCAAGCACTTGTCGTACCTTGGAACAGTCTTTGAAATACCCTCTGCATAAAAATCTGCCGCCTGTGAATGTAGCTAACCATTCACGGCGTTTTGACGCTCTTCGTCATTGGCGAACTACTGAGATGCAAGCCACCGCTTCATGTTCGGTAACAGGTGAAAGTCACTAGGAGCCAAGTCCGGGCTGTTTGGGGGATGATCGAAAACGTCCCATTTAAACTTGGCCAAAAGTTCATTTGTACTTCGAGCTGTATGAGGGCGAGAAAACAAATGAACGTTTGGCCAAATTTAAATGGGACGTTTTCGATCATCCCCCATACAGCCCGAACTTGGCTTCTAGTGACTTTCACCTGTTACCGAACATAAAGCGGTGGCTTGCATCTCAGCGGTTCGCCAATGACGAAGAGCTTCAAAACGCCGTGAATGGTTGGCTAAATTCACAGGCGGCAGATTTTTATGCAGAGGGTATTTCAAAGACTGTTCCAAGGTACGACAAGTGCTTGAATCTGTTTGGCGACTATGTCGAAAAATAGAGAAAAACTGTAGTTTTAATATGTATATAATAAAGTTTTTGTATCTTCACTCGTTTACTTTTTATTTCAAAACGGAGGTTATTTTCTGGATAATCCTCGTATGTAAGGCCCGCTGAAGTGGAAGGAAGAGGAGCTAGGCCACTAAAATGATACACTGAAGCTGAGATTACGTTACTCCAGTTCGAATTACCGAGGTTTCATTGTATAATATTTATAGGGTGTTGTTTAGGTCAACAGCTTAAAAGCTGGTTTGAACCTCTAGAGGTAAGTAAAAAACTAGGAGTGAGGTGGTTTACTATTGGCTTCCTTGAGCTGAAAAAAAATGCTTATCAGCATGGCAGGTCCTCCGAAAATCACCCACTTTCCACCCTACAAACGACACCTTTACTTCATTCACCACAGGGTCTGGCTGTACAGTGAAATTCATTACTCTCAGAGGAGATAACTCTGGTTAGTGTCTTATATACCTCTACCTCTTCTGTTCTTAAATGCTTCGGTCTTATAATTGGCTGACTATATGATAAGAAGTAGAACTATTTTTTGTAGCCCTGGAACCAACAGATCGAGTGCAATTAATTTAACACCTCATCTGCCCGTTATGGGGATGATTTGCAGGGGCTGGTTCTTTTAAAGTGTAATGAAGTAATGCACAACTTCTTCACCACCTCTTGCTACTTCTTTTCCTCCTCTCCCCTCCCACTCTTCCTCCTTTTTCATCTATGTTCCTCCTACTTCTCCGCCACCACCTCCTTCTGCTACTTCTTATTTCTTTACCTCTCCTTCTTTGTTTGTTTCTGTCTTTCACCTCCGTTGTTTTACTTTCTTTTCCCCTAGTTAAAATATGTAGGGAAAGAAAGTGTTGTTTTCATGTCGATTTTTTGAAATCGAGTTTTCACCGGAAATATACGTTGTTAGCCCCCTAAACCCAAAAAAAACATGTTTTCAGCGGTTCTTTTTCTATCCCGCTCGCTCACACGCACACACACACATACACACACACTTTGTTCATGCGTGCGCGGGAACTAAATATCTCAACGACGGTTAACTAATTAATTTTTAAAAATTTCACAAGAAAGACATTGACGTTAAGGGATGGAAGCGAAATTTTTCGTTTCTCAAATGAGGACGTTAAATCCCGAGCCACGGTTAATGCGAGACCGGTAAATCGAGAACGTACTTTATTTTTTTTTTTACACTTATTAATAACGATTTTGTAATTAGTAGGTTTTGCTTTAAAATGTTGGGAGTGGGAGAAAGTTCTTAAAATATAAATTTTATTTAGAAAATGTCATTCGGTTTGATACTGCAAAATTTCATTTTTAGGTTAAATTGCATTAAAATTTAAATATTTGAAATATTTACTGTATGTAATTTATTCTAACTGGTTTTCTTTTTATAAAATAATAAACAGATCTTCACCTAGCCTGAATATTTAAAATTTTTTAATTTTTATTTCATATATATTTTTTATATTTAATTTAAACAGTTACAAGTCCACGCGTGTCCAATTTAACGAGTCATTATTTAATTGAAATGAATGTTGGTTTGCTATGTCTATCTCTTTTTATACATCAAGTTTTTTTTTATTTGAATCCTTGACACACATTTTTGTAACTGTGTTGTCAGTTCTGTTTTGAAACTTCTTTTTTGTCCAACTTATCGTTGAATAAATATTACTTACTTTTTATAAATAAAAATCTGGTGTGAAACACTCACACAACTTTCTCTTGCCAATATAAATAATTAACAATAAACCTAATATTAGTAATAAAACATTAGAAATAAACAAAAAACTAACCTCAATAAACATAACCTTATTTTAATCATGAGTGAAAGACGCAAAATGAAAATCAACCTCAGTTTGGCTTAGAAATACGGAAAATCACTCTTTCTCTCTAAACTAAGCTCTGTAGAGAAAAATGCTCTAAATAAAAGTTGTAGATCTTTTAATTTTCTATAAATTTAATTATATACACTTTTGTCGTAAAATGCATACTAAGGCCGAAATGTTTAAAAAAAATCGATTTTTCCCACGTTTTCGTGAGAGAAAAACAGAAAATCGCAAATTACCGCTAAACTAAGCGTTATACAAAAAAATGTTTGAAACAAAAGTTGTAGAATTTTAAATTCTCTACATTTTTTATTATATAAATTTTTTTTCTCTAAATTGCATATTGAAGCCGTAATCTTAAAAAAACTATGTTTTTACGTGAAACAGCCTCACCCAGAATTTCAGCAAACATGACGCCTACCCTATCTTAAAGAGAATAAAAAATTGAGTGAACCAGGCGATTTAAAAAAAATCGTAGGACCAGTTTTTGAGAAAATCGCAAAAAAGTGAAAAATTACACGAATAAACTACTACTTCCGTTTCACCGATTTTGATGAAAATGTTCGTGTCGGGTCCGGTAGTGGTACGTAACTTAAGTTTCAAGTTTCAAGTTCGTACAATGTTCCGTTCTTGAGATATTCTGTTCACAACACACACACACACGCACACACATACACATACACACACACACACACACACACACACACAGACCAATCGCTAAAAACATGTTTTTTGGGTTTAGGAGGTCTGAAAACGTATAGATCCGATGAAAACTCGATTTCGAAAAATCGATATGAAAACAATACTTTCCTTCCTATATATTCATATAGGCAAGAGAAAGTAAAAATGTAGTACTTTGTTTTAAAGTTTTTTAACATAAATTTTCATTGTTTAATAGTTTTATTATTTATGTATTCTTTGGAACGGTAAGTTGAAAATTCATTTATTTATTTTTTAGGTTAGTGTATGAAAGTGTTTATAATTCTTTTAACCACAGTTTTTATTATGCTTTATAAATTTTCATTAATTGTGTTGGTGTTTTTCTTAACATTATTATATTGAATCACTTAAGCCTACTGTAGATTTCTTTATTATAGATACCCGAGTTTGGAGCATTGTTTCTTCAAAACCGCTTGTTCAATTTTAATGTACTAAACACCAAAATTTAGCTAATTTCAATCTGCGTTGTGACATTTAAGTTTTATATTTTTAGCGTTTTTTGATATTCCGATATCAGGATGAGAAGAAAAAAAACCGGTTTTTTGTTACTGCAACACATTGGATGCATTTAGAGGCTTATAACTCTAAAACCGCTCCACCGATTTTTTTGAGATTCTGCCGGATTATAAACTTGTATGTTGTTGTTTTACGTACGAAATTTCAGATTTGTAGCGTACTTACATTTTGAGTTATTAGTGAAATTCTGAACCGTTGTTAACTCCGTTTCTCTTTATCGAAGTTTCTATTTATCAAATTTTTATATAAGGAACCTGCAATTCGATGTGTGGAGGTCCGACTGTATATCTTTTGGATAATTCATTTAAAACATACACCGATCTCTGAAGCTCATCGTCACTCTATTGCACAATCCGCAAACAGTAAAGTATTCAAGTAAACGTCATAGTTCAGCCTAATTGGGCTGAAGAATCTAGAGAGACACCTCGAATAAAAGGTCCTGCATGCTTGAAGCCAGTAAAGTAGTGCCCCATACTATTAAGCTCAACCTGCGCAGCGTTCATAACGCGGCCAGAGGATTTAATAACTTACTGATAAACTCACAAACTGCCCATAACAGACAGGTGGAGTGTCAAATTATTTACATTCAATCTGTTAGTTGCAGGGCTAAAATAAATAGTTCTGTTTCTTGTCACATGGTCAGCCAATTAAATGACTGAATCATTAAAGAACAGAAGAGGTGGAGGTGTAAAAGACACTAATCAGAGTTATCTTCTCTGGAAGTAATGAATTTCATTATACAGCCAGACCCTGTGGTGAATGAAATGAAGGTGTCATTTGCAGAGTGGAAAATATGTGCTTTTGAGAGGGCCCGGCATGCTGATAAGTGTATTTTTCCATTCAGTGAGGAAGGCATGGTAAACCACCTCACTCCTCGTTTTACTTACAGTTTTACCTCTACAGGTTCAAACCAGCCTTTCGGCTGATGACCTAAACAACAAACTCACAAACAGCCTCGGACAGAGCATATTTTTAAAGGCGATTAGTGATTTTCTGTATCTGTAAGTTCTAGAGTGGTTGATTTTCATTTTACATCATTCACTCACGATTAAAATTAGATTATGGTTTTAATTTGACATTGTTTACTCATGATCATAGTTATTCATGATTCATTAGTAAGAAAACTTCATGTGAGTGTTTCACACCAGATTGTTTTGTTATTTGTCATCAGTCTCTCGACTGGTTTGATACAGTTCTCCAAGCTGTTCTATCTTGCGCAAGTCGTTTCATATTTACATACTTGTAACACCCTACATCTTTTGTAATTTTCTTTATATATTCTAACCTTTGCCTCCCCCTACTATTCACTCCTTCAATATTATCCTTCATTATTGATACACCAATACCTGGATGTCTTAAGATATGCCTCACTAGCCTATCCCTTCTTCTGGTAAGATGCTTCCATATACTTCTTTTTTCATTTACTCGCCTAAGAAACTCTAAATTACTTATTTTGTCCACCCACCTAATCTTTAACATTTTTCTATAACACCACATATCAAAAGCTTCTATCCTCGTCCTTTCTGCAGCCTCTATCACCCATGTTTCACTCGCGTGTTATGCTACACTCCAAACATAGTGTTTAAGAAATTTTTCCTGTTCAGTAAATCAATTTTTGTAGTCAGTAAGCTGTTTTTCATATCAAAGGCTTTTCTGGGTTGAGGCAATTCTACTTTTGATGTCACTTGTGCGTCTACCATCCTTTGTTATTTTACTCCCTAGATAGCAGAATTCCCCAACTTTCTGTATCTTTTCGGTGCCTACTTTTAAATTTCCCATCTCTTCTAAACTACTCTTGCTGCTCCACAACACTTTCGTTTTGTTCTTATTAATTTTCATGAAGTAATCCTTTTTCATGATCTCATCCATTCCATTTAAGATATCTTCTAGTTCTCTCTTTGTCTCGGCTAATACTACTGTATTATCAGCGAATCTCAGCATTTTTATTGTTCCTCCTTGAGTTGTTATTCCTGCGTCAAATTTTCCCTTCACTTCAGATTGTTGTATCATTTAATTTGGCAATCGTAGGTTGAATAGTAAGGTTAATATTAAGATAGTTAGGTACAATAAAATTGAAAAATTGTTATTTATTCTTAGTCTAGTTTAAATAACAATGTGAAAAAAGCTCGCTGAAAATACTTTACCGTTTTATTTACTCTAAACCTTTATAGTACCGGATACAACCGAACGAATCTCTGGCCGTTATAACACGTTATGCATCGCTAATTCAAAACAGAAGTGTAGTTCAAAGCACTCTGTCGCTCTGTGTACAACAAATTTAATAAACACTACCGTTGAAATATTAATAATCTTGAATAGAAAACTCATGAAAGAAAAACTTTTCTAATTAAAATTTCTTCGGGAAATGTAATTAATATTGTATCGTGATTTATTTTCCCTTTTTAATGTTTTAAAATCCCAATTAACTAAATAATGTTTTTAAGTACAATTAATATTGTTTTATGTGTAATGATTTTAATATTATATAACACTTGACTTTTGAAGTTGTGATTTAATTAGTTTTGTAACAAATTTATTGTAAGAAAATGTTAATTGGTATCCCATTAGTTATAATACTCTGTATTTACACCAGTTTCTTTTTTATTTTCTCTTGCCTATATGAAAATATAGGAAGGAAAGTATTTATTGTTTTCATGTCGATTTTTCGAAATCGGTTAACTGGAAGTAGTAGTTGATTCCCGGTCATTTTTCAATTTTTTGTGATGTTCTCAAAAAGTGCTCACACGATTTTTTAAAAAAATCGCCTCATTTACTAAATTTGTTATCCTCTACAAGATAGGGTAGGCGCCATGTCTGCTGAAATTCTTGGGTAGGCTGTTCTCTGTTAGAGAAAATGGTTTTTTTAAGATAGCGGCCTTAATATGCATTTTAGCGCAAAAATGTATGTAATAAAGGTTGTAGACAATTAAAAAATCGACGACTTTTATTCCAAACAGTTCTTTCTATAACGCGTAGTTTAGCGGTAATAAGTGATTTTATGGTTTTTTTTTCATGAAAATCGGCAAAAAAGTCGATTTTTAAAGAGTTCAGCCTTAGTTTGCATTTTACTACAAAAGTGTATTTAATCAAATTTACAGCAAATTAAAAGATCTACAACTTTTATTTAAAGCATTTTTCTCTACAGAGCCTAGTTTAGCGTGAAAGAGTGATTTTCCGTATTTTTTAAGCCAAACTGAGGTTGATTTTCATTTTGCGTTTTTCACTCATGCTTAAAATTAAGTTATGTTTATTGAGGTTAGTTTTTTTGTTTAAATCTAGTGTTGTATTACTAATGTTAAACTATATTGTTCATAATTTGCATTGGCAAGAGAAAGTCATTGAGTGTTTCACACCAGATTTTTTTTTATTGTCGTGAAAAAAACACAGAAAATCACTGATTACCGCTAAACTAAGCGTTGTGCAAAAAAATGTATGAAATAAAAATTGTAGGTTTTTAAATTTTCTACAACTTTGATTATACACTTTTGCCCTAAAATGCATATTAAGGCCGCAAACTTAAACACACCCATTTTTTTCTAATCGAGCACTGCCTCCTCAAGAATTTCAGCAGACATGGCGCCTACCCTATCTTGTAGAGCATAAAAAATGTAGTAAATGAGGCGATTTTTAAAAAAAATCGTAAGAGCGGGTTTTGGGAAATCGCATGAAAGTGAAATATTACACGAATAAATTACTACGAATGGTGAGCGATTTTGATAAAAATGTTCGTGTCGGGTCCACTAGTAGTACCTAACTTAAGTTTAAAGTTTCAACGTTATACAATATTCCGTTCTTAAGATATTTTGTTTATTGTCACACAGACCAAACGTTGAAAACATGTTTTTTTTTTGTGTTCAGGGGGTCTGAAAACGTGTATATCCGGTAATAATTAATACACTAAAGTTTAAAATTACAAGTATTTATTACAACTAATCAATTTACAAAATAAATAATAAACTAATTACAATGAAGTAATACAATTAATAACTTAATAATTTACTTAGTTCTACTTGCAAACAATTAAACAGAATGCACATGCACAAAAATTATACACAATGCACGTACACAGTAAAACTGAATAACAATAGTTGACCAATACTAGAAATTACACCCTTTATTATTTACTAGCAACCCCCGCTCGCTTCGCTTCACAGCAGCTAATGTAGGCCTCATTAAATTATTTTAAAACCTCTCTATATACAATATTTGTGGTTTTGTTGCCCTGTGGCAGCAAAATAAATTGTTTTTCTGCACTTCCAGCTGTAGAAAGTCGAAACCGTTGACCGTTGGAACCTCGGAACCGTTGACCTCCTCTAACGAACCGATAGCACTCGCAATAAACATTCGTCAAAGATCAAACGAATACTGACTCTCCAACCGCACTCGGGGCTCTATTTATATAGGTGGTTCAAATATATTTCTCAAAAGACACAGAGATTCGATACAAAAGTCCTTTTATTGGTTCTGGAAAGATCATAACTAGTATAAACAAGTCACAATAGAATAAAAGGTGTTACAGGTAACTAACCGACTGTTTTTGGGACAGTGCTAATGCGAGGTGGCGCTGATGAAGTGCGGAAGGGAGGGAATCCTATTTCGAAACTTGTCAGACAGTATTCATATAGGCAAGAGAAAGTAAAAATATTGTATTTAGTAAACTGTGAAATAGGTAGGTAGAAATATAAAGAGGTAGAGAAAATAGGAAAAGTGTGAGTATTGCGTTAAGCAGGGACTGTTCCACAATTTGAAAACACCCCCGGGACACCGGACAGTTAGTTATTTGTTATCACCAGCGTTCCGACACCAACCTACTAATATACATACAGTAATTTACGTTAAAAACACCTACCACATACATGCGGAGTTTTATTCATGCGAACATTTTAACCACTGAAATAGGATACCAGAGACATTACTGATATCAATTAATTATTTCCCAGCCCCTTTTTCCTTTAATACTTCAATTTTCATAATACACTCAACAGGTACATTTTCATATTAACATCAGAAAATTTTTAAATCAATTTTAACATTTTCCTTTTCTCTTAGTAAAATTATAAAATAAACCTGTTAAGAATTCGTTTTCCGCTTTTTAAAGATTATGAACACGTTCATGAATCAATCTGTGTGTTCTCGACTACTGAATTACATTAATTATGATAATACATTTTCTTATATTTCAATAAATAATAAATAAAATTCTGTTCAGACTGTTTTAATTAATAACTTACGAGTATATTTTAACTTTCTCTCGCCTATATGAATATAAAGGAAGGAAAGTATTGTTTTCATGTCGATTTTTCGAAATCGAGTTTTCACCGGATATACACGTTTTCTGACCTCCTGAAAACCTCTTGTGTGTGTGTGTGTGTGTGTGTGTGAACAAAGTATCTCAAGAACGGAACATTGTACGTAGTTAAAACTTTAAACTTAAGTTAGGTACCACTAGAGGACCCGACATGAACATTTTCATCAAAATCGGTCAACCGGACGTAGTAATTTACTCGTGTGGTTGTTCACTTTTTTGCGATTTTTCTCAAAAACCCCTCCTACAATTATTTTTTAAATCGGCTCATTTACTAAATTTTTTGTGCTTCACAAGACAGGGCAGGCGCCCTATTTGGGTTGACTACTTAGGCTCTGCCGCCTTCAACGCCATCAGAATTCTCCATCTCCGCCGTGAAGACCGTTGAATAATTTTCACCTTAGTTGATCCGCGGGTACTTATTTGGCTACTTATTCGTACCTGCCTGCATATCTATAGGACGTTCCCTATCAGCAATTGGGACGCGCCGTGTTGGGGTTGAGGCCCCTATCTCAGTGTCTCTTACAAGGTTAAGCTTAGCCCCTACTCGATTCAAAGCCAAACCCTCGCATGAGCTGACCGAGCACGGCCTTAATATAAACCTAGAGGGAAGCGAGGCTTGGGAAGACCTAAAAAAAGATGAATTCCGGAACAGGCCATTGAACCTAATCCTTAACAGATGATGATGATGTTAAACGAATTTTTTTTAGATCTGGTCGGATAGGATAAGAACTAACAATAACAAGTATTCTTAACTTCTGGTATCAATTTCGGATAATCGATGTTTTGGATAACCAGTTTTCGATTTATCGAGGTTATACTACATCACATAGTTTCTTTCAATAAATTTCGGTTATAAATACATAATCATGAATACGAATTTAACGTATTAGGCTTTAATAAATTCTTTTGTTTCCTGGTTAAAATTCAATTATAAATTTTTATTCTGGTTCACATTTCATTTAAAAAAATCGTTTTTTATGATTGCATTACTAATTTGCAAAGAATAACGTCTGGTTTTGTCATCCGTATAATTTTTGAATTCTCTATATAATTATTTTCTATAAGCATGACTTTTTTTATAATAGTTATAAAGCATTAATACGGAATAAGATCAAGTTAATGAAAACAAAAATGTTTGAAAAAAATGGTAAAAAGCGTTTTGACGTAGTAGAACTGGAATAACAGCATGCAAGTTCTAGTTTCCCATTGTTCATATTCGGATAAAAGAAGCCGTGTTGATTTCGTGGGGAGTCGCTTCTACCTAGTTTTGAACGAGATATAGAAAAGTGCAGAATGAAACACAAAAAAGGATTGAAGAGTAAAGCTGCGAAAATGAGAAAAACAATACTTGTGTACTCCGTAACAAAAGAAATAAAGTATAACTCCCTCTCTCTTTTAGTGAACAATAGGTCTTAACATCTCAATTCCTTCTGAATCGGAGCTGGGAAATCTAAAGACTCGGTTATTGGTTTACAATTTGTTTTTTAACAGACCGTTTCAACTCTTCTTCCTGTAATTTAAAGTTGATTAATCGTACGGTTTCTAACTCTTTAAAAAAAAAGAAAATAAAGTCCTTTTATAGAAAGTAACTAGCTATTGCGAGCAAACGACCTCAGAGCGGTTCAGTTAAAATTACGTTTGTTAACATCAATGAAGGAATCGATACCGTTTAAACTTCTCCAAAGCGTTCACCGAACATTACCTAAGAGTGGTCGTTATAAAGAAGTTTTTTCTTTACACATCTCCTTTTATGTACAATCAGCCTTAAAGTAAAGGACTATAAATAAATCCGTTAAAAGTATTTTCATGCTAAAGATAGTACCGAATTTTTTTGCTTACAAAAGAAAAACAAAATTATTTACAGCCAGCCGCATTGGCGTAGTTGGTAACGTGCTCGCCTCTCATCATGCGGTCTTGGGTTCGAATCCCACTCAGGCACGGCATATTTTCGTACATTACAAAAATCATTTCATCCTCCATTGTACAATAGTTACACCCCAACGTCGTCGCTAATGACTGTTGTAGTTGATGCAACGTTAAATAAATAAATTTAAAAAAAAAATTATTTACAATGTTTGAAAACCTTATATTTCGATAAAAATATGAATAAAGGTCGATTCAAATTTACAAGGCCCGTGTGTGTCAGACACAGCTCAGATATGAGTTTTTATATTACGAAGCCGCCAACACAGATGCTGACAGAAAAAGTAGTTTAGCGAACTGGAAACACTTGTAGCAGAGGCCATGGATTAAAAATGTTTCCGAATTTGTTGGTAGAAGAACTGGCTGTAATTACGATTTTGCTTGAATACGAAACTGAGTGTCATGAACGACAGTAAAAGAGACGGTTTGCTGTACACCTCATGAACAGGAGACAAAAAAAAATCTGGTGTGAATTACTCACACTACTTTCTCTTGCCAATGCAAATAATTTACAATACAACCTAACATTAGTAATAAAACATTAGAAATAAACAAAACTAACTTCAAAAACATAATAAGTATTATTTGAATCATAAGTAAAAGACGTTAAGTGAAAATCAACCACAGTTTAGCATTAAAATACTGAACATTATTCTTTCACGCTAAACTAGACTCTGTAGAGAAAAATTCTGTAAATGAAAGGTGTAGATCTTTAATTTCCTGTAAATTTGAATATACACTTTGTCGTAAAATGCATACTAAGGCTGAAATCTTAAAAATAGATCTTTTACTCGTTTTTGTGAGAAAAAAAACAGAAACTACAACTTTGATTATACATTTTTGCGCTAAAATGCACATAAAAGCTGCAATCTTAAAAAAACATTTTTTACGAGAAAATAGCCTCTTCAAGAATTTCAGCCGACATGGCGTTTACCCTATCTTGTAAAGCATAAAAAATTTAGTAAACAAGGCAATTTTTAAAAAAATCGTAGGAGCTGTTTTTGAGAAAATCGCAAAAAAGTGAAAAATGACACGAATAAACTACTACTTCCGGTTGACCGATTTTGATGAAAATTTTCGTGTCGGTTCCAGTAGTAGTACCTTACTTAAGTTTCAAGTTTTAAGTTTGTACGATGTTTCCGTTCTTGAGATATTCTGTTCACACACATACATACACACAGACCTATCCCTAAAAATATGTTTTTTTTCGTTTCAGGGGGTCTGAAAACGTGTAGATTCAGTGAAAACTGGATTTCGAAAAATCGACAAAAAAACAAAAGTTTCCTTCCTATATATTCATATAGGCAAGAGAAAGTAAAAAATCAACGTTACTGTGTATAACGTCTATTCTGTACACTTTTTGTGAGTAATATTAGGTAAATTGGTAAAGTTATTAACTGTATTAGTTAATTATAATTAAATTTTTTTTTATTAAATAATTTAATTGTAATATACTTTTAGATTTTAGCCACTTATTTAAGTAATTGTAATTCTTAGGTGTAATAAATACTTGTAATTTTAAACTTTAGTGTTTTAATTATTTAATTTACCCAGATCCCGAAACGGACCTTAGAGATAAGTGTCACAGTATTTTTACCTGATAAATTGAAATAAGTTAGCCCCAGTAAT
The DNA here is from genome assembly GCA_035578175.1 of Catonia carolina. Classification (NCBI taxonomy): domain Eukaryota; kingdom Metazoa; phylum Arthropoda; class Insecta; order Hemiptera; family Achilidae; genus Catonia; species Catonia carolina. The sequence continues at coordinate 45,195,872 of JAQMRL010000006.1, read as the reverse complement.
ACCTTCCGCAGTAATGTACCTTCTTCAGTTTTAAAGTTATCTTATAACACTGGAATTGGGGCTAAAAAATAACACGTTTTTGTCTTCAACATGAAATTTCTTTGATAAATGCTGAATTAAGGTGTATTTTTTATTAATTAAATTTGTAGAAAATTTAATTCTAAAAAGATTCATGTAATTACTTAAGAAAAAATTGAATACTAGATATTAAAATTTAACTTTTTTTTTATTCATTTATTTAACATTGCATCAACTGCAAGGTCATTAGCGACGACGGTGGGGCGTAACTGTGCGTAATGAGGATGAAATGATTTTTTGTAACGTATGAAAATATGCCGTGCCTAAGTGGGATTCGAACCCAGGACCGCATGATGAGAGGCGAGCACGTTGCCAATGCGGCCGGGTAATTTAACTTTATTTAAAAACAAAACAAACGTAATGTGAAAAAACTTTTAACTACCTGAATACTAACTAATTTTATCCATTGGTTGGAAATAACAGCTGATTGTTAATTCAATACTGTAAATTTACGTAAAATGTATGAATTTCAGTTTAAAAAGAACGTAAAACTTAGTTATTAGTTACCTAAAAAAGGTGCTCAAAGTGGCCTCCGTTTTGTACTATATTAAATTTTTTCTATTTTTGTTTATGCAGTTTTTACAAAAAATGAATTTTGGAAACTCCTATTTTAGCGAGGTTTTTGTTTTAGATATTCGTAGATTTCTGTGCAACTTAGTTTCAGATGAATAAAAGGTGTTACCGAAGTTGTAACATTTTAAATTCTCTTTTTTGTCCTTATGTGTGCACGTCGCAATGTGTTCAATTCAGAACAATAAGCAACCCCATGACATTTTTAAGTGTTTGACGTGTAAATGAGGTGTAGTCTTATACAGATCCAGGGCTACCATCCCTGAGAAAGTATGGTTAATTGAACCCCAACCATCAAAGTAAACGGTTAACCGCTGACTAGGATTCAAATCCGTATAAAAGTAACTACCTTTACTAGGATTTGAACCAGGAACCTTCGTTTCCAAAAGTCAGCTGTTAAACAGCTGCTCGCGGTGACGACTTAACATCTAGATCAACCCGGTTGGATTAAATTCTCTTTATTTATTTTATTTTTTTTTATTTAACGCCGCATTAACTGCAACGTTCATTAGCGACGACGTTGGGGTGTAACTGTGTACAATGAAGGATGAAATGATTTTTTGTAACGTATGAAAATATGGCGTGCCTGAGTGGGATTCGAACATACGACCGCATGATAAGGGGCGAGCACGTTACCAACTGCGCCAATGCGGCCGGGGTAAATTCTCTTAAATACGCATTTTTGGACTAAAATACACTTAAAACTTAAATATTTTGAAAAAAACTAAATTTTTACAATTTTCTTTGTAGAATTTTCCAAACTTGTTTCTTAACGAGCACCTAATTATCCAAATTGAACTTTTTGTATCAGATTTCAAGTTTCTTAGCTTTGTAGTTTTGGTGAATCCGTGATGAATTTGTGGATTTCGCTCGTATATAAATTTTTTATATAAAAAGTAAATTAATTCTATTGTTTTGTTTTTTGTAGGTAAGATTGTGGAAGAAAATTACTATTTGTTCTCATTCAGGCTGTAATGTAAGTAAATGAGATTGAAAAATTTATTAAACTGTTGGCCCACCTAATGTAATTTTCATTTTCGTATCGACTTCTTGAAATTGAGTTTTATGAATTGATTTGCAAATTGAAAGTTTTATTTAATTTAACACGTTGAATGCTATGTAACCCAAATATGTGTCACACTAGTTTTTAAAAATGGGCCTCGTGCATCAAAAATGAGTCACAGTATATTTTTACTTTCTCTTGCCTATATGAATATATAGGAAGGAAAGTATTGTTTTCATCTCGATTTTTCGAAATCGAGTTTTCACCGGATCTATACGTTTTCAGACCCCCTGAACCCAAAAAACATGTTTTTAGCGATTGGTCTGTGTGTGTGTCTGTGTGTGTGTGTGTGTGTGTGTCTGTGTGTGTGTGTGTGTGTCTGTGTGTGAACAGAATATCTCAAGAACGGAACATCGTACGAACTTGAAACTTGAAACTTAAGTTACATACCACTACCGGACGCGACACGAACATTTTCATCAAAATCGGTCAACCGGAAGTAGTAATAACTTAGTTTATTCGTATAATTTTTCAGTTTTTTGCGATTTTCTCAAAAACTGGTCCTACGATTTTTTTTAAAATCGCCTATTTTACTCAATTTTTGATTCTCTACAAGATAGGGTAGGCGCCATGTTTGCTGAAATTCTCGGTGAGGCTGTTTTCACGTAAAAACGTTGTTTTTTTAAGATTACGGCTTTAATATAAATTTTAGCGCAAAAACTTATATAATAAAAGTTGTAGAGAATTTAAAAACCTACAACTTCTGTTTCAAACATTTTTTTGTATGACGCTTAGTTTAGCAGTAATTTGCGATTTTCTGATTTTTTTCTCACGAAAACGTGTGAAAAATCGATTTTTTAAAGATTTTGGCCTTAGTATGCATTTTACGACAAAAGTGTATATAACCAAATTTATAAAAAATTAAAAGATCTACAACTTTTATTAAGAGCATTTTTCTCTAAAGAGCCTAGTTTAGAGAGAAAGAGTGATTTTCCGTATTTTTAAACCAAACTGAGTTCGAATTTCATTTTGCGTGTTTCACTCATGATTGAAATATGGTTATATTTTTGAGATTAGTTGTTTGTTTATTTCTAATGTTTTATTACTAATGTTAGGTTTATTGTTAATTATTTATATTGGCAAGAGAAAGTTGTGTGAGTGTTTCACACCAGATTTTAAAGTCTTGTATTACTAATGTGGTTTCAAAACCTAGGGTTTCAGAGAGAGACATTGTACACGTAGCCTTTTCAAATAGTTAGCTTCTTTCAAATAATAGGTAATTGCGTACACAGGTAGTTTTTCTTGTTTTCCTGAACTAAAATTTTGTTATTATTTTTAATTTTATTATTTCTTTAGTTTATTTTGGTTAAAAGAAATAGTCTAGAAAACTTTGAAACTAAGCCCAGTCGTCTATTACATTTTTTATTATGACACAAAAATGAGTCACATGGTTCTGAAATGTAAAATCATTCCAGTAGACCATGTGAACCGAAAGGGTGTCACAAAGTTATTTTCGAAAAGAAAATTGGTAGGCCTATTTGTTATTATTAAAATAAGTAAAATAACAAAAAAAATGAATAAAATGTTAAAAAAGTACTATGGCTCCACTGTGAGTGTGACAAAATTTAGTGTGGCAGTCAACGTGTTAATTTATTAAGACTTTTTTAATCAGTAAAACAAACGGTTATTCAGTACCTAGTGAAAGATATCGTTTATTTTTCTTCATTATGTACAGAAATATTGTTTTCGTGTTTTATTGTTATAAGAGGCTTTTATTTTGAAGATAAATTCTGGAAATTTCATTCCGCAAAGATATCGGTTAGGATATTAGATATCGTATACATTGTTTTAACATTGAAAGGTAATAGACAATTTCTAATTAGTGTAATTATTTATTTATTACTGTTAGTAAACGGTTTAATACGTTAGGCTTTAATATAAATCATTATTTACTTGCTCGCTTAATTAAGCAGTGCTTTGTCAGCTGTCATATGCATGTTGAACATAGACTGTCTGTTGTGTCCCTCTATAACTTTAGTAGCAGCGCGTATATTGAATTCCCGGTATTTCAAACACGTTCGATGGAACAGTGAATTACAACTGCTTTGCCTTTGTGTTTTCGCTTCGTCGTCGTTATTACTACAGAATGTGTAAAACAAATCGCGGGCGTATGCGCGTTTGTTAATGCATGTGTGCGGTCGTAGATTTTCAGGGATGGGAGCGTTTGTGATTGAAAACTTTACGGATTAAAATTCTACTCTTGATAAAAACGCTTCTCTACGCTTTTCAACCTCTTTGTTTAAACGTTCCCAGTTTTTTACCTTTACTAGAAAATTTAATAACTTTATGTTCAGATTTAAAATTGTATTACAGTACTGTATTTACTCGATATTAATTAATATTAGAGGTTATATGATATTTACAATTTATAAGTAAAATTTTATTGTTTCGTTTTGATAAAAATTTAGTGTGAAACACTCACACGACTTTATCTATCCAATTCAAATAATGACCAATATAATCTAGAATTAGTAATAAAACATTAGATATAAACAAAAAAAAATTAACCTCAAAAAACATAATCTTAATTTAATCATGAGTGATTGATGCAAAATTAAAACTAACCTTAGTTTGACTTAAATCTACAGAAAATCACTTTGTGAAGCTAAACCAGGTTTCCTATAATTTAACATATGCTTTTTTGTCGTAATATTGATACTACGGCCAAAATCTTAAAAAATCGATTTTTACAGATTTTCATTAAAAAAAAACAGAAACTCACTAATTATCGCTAAACTAAGCGACATCCAAATAAATGTTCGAAATAAAGTTGTAGGTTTTTAAATTTTCAACAACTTGTATTATAATATACACTTTTGCGCTAAAATGCATATTACGGCTGCAATCTTTAAAAGAAAACCATGTTTTTCTACGAGGGAACAGCCTCCCCAAGAAATTCAGCAATAGTGGCACCTACGCTATCTTGTCATAAAAAATGTAGTAAATGAGGTGATTTTTTAAAAAAATCGTAGGAGCCGTTTTTGGGAAAACCGCAAAAACGTGAAAAATTACACGAATAAACTACTTCTACCGGTTGACCGATTTTGATGAAAATGTTCGCGTTGGGTTCTCCAGTGGTATCTAACTTAAATTTCAAGTTTCAATTTCGTGCGGTGTTCCGTTCTTGAGATATTTTGTTCATCCGCAAACCAATCGCTCAAAACATGTTTTTTTGGTCCAGGAGGTCTGAAAACGTGTAGATCCGATGAACACTCGATTTCGAAAAATCGACATGAAACATTACTTTCCTTCCTATATATTCGTATAGGCAAGAGAAAGTAGAAAATTGTTCGATTTGTTATACATGGTCAGCCAATTATGACTGAAGCATTTAAGAACAGAAGAGATGAGGGTGTAAAGTCAGAGTTATCTCCTCTGAGAGTAATGAATTTTATTATATAGCCAGATCCTGTGGTGAATAAAGTGAAGTTATCATTTTCAGGTTGGAAAGTAGGTGCTTTCCGGAGGTCTTGACATAATGATTACTTCTGCAGGGTAAACCGTCCCACTCCTTGTTTTACCAAGTAAAGCTTCTAGAGGTTCAAACAAGCCGTTCGGCTGATGACCTAAACTACAATGGTTAACACAGATTAAACTATTTTTAATTATTTACCTTGGCAAAATAAAGTCGTGTAAGTGTATCACACTAGATTCTCTAATTAATAAACGTTTTTCGGATCGGTTACGGTTAAGCGGGTTTCGGATAATAGGAGTTTTATTGTGATTAATAAAACCCGTATTATTATGTTAAATGTGATTTAAACCTATATTTGTCATTGTAGAATTCCCAGAAATTTAAATATTTGAATAATCTGTTAATTTGTTGATTACGATTACGACGCCATCTGTTTACAGTGAAATATTTGTTATTTTATAGCCTACAACATAATTGTTTTCTTAAACGCTATGAAATTCATTTTTACTTTCTTTTGCTTATATGAATAAATAGGAAGAAAAGTATTGTTTTCATGTCGATTTTTTGAAATCGAGTTTTCGCCGGATCTACACGTTTTCAGACCCCCTAAACCCATAAAAACATATTTTTAGCGTTTGGTCTGTGTGTGTGTGTGTGTGTGTGTGTGTGTGTGTGTGTGTGAACAGAATATGCCAAGAACGGAACAGCGTACGAATTTGAACTTAAAACTTAAGTTAGATACCACCTGAGGACCCGACACGAACATTTTCATCAAAATCGGTCAACCGGAAGTAGTAGTTTATTCGAGTAATTTTTCAGTTTTTTGCGATTTTCTCAAAAACAGCTCCTACGATTTTTTTAAAATCGCCTCATTTACTACATTTTTTATGCTTCACAAGATAGGGTAGGTGTCATGTCTGCTGAAATTCTTGGTAAGGCTGTTTTCTTGTAAAAATATTGTTATTTTAAGATTCCGACTTAAATATGCATTTTAGCGCAAAAATGTCTAGTAAAAGTTGTAGAGAATTTAAAATCCTACATCTTTTATTTCGAACATTATTTTGTATAACGCTTAGTTTAGCGATTTTCTGTTTCTTTTGCATGAAAACGTGTAAAAAGTGATTTTATTTAGATTATCGTGAAAGAGTGCTTTTCCGTATTTGTAAGCCAAACTGAGGTAGATTCTTCCAAACAAAGACTCGATTCCAAATGTTCCAATAAATTTGAATTAACTTTAGCGATTTTCTGTTTGTTTTGCACGAAAATGTGTAAAAAAGTGATTTTTTTAGATTATCTTGAAAGAGTGCTTTTCCGTATTTGTAAGCCAAACTGAGGTAGATTTTTATTTTGCGTCTTTTACTTATGATTAAAGTTAGGTTATGTTTATTGAGGTTAGTTCTTTTGTTTATTTCTAATGTTTGAATACTAATGTTAGATTACATTGTTCATTATTTGCATTGGCAAGAGAAAGTGTGTGAGTTTTTCACACCAGATTTTTATAACTCATACATTTACGGATACGTAATGTGCTTTATCAATACACAATACTCTGTTTCTAATCTGGAAATGTTTTGTATTTTTTTCTTAAGAGTTTATCTTTAGGTCAAAAAATAAGTCAGTTAAAACTTATTTTTTATTCAACTTTTTTTGTTGGATTACATCCTTCTAAAGTGTTGTAATTGATGATTGTATTTTTATCACTGCCTCCCAAAACTGGGACTTAATAGACTCTCTTTTTTTCAATCCACCATCTCTTTCTATCTTATTTGTTACGTTTGATTTTTATTCTTCCTTTTTTTATTCTCAATTCACCCTCAGAAAAATCTTTTGTCAGTTAAATAGAACTGTAAATTTAATCTTTTGGAATTCAATATTCTAATTTACTTTTTATAAATCGAAATATATTACCTTTGTTATTTATAGTTTATATCTTTCCTTTACAAAATTTATTTATTTTGTTTGTTCTTTGTTAAAGATATCCCGTGTATGGTTTTACTTGTTGAATCTGGTATTGAATTTCATGGTTTAGTTTAAATATATCATGCGATTTAAACTAAACTTTCCTTAATTGAATATTATTTGCGTTGTATAATATTTAGTTGTAATATATAAAAATCTGGTGTGAAACACTCACACAACTTTCTCTTATCAATGCAAATATTAAACAATATAACCTAACATTAGTAATAAAACATTAGGAATAAACAAAAAAACTAACATCAAAAAACATAACCTAATTTTAATCATGAGTGAAAGAGGCAAAATGAAAATCAACCTCAGTTTAGCTTAAAAATACGGAAAATCACTCTTCACGATAAACTAGGCTCTGTAAGAAAAATGCTCTAAATAAAAGTTGTAGAACTTTCAATTTCCTATAAATTTGATTACATTCGCTTTTGTCGTAAAATGCGCTAAGGTTGAAATCTTAAAAAAGATTTTTAACACGTTTTCGTGAGAAAAAAACAAAATTACTAGTTACCGCTAAACTAAGCGTTTGATAAAAATATGTTTGAAATTAAAATTGTAGGATTTTAAATTCTTACAACTTTTATTAAATACATTTTTGCGATAAAATGGATTGAAGTCGCAATCTTGAAAAAACAATTTTTTTACGAGAAAACCTCTCCAAGAATTTCAGTAAGACATGGCGCCTACCTTATCTTGTAAAGCATAAAAAATTTAGTAATTGAGTTGATTTTTAAATAAACCATAGGAGCCGTTTTTGAGAAACTCGCAAAAAAGTGAAAGTTTGCACGAATAAACTACCACTTCCGGTTGACCGATTTTGATGAAAATATTCGTTTCGGGTCTTCTAGTGGTATATAATTTAAGTTTCAAGTTCGCACGATGTTCCGTTCTTGAGATATTCTGTTCACACACCCACAAACACACAGACCAATCGCTAAAAACATGTTTTTTTTTGTTCAGGGGTCTGAAAACGTGTAGATCCGGTGGAAACTCGATTTCGAAAAATTGACATAAAAACAATAGCCTACTTTCCTTCCTTTATATTCATATAGACAAGAGAAAGAAAAATTTCGGGCTTTCTGTTACCTAATATTGTAACTTTTATCAAAATTTCGTTACTTTTTGATAATAAAACTTCTCGACTTAATGCTACAACAAAAACGTACTTTTATTCAAATTTTTACACCAATGGTGACACATAACTACTAGAAAATTACGATTAACTATGTATTAAGAAAATCGATTCAATTGATTACAAAATGCTTTAAAAACTTAATACTTAAAATAAATTTTGAATGAACATTTTCTCAGTCGATTCAAGAGCCCCACAGGGAAGTGGATCCATACTTTTTCTCAGTGAACACAAATGATGTGCTCAAAAATATACATTTTTTTAAGAATCGCACAAAGACGACTGAAACGCCGATGGAGTAGAGACATGATACATTAACGCAACTTTAACATTTATTACGTATACAAAAATATAATTTAAAAATGAACACAATTATCGTTTTGTGGAAAGCTATCACTGGGTGGTGTCCTCCTCAAAGCCATTATCGCGGTTGATTTTTTAATTTTTTTTTATATTTAGTTGTGAACGTTTTTGCACGTTGTTTTTTTATACAGTTGAAAAATAAATAAAGCAAAAAATATGCATTTTAGGGCAAAAGTCTATACAATTAAAGATGTAGAAAATAATAAACCTAAAACTTTTAATTCAAACATTTTTCCTGTAACACTTAGATCAGCATAAATTATTTTCTGCATGTTTCTCATCAAAAGCTGTATAAATCCGGATTTTTTGAAAATTGCAGCGTTAGTGAACATTTTACGAAAAAACTGTTTATAATCAAAGTTATAGGAAATTGAAAAATCTACAACCTTTATTTTAAGCATTTTTTGTACAGTTTGGCGTCAATTAATGATTTTTCGTATTTTGAAGTCCTGCAGAGGTTGATTTTCATTTTGCGTCATTATCTCATGATTAAAATCGGATCTACATGTTTTCAGACCCCCTGAACCAAAAAAACATGTTTTAGCGGTTGATCTGTGTGTGTGTGTGTGTGCGCGCGCGCGTGTTTGAACAAAATATCTCAAGAACGAAACATCGTACGAATTTGAAACTTGAGTTAGATACTATTATCGGACCCGACACGAATATTTTCATCAAAATCGGTCTACAGGAAGTAGTAGTTTAAACGTGCCATTTTTCACTTTTTTGCAATTTTCTTAAAAACGGCTACAACTGTTTTTTATAATCGCTTAATTTTCTACAATTTTTATGCTTTACAAGATAAGGTAGGCGCCATGTCTGCTGAAATAATTTGCGAGGCAGTTCTCTCGTAAAAAAAAGTTTTTTTTTTAAATTTCGGCTTTAATATGCATTTTATCGCATAAATGTATTTAATTAAAGTTGAGACAATCTTAAAAAGACCACAACTTTTATTCCAACATTGCTTTGTATAACACATAGTTTAGCGGTAGTGATTTTATTTGTTTTTCATGAAAATATGTAAAAAAATATTTTTTTTTTTAAGATTCCGGCCGGTAGTATCCATGTTACAACAAAAATGCGTATAATCAAATTTATAGAAAATTACAAGATCTACAACTTTTATTTCAAGCGTTTTTCTCTACAGAGCCTAGTTTAGCGTGAAAGAGTGATTTTCCGTATCTTTAAGCCAAACTGAGGTTGTTTTTCATTTTACATCATTCACTCATGGTTAAAACAAGGCCTATGTGTTTTAAGGTTAGTTAGCGTTATTTATTTCTCATGTTTTATTACTAATGTTAGGTTATATTGTCCATTATTTACATTGGCAAGAAAAAGTCGTGTGAGTGTTTCCTATCAGATTATGTAATATAAGGGGTTTACTATGGGGTTTATTAAACATTGATAGATATTGATTGTTAATATAAGTACTAATTATAGGTAAATAGACTACATTTTATTGAAATTGATATAACGTACATATTGATTGAATTTTACATCCTTTTCTCTCTTGATTGGAATTATATATCTTGTTGAGTATAGAATAGTATTTATTTACCAACAGTTGATTTATAAAATATTTACTTATCTAATAGTACTTGATGTGTTGAGTGTTCAAGTACATTCGTTGAAATACTTCACTTATTCTCCTGCGTTGATTAGATCAACAGAATTATATGAATAATTCTTAAATAGTAAGGGACTAAATTCAGAGTAGTAACTTTCTTGCTACGGCTTTAGAGGGAAAACATTAAGCGAGTGGGGTATTTTTTGATGTTAGTCAAGCCTTCGACCGAGTTTGACTTGATTGTCTGTTGTTCAAACTAAGGTTCTTTCCTTCCACGTAGCCTACTATCTTATTCTTCAGTCATTTCTTTCGGAACGTCATTTTTCTATCTCACAAGGTAGTGCTCAGTCTGACTGTATACCATTATTGGCTGGGGTTCCACAAGGGTCCATTCTCGCTCCCCTTCTATATAACATCTACACTTCAGACCTACCTCTTTGCCCAATGACGACGATGGCCTCTTACGCAGATGATATCGTAATTCTATATTCTTCTGAGAGTCACAATAATGTTTCTTAAACTTCAAAACCATTTGAATACTTTGGTATTGTGGTTTCAAAACTGGGGGATTAAAATTAACGCTACTGAAACTGTACAAGTCACGTTTTCTTTACGAAAACAACTTTGTCCTCCAGTCTATTTGTTTGGTGTGCCACTTCCTCAATGACAGAATAAGGTATCTTCGTCTCTACATCGACAAAAGACTAACGTAGAACCAACATGTTAACGAAACGCGAAAAACTTTGGACGATTGGAAATAAGCATACAATAATTACTTAATATGCCTTTTAGCGCAAAATTGTATTAAGAAATGTTGTAGACAATTTAAAAATCTACAACTTTTACTTCAAACGTTTCTTTGTATAACGCTTAGTTTACAGGTAATTTATAATTTTCTATTTTTTTATGAAGTCTAAAAATGGATTTTTAAAGATTTTGGCCTTAGTACGCAGTTTACGACGAAAGTATATATAAAAAAAATGATAGAAATATAAAAGATCTACAACTTTTATTTACATAATTTTGCTCTACAGAGCCTAGTTTAGCGTGAAGAGTGATTTTCCGTATTTTTAAGCCAAACTGATGTTGATTTTCATTTTGCATCATTCACTCATGATTATAAGGTTAGGGTATGGTTTTTGAGGTGAGTTTTTTGTTTATTTCCAATGTTTTATTTCTAATGTTATGTTATATTGTTCATTTTATGCCAATGGCAACATAAAATCGTTTGAGTGTTTCACATTAGATTTTTTTTTTATATTCTAGTGAAATCTTTTAAGAGGTTAAATCACCTTACGGGGTGATGACCTTAACAACCTTACGAGGTTGTTATATACTATTGATTTGTTCTTAGGTAAGAAAAGTTTTAGAATTGTTCTTAAATATATTAGAAGTTTTTGATAAAGTTTGATTCTCCTTTTTATAACTGTTGATAAACTTGAAAATTTTATTTATAAAAAATCAAATCTCTTTTGACGTGAAATAAATTGTCAAATGACAAACTGGCAATTGTGATAAAAATCGTAGAAAACTGGAAAACTAAAACTGTTATAATACTGGTAGAAAAGTAATAAGGTTATCCGCTTTTCCTCAATATTTTCTAGTGGTCGTTGTACGGTACTTGGCTTGTCTAAAATGGATAAACTCCGCCCTGAATTTTCTCGGCACGCGATTATTTCATTTATCAAAATGTTGTATTACACACACCGCTATGTCTATACAAAATGAAATAGAATATCATAATGTCATTTTTCCTTCCTTTTTGCTGAAAGTGCTGTATTTCTTATTCATTCTTTTGATAATTCTGTTATTTCTTAATTTTATATGTAGGGTCTTCCCTACCCATATATTCTCCTCATGACACCTTCACTTCTTTCATCACAGGGTCTGGCTGTATAATGAAGTTCATTACTTTCTGAGGACATTTTTTAAATAAAAAATAATTGTCGAGTGTTTTTATCATACGGTAGTTTCTTTAAGAATTTTTTATTTTTTCGTAGTTAACTTTTGTTTTTATTTAGATCATCAGCCGGAAGGCTGGTTTGAGCCTCTAGAGGCTTAACTAAGTAAAACGAGGAGTGATATGGTTTACAATTGCCTTCCTCACTGAGTGAAAAAGTATACTTATCACCATGCCGAGCCCTCTGAAAAGCATCTACTTTTCAACCGGCAAATGACACCTTCACTTCGTTCATCACAGGGTCTGGCTGTATAATGAAGTTCATTACTTTCTGAGGAGATAACTCTGACTAGTGTCTTTTTCTCTGATGCACCTACTGCAGTGCATCATGGAAGGCAAAATTGAAGGTAAACGAAGACCGGGGAGAAGGAGAATTTCTTGGATGGTGAACCTGCGGGGGTGGTTTGGGACCACCTCAGTTCAACTCTTCAGAGCGGCTGGTTCCAAGGTTAGAATCATGATGATGATCGCCAATCTCCGACGCGGAGCAGGCATATAGAAGAAGAAGAAGTGTCTTTTACACCTCTACCTCTTCTGTTCTTAAATGCTTCAGTCATGTAATTGGCTGACCATGTGATATAAAACATAACTATTTTTTTAATCCGTGGAACTAGCAGATCGAGTGTAAATAATTTAACACTCCACCTGTGTGTTACGGGTAAAACTTAATTCTTAATATTATGTATTTGTAGTATTCCATGGCTCTTTGAAGCAAAAAAGTGGTTTTTTTATAACAAAAAACACGCTGAATATAGTTACTCGAGTCACGAGTTTGTCTTAGGTATTAAAGAGGGGTAAAGAGGGTTATTCGAAGTATAAAGACGGAACTTAAATACAGTGAAGACGATAATTATTCATCAACAATTTTTTTGATACCTGGTATAAAAGGAAACGGTTATATCGATAAGAAAGTGAATGTCGACATATAAAAAGTTATTACCGGTTTTGAAAGAAAGGCAAAATTTTAGCTGGAAACTTAGTACGTTAATGAATATTTTAAAGGTAATGGGGTTTAAGTGGAAATACTGTCGGTTACAACGAAGGATATTAATGGAAAGGCAATATGTGGTTAAGTAACGGTGCAATTGCACTGCATTAAAAAATAGTGTCTCACTGTTGAGGTTGGTAGCACTTTCAAATTTCTCTTACCTTCCTCACTGCCCTTCCATACGCAAAATGCATTCTCTGACTCACTATCTATACCAATTTTGTAGAATAAGAACAAGTTGTCTTCAACAATTTCGTAAAAAGAGACAAAAAGAGTATAAAGTTATACCTAAATTAATTGATAAAGTAAAATCAACGTATCGAGCAAGGTGTAATCACCAGACACTTGAAGTGATTACGTCGTGCTGTATTAACTAGTTTTGTGGGCACCACCAGACACTTATGTCCAACCAGAACACTGAACCTGGACAGGACAATTGACAACAAAAAAATCTCAGTAAGTTAAGCTAGATCACCTAACTCCAAAAATTCGGTAGAGTACTTCGTTGTAGTTTTAATTTTTAGAAAGTTGTATTATTCGTGCTGGAGCAACGCTGTTGAGTCGATTTGGGTAAATTTTAAATTTAAGCTTTCCTCAATCAAGAGATTTTTTTTAATTATCTATGTAGCCCCAAAATTAAAAGTTTCAATTTCGGTGAAGAAATATAAAAAATGTTTTCTCAAAAACGGCTGAATTTTCATCAAATGCGTTTACTTTTCAAAACTTGAAAATTCCAAAAAGTTTGAAAATAGACAAAAGTTTTTAAGCACGTAACAAAAAATAAAATGTCTACAATAAAAAATGTCTCTCTATTGAGAGACATTTTTGACATTAAATTAAAGTATTATAAGTATAGACTTATATAGTCGTATTAATTTGTGTTTGTGGGTCAAAATTGCGTCACTACAATACGGTGATTTATTTTTTTTGAAAAAACGTATGCGAGCGAAACACTTTTAGCCTCCGGAAAATAAACTCAAAACACAGAATTTCCAAACTGGAGCGACGGGTCATTGGAAGGTGCAGTAAGAAGCGTTAATCAGACAGAATTTGGAAACCGATGTTCAAAGAAGAAATCTATAGGAAAGAAAAAAAATTTTCTTTTTCGGACGCATCAAGCGGACGAATCCCTTTGAATGTCCAGACAGATCATTAAATACTTTTTAAGTAAAAAAGTGCCAACCAAACGTCCAAAAGCGGTGTATTCTGAGAAAGAAAGGAAAAGAAGATCTAACGCAATGAAAAATTATTGGGAGAAAATCAAGAATAAGAACATCACGAAAATGGATAAGATCCTTAAGACGAAAATAAAGAATTTCCAAACTTGAAGAACTTATGTAGTCGTATGAGGCTTTAAAAAAAGATATCCGTTGAAATATTAGATAAATTAATTTGTGTTAATTTGCAGTATTTTGTATTTTGTAAATATTTAGTTTATTCTCGGAAAGGTAAAAACTGGCTAAAGGTAAAAACCGACTGATAAAAAATTACTCTTAAAGAAATTATAAGTGATATCGTTGGGAAATTGGTGGGGAGGCGCTGAACTTGTTCAAACCATCGGTTTCTTCTCAAAATTACACCCCTAACCTACATTTCAGAGCAAACATCTATTCCTAACAAAATTAGTGATACTTAAAGATGCTACTTAAAAGCCAGTTGTGAAAGCCTAATTGAATCGTAATTTCATAGAGCCAGTTGTGCCATGGTTCAGTTATGCTGTCATGGTTACATAAGTATCATGGGTTGGTTGGGGTGGTCCCCAATCTTGGCCACTTAGTTGGCCAGATATCACACCAATCGATTTTTGTGTTTGGGATTTGATGAAAATAGGGTTTACAAAACTGAATTACATATACATATAGTGAGGAATTAATTCTCCCAATTATATGGGTGTATTAGCTCATTAAGATATGCCCTGAGGAATATGAAAGCGACAACTTGTGCGGATCCGCAAGGGTGAAAACAAATTTATTGAAGTAGATGTTAAAATTACTTGTCGAGATAAAGTAGATGTTAGGGTATACCGTTTTGTTTAGAAATTAATTCGCTACAATTTTTGTTCAAAACTTTTATGAATTTATTATCCATTTTAGAAAGCTTTTTTTTGGAAAAAAAGCAATGTGTGTTAGCGAAATTAATTTGATGTGTTTCAACCAAATTTTTCGTTAACTACTAAAGGTTTAATTGTAGGTCCTATTTAATTAAATTTGTCGGATCAAACCGTACAAAACCATCATATTTAACCCTAAACTTGGATTTTAGTAAGACTTCTATTCCACTGGTGGGGCGTGTCATGCTCACGTATTCTGGTACCATAACTCGCCAACAAAGCCTTTAAGATTTATGATAAAATGAAGTTTTTTTTATTTCTTTTGGCTTGAAGAGGGGTTTTAAAACGTGTTGAATCGCCCTGATTTATCTCTAGAGATATTAGATTTTGAATATTTGTTGTTTTATAAACATGTTGACAGGTAAGGAGTGTTTTGAAGTCATTCCTTATCTGTCTGCACATTTAGTTAGGAAGATTTTTCGTCAAGTTAAAAGAGAACTTAGTCCGACTGAATGAAATTGTCTATAGATTGTAGACTTGTCCTAGAGTCTATTGAGATGTCCCGAACTGTGTTTGAGCATCGTTCCAAAGCAATTTCTGGGTCGGTAGAAGTGTGCGGTGTAGATTCCCGGTTGAGCCTGTACTAATACGGTTCACGCGGTAAACAGCGTGAAATTGAGCGCCTTCGTTCGCTCCTTTCTGCTGCTGCTGTTTGTGCCTTCGGTTGTCGTGCCTGCGTTACTCGCTACCCCCTCCGCTTCTGATATTGATCCAATCTTACCCCTCTACTCTTCGTTCCTTTATTCTGTACATTTATTCACCCCCCACCCCACCACTTTCTTATATGCACTCCTTCTTTCTCACTCGGTTACCACGATGTCCTTCCTTTCCTTTCCTTTCCTTTACCGACCAAACCGTACCTTATACTTTCTCTCCTGTTTTGTCGTCATCCTCCATCCACCTATCCAACTTCAAACCTCATCCCTCCTTTATCTTGTCTTTCACTAAATCGTTTTTTGCCAAATAAGGAATTTTATCATTCCCTTTTCCTTTCTTTTTAGTCTTTTTATTTTACTTTATATCCATTATTATCCTTTAACTGGTTGGTTCCTTTTTATATAACATTATAAGATTTCGTATGGTAGACTTTTTACAAAGGAGAAAAAGAAAAAACAACATTTTTGTAACTTTATATGTACTAATTTGAACAGATTTATTGTTTTGTATCCGCTTTTATGTTTATTTTACATTGTTCTGCATTAGGTATTTTAATGCTTTTAAATTTTTATTATATTAACTTTTAGTTTCTTAAAAATGTTGAATTATGAGAGACATTTCAACGAATATTTGATACAAAGTAATTTTGGGTATTTTCTGTTATTCACCCACACCCTGCAGCATAATTTGTCACATTTTGTGGATATCTCGTATGTAAACTGACAGTATTTTTAACGATAAAAATGGGGAAATATTTAAAAAAATTCTACACCAATATTTTTCAAGTTAATGTTAAAATATTTATTGAAAGTTATTAAATTATTAAAAGATGTTAAATTAATTTAATGATTAGGCTAATTTATTTAATCATTAAATAAATTATTTAATGACTATCATTACTGTGTAACTGTTGTTTAAGTCATCAGCCGAAAAGCTGGTTTGAACCTTAAGCGCCTTTATTAAGTGAAACGAGGATTGATATGGTTTACAATTGCCTTCCTCACTTAGGGAAAAGTATGCTTATCAGCTTGCCAAGCCCTCTGAAAAGCATTGTACTTTCCACCCGGAAAATGACACCTTCATTTCATTCAGCACAGGATCTGGCTGTATAACGATGAAATTCATAATTCTTAGAAAAGATTACTCTGACTAGTGTATTTTACACCTCTACCTCTCCTGTTCTTAAATGCGTCAGTCATATAATTGGCTGACCAAGTGATAAGAAACAGAACTATTTTTTTGTAGCCCTGGAACTAACAGATCGAGTTCAAATAATTTAAAACTTTACGTCCCTGTTATGGGTAACTAACAATTTTACAGTTAACTTTATTAACTAAAGTGTAACTTTGTGTGGGTACCGCAATGTTACATTTGTTACATTACTGAGTACTAAACATTAGCATAACAAATCGAATGAAGATACGAGGGTAAGCTGATTAACTTATGTACACATGTTTGTAGAACGCGAACAAAATAAACTTCAGTAGCGCGCCTGGTGGCATTTGGAAGTACTATTTCTCATCTATACGCTTGCGCAGTTTGAAAACGTTGTGGTCATCTAGTTTGTTTAGAGTAGTGTAAGTATGGCGTCGTGTTGTGGTGCTATGTTAACGCAAATTAACTACTTATTTGCTATGCCAACAGCGTGCAGTTATCGAATTTTTAACAGCTGAGAAAGTGACTCCTAGTAAGATTAATTTGTGACGGGGGACGAGTCATGGCTTTATCATTACGACCCCGAAGAGAATAGGCAGAACGCTGAATATCGTCATCCACATTCTCCCAATGTGTAAACGTTCAGAACACAACCATCCGCAAAACAACTTCTTTTGACTGTGTTTTGGGATGCTCGTCGAGTTTATGTAACTGATTACCTGTAACGAGGGACAACGGTAAATTCTACTCAGTACATACAGACTCTTCAGAGAAATGAACTGGTTTATTGCTATCTTCGGTTTCCCTCCACGCCTTAGTTTTACTTTCTCTTGCCTATATGAATATATAGGAAGGAAAGTATTGTTTTCATGTCGATTTTTCGAAATCGAGTTTTCACCGGATCTACACTTTTTCAAACACCCTGAACCCATTAAACATGTTTTTAGCGATTGGTCTGTGTGTGTGTGTGTGTGTATGTGAACAGAATATCTCAAGAACGGAACATCGTACGGACTTGATACTTAAAACTTAAGTTAGATACCACTAGAAGACCCGACACGAATATTTTCATCAAAATCGGCCAACCAGAAGTAGTAGTTTATTCGTGTAATTTTTCACTCTTTTGCGATTTTCTCAAAAACTGGTTCTACAATTTTTTTTAAAATCGCCTGGTTTACTAAATTTTTTATGCTCTTAATGATAGGGTAGGCGCCATATTTGCTGAAATTCTTGGTGAGGCTTTTTTCACGTAAAAAATTTGTTTTTTTAAGATTGCGGCTTTAATATGCAGTTTAGCGCAAAAATGTATTCAATAAAAGTTGTAGAGAATTTAAAATCCTACAACTTTTATTTCAAGGATTTTTTTAATAACGCTTAGTTTAGCGGTAATTAGCGTTTTTCTGTTTTTTTCTCACGAAATAGTGAAAAAAGTCGATTTTTTAAGATTTCGGCCTTAGTATGCATTTTACGATAAAAGTGTATATAATCAAATTTATAGGAAATTAAAAGATCTACAACTTTTATTTAGAGCATTTTTCTCTACAGAGCCCAGTTGAGCGTGAAAGAGTGATTTTCCGTATTTTTAAGCTAAACTGAGGTTGATTTTCATTTTGCGTCTTTAACTCATGATTAAAATTACGTTATGTTTTTTGAGGTTAGTTTTTTGTTTATTTCTAATGTTTTATTACTAATGTTAGGTTTTTTGTTAATTTTTTGCACTGGTAAGAGAAAGTTGTGTGAGTGTTTCACACCAGATTTTTCTAGATATTATTATAAATACTGTGACGATTATTTCAAGTTTTCTCGGGATCTTCTTAGTAATAAATTAATAAAATTTCTTATTAAATTTATGACAACTATTTGTGCACATAACAAGCAGGTGGAGTTTTACATTATTTACACTCGATCTGCTAGTTCCAGGGCTACAAAAAATAGTTTTATTGCTTATCACTTACTTGATCAGCCAATTATACGACTGAATATTTAAGAACAGAAGAGGTAGAGGTGTATACTTTGGACAATTTGAATTGGCACACGCAGCTTCGGTGTTTAGCTATTCCACTCTTCGCCCCTCGCCATGCAAAGACGGTACAGTCACAAAAGTATACAATTGCTACTGTAATGTGCGACTCACGCACTGTCACTACGCTTTGTTTTCACTGTTGTTATTTATCTATCAGACATAATGATGTGACTAATTTGTATTCATATATGATTTTCTGTTCGTTATTATACAGGGTGATTCAAAACTATGTGGCAATCTCTTGGGATCTCATTCTATAGCTAAAAATAAGAAAAAAAGTTCATATAAACATATGTCTGAAAACGCTTAGTTAGCGAGTTACGGCTAGCGAAAAATTTCACCTAGAACCCTGTACCCTCGGTGAAGTAAGGCCGTATAAAAATGTTAAAGGTAGTTACAAAGATACAAATAAGATTGTTTCTTATGTTTTATAATCTGAAAAATTGAATAAAATTTAGTTCCAGCGCTGTAAATGCAATCCTTTCAGAGATATCTTACATAAAACACAAGAATTGGTGCAAAAAAATAACACATTTTTGTGTTTAACGTAAGATTACTTCCATAAATGGTAAGTAAAGGTGTATTTTTTCTTAAATAAATTTGTAGAAAATTTAATTCTGAAAAGATTCATGTGAATTACTCAGGAAAAAAATTAATAATAGATATTGAAATTTCGCTTTATGTAAAATCAAAAAAGACGCCCATAAAAAGCACATTATTAACTGCTTAAAATATTAGTTAATATTTTCCTGAGTAATTTACATGAATCTTTTCAAAATTAAATTTTCTACAAATTTATTTAAGAAAAAATACACCTTTATTTACCATTTATGGAAGTAATCTTACGTTAAACACAATAATGTGTTATTTTTTTGCACCAATTCTTTTGTTTTATGTAAGATATCTCTGAAAGTATTGCATTTACAGCGCTGGAACTAAATTTTATTCAATTTTTCAGATTAAAAAACATAAGAAACAATCGTATTTGTATCGTTGTAACTACCTTTAACATTTTTATACGGCCTTACTTCACCGAGGGTACAGAGTTCTAGGTGAAATTTTCGCTAGCCGTAACTCGCTAACTAAGGGTTTTCAGTCATATGTTTATATGAACTTTTTTCTTATTTTTAGCTATAGAATGAGATCCCAAGAGATTGCCGTTTAGTTTTGAATCATCCTGTATATTCAGACCAAATCGTTTAGTTAGTTGCGTAAATCTGTAGAATATAGTTTAGTGAGTTTTTGCAGTTTAGTTTTTGTAATTTATAATTTAAATTTTTACTGGGACAAATTAAATATATATTTCAAAATTAATTAATTATTTGTATGTTTGTACATTGAAATAAGGTTGTAGGCGTTTGCGTACATTAACATTTGTAGACCTTGTTGAAAGAATAGGTTATGGATATACTTTATGCGGAACTGTATGTACACGTAGAGCAAGAGTTGTGACAGTTCGAATTGTCCACTGTATAAAAGACACTACTGTTTTTCTGTGACTTGATGGCCCCTCGCAGAGGGGAGCAATATACGGATTGTAAAACCATTTCAGAAAACATTTAATTTTTTTTAGGTCACTGAAACTTTTCGGAAATGACGTATTTTTATAAAACAAAGTATTTCGCATGTTTTTTGTCCTATAAAATTATTTCGAAAAACACACGCCTAATGAGATAATGTATAATTTAGTAAAAGTTTTGTTTTTGAAGAAAAACCGGTATTTTTTCAAATACATCGTCATTGTTCAACAACTATTCGACGGATCAACGTAAAATTTGGCAGGCTTGTTCTGTAATAATTAAGAAAAACGATGATGCAATAGAATTTAACAGAAAATCAATACTTTTTAAGTTACAAGGTATTTTTATAAATACATTTTGTAAAATCGCGAAACACGACATAAAAAAGTCAGCATGCGAGAAACTTTTTTGTCTTTAAAGATAACTGTACACTGTAAGCGAATGAAATAAAGAGAAAATTTTGAATTAATTTTTAGTGAAAGAATTATTTAAATTTGACGAACCGTATAGGAGTTACAAGGATTTAAAAAAACGCTGTACTTTGATTGTACTGACGTAAAGTATAAGAAAAAACGATAATATTTTCGAGCGCGGTTTTGAAAAGTTAATATCGGGAAAATTTTCTGTCGTTCGAAAAAGTGCACGCATGAAGTTTATTAACAGAGCTTAAATACATTTTCTCTTTAAAAATCATTCAAATCGGATCATCCATTTTAAAATTAACACAGTTCAAATTTCGCAACTGCGCGGCGCGCATTGCATGATGATAAACTGCGCTCGTATTCTACTACTACCATTACTTATCACCAATATTTATTTGAACGAATAACTGTATTGGAATCTTAATTTAGGGAAATTGTTAATTATAGCTCCTTGCGTAACTTTCTGTAAAGGAAGATTAAGTAAATTAGTATCCGGTTCTTCATCTCAACGTTTAGTGACATTGTTTATTACATTTCTTCCATCACTGTGAACGGTTTGCCCATGTTTCTGTTATGCATCCATATTTATTTACGGTTTTAATATATGTTATAAACCATAAAGGCATAACTGAAACTAACATCTTCCTAATTACCTAAAGTATTGGTGAATATATAAAACTATTATCAAACAAACATGACCCGAGCAAGACACAACAATTGAAGCACCATTCACAAGTAAATGAAATGTTAATGTAGTAATGTAGTGTTCTTGTAGTAAACGTAATGTGTATGTAATTTATAATATTTGTTTAGCAAAAGTAAACGATAACCTAATATAAATGATAAAATAGTTACGACTACAATATGTAACTTAAATGTATGCCCGGAAAGTAAAAGTTACGTCCGACGCATTGCAACGATACTACATAACTGGTTGAAAAAAAGGACAACATGCTTACTGAAATGTTCGGAAATGGTTTCTTGAAAATAAAAAAAACAATATTTTACTTTTTACAAAACCGTTGTCAAAACATAAATTTTACGTGACAGAACAGATAAACAATAAGGGTGTAATTTTATACATGTATTAGCCTATAATACATACATGTAATAGCCTATACATTATGTATTTTATACATGTAATAGCCTATAATACTATTACGTACGCCTTTCATGCGCTTTGGATGCGTGTGCTTGTAATTGATGGTATACTTAAATCCTTGTAATTCCTATACGGTTCGTCAAATTTAAATAATTCTTTCACTAAAAATTAATTCAAAATTTTCTCTTTATTTCATTCGCTTACAGTGTACAGTTATCTTTAAAGACAAAAAAGTTTCTCGCATGCTGACTTTTTTATGTCGTGTTTCGCGATTTTACAAAATGTATTTATAAAAATACCTTGTAACTTAAAAAGTATTGATTTTCTGTTAAATTCTATTGCTATCATCGTTTTTCATAATTATTACAGAACAAGCCTGCCAAATTTTACGTTAATCCGTGGAATAGTTGTTGAACAATGACGATGTATTTGAAAAAATACCGGTTTTTCTTCAAAAACAAAACTTTTACCAAATTATACATTATCTCATTAGGCGTGTGTTTTTCGAAATAATTTTATAGGACAAAAAACATGCGAAATACTTTGTTTTATAAAAATACGTCATTTCTGAAAAGTTTCAGTGACCTAAAAAAAAATTAGATGTGTTTTCTGAAATGGTTTTACAATCCGTATATTGCTCCCCTCTGCGAGGGGCCATCAAGTCACAGACAGACAGTAATTAGAGTTACCTCCTTTAAGAGTAATAAATTTCATTATACTGCCAGATCTTGTGTGGTGATTGAAGTGAAGGTGTCATTTACAGGGTGGAAATTAGATTCAGAGGGGCATGCTGATAAGCATACTTTTCTATTCAGTGAGGAAGGCAATGGTAAAACAACCTCACTCCTCGTTTTACTTAATAAAACCTCTATATCTTCAAACCAGCATTTTTGCTAATGACGTTAACAACAATATTAGAAATATTATTTAGGTTTTGTGAAATTATTAGTTAAAATTAATTTAGCGAAAACCTTAATTAAGTTTTTATTGTAGTTTATAAATTTGTGGTTAATTATTTGTGGAATCGATCATTAGATGAAATAGATTAAATTACAGCAAATAAGTTTTGAAATTTATTAATACCGTCTGGTAAAGTTGAGTGCGCTAATGAAAAGGTATAAATTTTGCCAACTTTTCTCTTTCGGTGTTTAAAATCCTGGCTTGGGGTTTTGTGATGAAGCTCCGCTTTTCAACTTAAACGCCCTTTTCATACGGACGTAGCACGATCGTTCCGGTAAAACAGTCCTCGTTTTATATACCTCCTCGATTGCTGAGCGCGCCGACTTAATTTAGATTTGCTGTTATTACCCTGTCCATCGGTCCAATTCCTTAAATAACTTGTCCGAACAGCATTGAATTCAATGGACTCCAACAAAGTACTGCCTCATTTCATTGAGTGGCCTCTTTCTCAACGATTCACTCCTACCAACCTCTTTGTCTTAACTATACCCTATTCAGAATCTGAACAAGTCACCGCACTGCGGATTTCGATTCTGTAATCACCTTTAAAAGAATTTCTTTGAGACCGTTTTGTTACTAATTTATTTCCTTCTACCCTTATATCTTGCGTATTTTCACACTTCTTTTTTATTATTTTGTTATACTCTTCGGTAAAATGTACAGTTTAATTTTTTACTTTCTCTTGCCTATTTGAATATATAGGAGGGAAGTATTGTTTTCATGTCGATTTTTGAAATCGAGTTTTCAACGGATCTACACGTTTTACGACCCCCTGAACCCCAAAAAACATATTTTTAGCGATTGGTCTGTGTGCCTGTCTGTGTTTGTGTGAACAGAATATCTCAAGAACGGAACATCGTACGAACTTGAAACTTGAAACTTGTTAGATACTACTACCGGATCCGACACGAATATTTTCGTCAAAAGTGCTTAACCGGAAGTAGTTGTTTATTTGTGTCATTTTTCACTTTTTTGCGAATTTCTCAAAAACGGCTCGTACGATTTTTTTAAAAATCGCCTCATTTACTAAATTTTTTATGCTCTACAAGATAGGCTAGGCGCCATACCTACTGAAAATCTTGGGGAAGTGTTTTCTCTTAAAAAATTGTTTTTTAAGATTTGTGATTTGCGACTTTAATATGCATTTTAGCACAATTTATTTTTATTTAATAAAAAGTTGTAGTGAATTAAAAATCCTACAACTTTTATTTCAAAAATTTTTTTGTGTAACGCATAGTTTAGCGGTAATTAGCGATTTTCTATTTTTTCTCGCGAAAACGTGTAAAAAATCGATTTTTTGAAGATTTCAGCCTTCTTATGCATTTACGACAAAAGTGTATATAATCAAATTTAGGAATTTAAAAGAGCTACAATTTTTATTTCAACATTTTTCTCTATAGAGCCTAATTTATCGTGAAAGATTGATTTTCCGTATTTTTAAGCCAGACTAAAGTTTATTTTAATTTTGCGTCTTTCACTCATGATTAAAATTATGTTAATGTGTGTAGGTTATGTTTATTGAGGTTAGTTTTTTTGTTTATTGCTAATGTTTGATTACTAATGTTCGTTAAGTAATGTTGATTATATTGTTCGTTATTGAATTGGCAAGAGAAAGTTGTGAGTGTTTCAGACCAGATTACTTCTTTACTTCTTTTTAAAAGTAACAAAATTTTCATTTTGAATTTTCTTTTTATTTATTAGTTAAAACTTTTTTATTCAAGCACTGTTTTCATAACTTTACATCTTTTTACTAATAATGTTTCTTAACTTTATTTAAATAATTTGCAATCGTATTAAGTACTTTAAAAGTTGATAAGGTTAACTTGCTCTTACTTCACATAATTTAAATGTGATAATTTAAAGTTTCTTACATTTCAACTACCGACGCAATTCTAATGTTGTTTTTTATTTATATGCTCGGGTGATTTTATCTCTAGACTGCTACTGTAGATTTTATAAATAGTTATAAATATCAGTTCATTCGTGAGCTTTTTCTCAGCATATGTCTGGGGACAATTCAAATTTCAGATGAAGCAGTAAAAACGTCATCATTAAAAAAGAAGGGAGATATTTAAATTTTATTTTTCCTCTTAAATTATGTTGCATTGCTTATCTTTTTATAAATAATCTGGTTTGAAATACTCACCCGACTTTCTTTTGCCAATGTAA
The DNA here is from genome assembly GCA_035578175.1 of Catonia carolina. Lineage (NCBI taxonomy): Eukaryota > Metazoa > Arthropoda > Insecta > Hemiptera > Achilidae > Catonia > Catonia carolina. The sequence goes on along the minus strand of JAQMRL010000006.1, from coordinate 45,170,653 downwards.
ATAATGAATAATATAACCTAATATTAGTATCAAAACATTAGTAATAAACAAAAAATATTAATCTCAGAAAACATTACCTCATTTTAATCATGAGTGAATGATGCAAAATTATAATCAACTTCAGTTTGGCTTAATACAGAAAATCACTTTTCACGCTAAACTAGGCTCTTTAGAAAAAAATCCTTTAATATAATTGTAGATCTTTAAATTTCCTATTAAATTTATTATACACTTTTCTCGTAAAATTAAAAAATCATTTGTTTTACACATTTTCGTGAAAAAAAAACAGAAAATCACAAATTACCGCGCAACTAAGCGTTATAAAAAGAAATTTTTGAAATAAAAGTTCTAGATTTAAAATTGTCTACAACTTTTGTTATATACCTTTTTGCTGTAAAATGCATATAAAGGCCGAAAACATAAAAAAATATTTTTTTTCTACGAGAGAACAGCCTCACCAAGAATTTCAGCAGATATGGCACGTACCATATTTTGTAGAGCATAAAAAATTTAGGTATTACATAAAGCAATTTTTAAAAAATCGTAGGAGCCGTTTTTAAGAAAATCGCAAAAAAGTGAAAAATGGACACGAATAAACTACTACTTCTGGTTGACCGATTTTGATGAAAATGTTCCTGTCGTGTCTTCTAGTGGTACCTAACTTAAGTTTCAAATTCGCATGATGTTCCGTTCTTGAGATATTTTGCTTACACACACACACCAATCGTTAAAAACATGTTTGTTGGGGTTTAGTGGGTCTGAAAACGTGTAGAGCCGGTGAAAACTCGATTTCGAAAAATCGACATGAAAACAATACTTTTCTTCATAATATTTATATAGGCAAGAGACAGTAAAAAATTACTTTTGGGCTACTCTTCAAAATCTTATGTTCCGGTATAGAATTTTGTGATCCAATTTTCCCTCTCTCGTTTAGGGCAAGTTTTAGACCACGTGAGGTGAGGGAATTATAAATTATCGGCTCGCCTGAGTTTGGCCTCTATGAGGGTGTTTGTTTCATCAGCTCTAATACTAATTCTGTTCAGTTTGTCGCCTGGGCTCTAAAGCCGTTTGCTGTTATATTAACCTTAAATTCTAAGCACCGAGCTAAAACTGGGTACCATAAGAGAACTCGATACAACATTTTCATCAAAATCGGTTAACTGGAAGTAGTAGTTTATTCGTGCGATTTTTCAGTTTTTACGATTTTCTTATTTACTACATTTTTATGCTCTATAAGATAGCGTAAGTAGCTGTGATTCTGCTGAAATTCTTGGGTAGGCTGTACTATCGTTGGAAAAATGTGTTTTTTTTACGATTGCGGTCTTAATATTCATTCTAGGGCAAAATAGTTTAATATATTCGAAGTTGTAGAACATTTAATTACCAACTACAGTTTTATTCGAAAAATGTATTTGTACATCACTTAGTTTAGCGTCAATTAATGATTTTATATTTGTTTCATCAAAATCGCTAAAAAAAGAGATTTTCTATTGTTTCGGCTTTAGAATGCATTTTACGACAAAAGTGCGCTTAATTAAAGTTATAGGAAATTGAACAAATCTACAACTTAGATTTGTCAATTACTGATTTTCTTTACTTTTAATTCGAGCAAAGGTTGATTTTCACTTTATGTTATTCTCTCATGATTAAAATTAGGTTAGGTTTTTCATTTTACATTGTTTACTAATGATTAAATATATGTTATTTGGGTTTTATTTACATTGGTAAGAGAAAGTTGTGTGATTGTTTCACACCAGGTTGTTTTTTAGTTTTTTTAAAGTCGCGTCTACACCTTGGTCAATTTGTGTTAAGAATAGTTGGGTTTAAACGAGTAATAATTTTCCAAACCTTACCTGGGAATCGAACTCGAGACCCTCCGCTTTACCAGCGTAGCATTGAGCCACCGAAGCGGTCTGGTACGAAATTTTTGTTTCAATTATATTAAGTAAATAAAATAATTTGCCCATAACAGGCAGGCGGAGCGTTAACTTATTTACACTCGATCTGCTAGTTCCAGGGTTTCAAAAAATAGTTCTGTTTCTTATCATATGATCAGCTAATTATACGACTAAAGCATTTAAAAACAGAAAAGGTAGAGGTGTGAAAGACTAGAGTTAGAGTTATCTCCTCTGAAAGTAATGAATTTCATTATACAGCCAGACCCTGTGGTGAATGAAGTAGTGTCATTTGCAGGGTGGAAAACATTTTCTTTGCAGTGGGCCGGGCATCCTAATAAGCATACGTTTCAACTCAGTGAAGTGGCAAGGTAAACCACTTCACTCCTCGTTTTACTTAATAAAGCCTCTAGAGGTTCAAATCAACCATTCGGTTGATGACCTAAACAACAACAATTTATTTAAAGTCGCATCAACACCTTAGTCATTTTTTGTGTAAAGAATGGTTGGGTTTAATCGTGTAATAATTTTTCCAGACTACCCTGGAATCGAACTCGGGACAGTCTGTTTTAAAGGGTTGCACGCTAACTACTGAGCCATGTAAGTGGTCGTACGAAATTATGTTTTAATTGTATTAAGTAAATGTAATTATATATACATTAAGATATTTAAATTTAACAGACAATTAAATAACTTATTAAATAAAATTATCAAAAAAAAAACAATATTAATAGCTAATGACAAAGTATTACGATCAATTTAACAGCATTTACTTGGAAAAACAATATAATGTAGGCTACTTCTTCCTCGAAATGTCACAATTTTTCATTAACAATAATTCGTTACCTAAGAACGCTAATTACAGAAGCACTGTACAATACCAGGAAAAGAATCATTTTAGAGTAATTAAAATATTTTTATTAAGCTACTTAAAAAATTCTGAACGTGGTTGCTATGAGAAAAAAGAAATAAACTAGCGCTTCCTTTTTTCTACGTAACCTAACAGTTTGGAGAAGGAAAGTAATTACTTTAACTGGAGAAAAAATTACTTGTTAATTAGATTACATCAATTAAAATTAAAAAGTCTGGTGTGAAACACTCACACAACTTTCTCTTGCCAATGCAAATAATTAACAATAAACCTAGCATTAGTAATAAAACATTAGAAATAAACAAAAAACTAACCTCTAAAAACATAACCTTATTTTAATCATGAGTGAAAGACGGAAAATGAAAATCGACCTGTTTGGCTTCAAAATACGGAAAATCACTCTTTCACGCTAAACTAGGCTCTGTAGAGATAAACGCTTTCACTAAAAGTTGTAGATCTTTTAATTTCCTATAAATTTGATTAAATACACTTTTGTCGTAAAATGCATACCAAGGCCAAAATCTTAAAAAATCAATTTTTCACACGTTTTCGTGAGAAAAAAAAGAAAATCGCTAATTACCGCTAAACTAAGCGTTTTACAAAAAAATGTTTGAAATAAAAGTTGTAGAATTTTAAATTCTCTACAACTTTTATTATATAACGTTTTGCGCTAAAATGTATATTAAAGCCGCAATCTTAAAAAGAAAATGTTTTTACGTGAAAACAGCCTTACCCAGAATTTCAGCAAACATGGCGCCTACCCTATCTTGTAGAGAGTAAAAGGTTTAGTAAATGAGGCGATTTTTAGAAAAATCGTAGGACCAGTTTTTGAGAAAATCGCAAAAAAGTGATGAAAAATTACACGAATAAACTACTACTTCCGGTTGACCGATTTTGATGAAAATGTTCGTGTCGGGTCCGGTAGTGGTATGTAACTTAAGTTTTAAGTTTGAAGTTCGTACGTTGTTCCGTTCTTGAGATATTCTGTTCACACAGACACACACACAGACCAATCGCTAAAAACATGTTTTTGGGTTCAGGGGGTCTGAAAACGTATAGATCCGGTGAAAACTCGATTTCGAAAAATCGACATGAAAACAATACTTTCCTTCCTATATATTCATATAGGCAAGAGAAAGTAAAAATTACAGTTGATAAATTCACTTTTAAATTAATGGGTGAAAAAATGAACGAAAAAGTTAAATTTATCTACTGTATATCAATGAGATGCCTTCCATAACTTCGTGGGTGATGATGACGTGTTATTGATATTTTTAGACATACTTTTTTACTTTCTCTTGCCTATATGAATATATAGGAAGGAAAGTATTGTTTTCATGTCGATTTTTCGAAATCGAGTTTTCACCGGATCTATACGTTTCCAGACCCCCTGAACCCAAAAAACATGTTTTTAGCGATTGGTCTGTGTGTGTGTGTGTGTGTGTGAACAGAATATCTCAAGAACGGAACATCGTACGAACTTCAGACTTGAAAGTTAAGTTACATACCACTACCGGACCCGACACGAACGTTTTCATCAAAATCGGTCAACCGGAAGTAGTAGTTTATTCGTATAATTTTTCACTTTTTTGCGATTTTCTCAAAAACTGTTCCTACAATTTTTTTAAAAATCGACTGGTTTACTAAACTTTTTATTTTCTACAAGATAGGGTAGGCGCCATGGTTGCTAAAATTCTTGGTGAGGCTGTTTTCACGTAAAAACAAAGTTTTTTTTAAGATTACGGCTTTAATATGCAATTTAGCGAAAAAATTTATATAATAAAAGTTGTAGAGAATTAAAAAACCTACAACTTTTATTTCAATCATTTTTTTGTATAACGCTTAGTTTAGCAGTAATTGGAAATTTTCTGTTTTTTTCTCACGAAAACGTGAGAAAAATCGATTTTTTTAAGATTTCGGCCTTAGTATGCATTTTATAATAAAAGTATATATAATCAAATTTATAGAAAATTAAAAGATCTGCAACTTTTATTTAGAACATTTTTCTCTACAGAGCCTAGTTTAGCGTGAAAGAGTGATTTTCCGTATTTTTAAGCCAAACTGAGTTCGATTTTCATTTTGCGTCTTTCACTCATGATTAAAATAAGGTTATGTTTATTGAGGTTAGGGTTTTGTTTATTTCTAATGTTTTATTACTAATATTAGGTTTATTGTTAATTATTTATATTGGCAAGAGAAAGTTGTGTGAGTGTTTCACACCAGATTTTGAATTGTAAAATGGTAGACGAAAGTGTTTTGTCTCGGTCTTGTAAAAAATATCATATAAGATTGTAAAGCAGGGAAAGTAAAAATACTGAACTGGTTTTTATTTCTTTAAATTATTATTATTATTACGTACGTCGTTTATGTGTGTGTGTGTGTGTGTGTGTGTGTGTATATTTTAAAAGGTCAGAATCCTGAGCTTCGTTAAGACTAAATGCATTATCAAGCGATTGACCAAATGATGTTTCTGTGAAATTCTTTTCTTATTTTGTGGCGGATCTGTAGTTCGAAGCGAAAAACATCTGGTGTGAAACTCTCACACGACTTTTCTCTTGCCAATGCAAATAATAAACCATATAACCTAACATTAGTTATAGAACATTAGAAATAAATGAAAAACTAACCTCAAACAACATAACCTTATTTTAATCATGAGTGAATGATGCAAAATAAAAATCAACCTTTGTTTGGCTTAATAATACGGAAAACTCACTCTTTCACGATAAACTGGGGTCTGTAGAGAAAATTTTAAAAATAAAAGTTGTAGATTTTATAATTTCCTATGAATTTGATTATACATTTTTGTAGTAAAATGCATATTAAGGCCGAAATCTTAAAAAATCATTGTTTTACATATTTTCATTAAAATTTTTAATGACTTTTATTATTATTCATTTTTTGCTCTAAAATGCATGTTAAGACTGCAACCATGGTAAAAAAAAAACATTACTTTCTACGAGAGCACAGCTCCAAGAATTTCAGCAGACATGGCGCCTACCCTATCTTGTAGAGCATAAAAAATGTAGTGAATTAGGCGATTTTTAGAAAAATCAAGGATCCGTTTTTGAGAAAATCGCTAAAAAGTGAAAAATGACACGTATAAACTATTATTACTTCCGGTTGACCGATTTTAATGAAAATGTTCGTGTCGGGTCCTCTGGAGGTACCTAACTTTATTTGTAAGTTTCAAATTCAGACGATGTTACATTCTTGAGATATTTCGTTTACACACACACCAATCGATAAAACCATGTTTTTTTGGGGTTTGGGGTCTGAAAACATCTGGTTAAAACTCTTCTTCTTCTTTTTCTTTGGCCTCGCCTCTTCCCATTACGCGGGGTCGGTTTTCCCAATCAGAGAGCTCCATTTGTTACGCTCCTGTGCGTCTTCCTCGGATAAGCCCAACATTTTCATGTCTCTTTGGACATTCGTCATCCACGTGGTAAGGGGTCTACCCCTTCCTCTCCACCCTGTAGCCATGGAAAGGCACCTCTTCACGACATGATCATCCGTTCTCCTGAGCACATGACCATACCATCTCATCCTGGACTCTCGCACCTTTTCTGCTATATTAGCAACTTTGAAGGTTCCCCTTATATGCTCATTCCGCACCTTATCCTTCAATGTGACTCCTCCCGCCCATCGCAGCATGCGCATCTCTGTAGTGTGGAGTTTCTGTTCATGCACTCTCTTAAGTGCCCAAGCTTCGCTGCCATAGACAAGTGCTGGTCTAACTGCCGCTCTGTAGACTCTTCCCTTTATTTTTATGGGCACTTTTGGGTCACACAGAACCCCAGTCAGCATACGCCACTTGTTCCAGCCCGATGTTATTTTATGCACTATTTCAGCCTCCATGGATCCATCCTCTGAGATCACTGCCCCCAGATACTTGAAAGTTTTAACTCTGGGCAGGGGAGATGCCTCAAGTTTGATGTCTCCACTCCATGAGTCATCAGGATCAAAATCACAAAACATGTACTCTGTTTTCGTTCTACTGATGCGCAACCCATTTTGTTCCAGTGCCTTTCTCCAATTTTCCAAGTTCTCTTGAATCCCCTGCAGGCTATTTGATATAAGGGCTACATCATCAGCATACAAAATGTTCCATGGAGTCTCCTTTTGAATTTCCAATGTCAAGTAGTTCATGACAGTATTAAACAACAAGGGACTTAAAACTGGATTAAAACTCGATTTAGAAAAATTAATATGAAAACATCCTTCATATATACTCGCATAGCCAAGAGGAAGTAAAAATACTGCCATGGTGCCAAATTTTCGAAAACTGAATTTTTCCTGATCTTCGTGTTAGATGATTTGATGTCGTCCGGGGAACATAGATTTAGAAATGGTCTTTGTAGGACATTATTTTCCCTCGTATAGAAACAATTTTATTGCCAATAACGGGCAGGTGAAGTGTTAAATTAATTGCACTCGATCTGTTCGTTCCAGGGCTACAAAAAATAGTTCTATTTCATATCACATAGTCACCCAATTAGTTATATGACTGAACTGTTAAATAACAGCAGAGTTAGAGGGGTTAAAGACACTAGTCAGGAGTTGTCTCCTCTGAGATTAATGAATTTCACTATACAGCCAGACCCGGTGGTGAATCAAGTGAAGGGGTTATTTTCAGGGTGGAAAGTGGGTGCTTTTCGGAAGGCCTGGTATGCTGATAAGTATACTCTTTCAACTCAGTGAGGAAGGTAACAGTAAACCACCTCACTTTTTGTTTTTACTTAGTAAAACCTCTACAGGTTCAAACCGGCTTTTTGGCTGATGACCTAAACAACAACACCCCAACGAACTAAAGATTGCAGATGAGATCTAGCCAATAACAGCCAAGGTCGGGTGTGATGTTGCCCCTTCGGTAAGTCATCAATCTAAGTTTTTCCATCGATCTCCAGCTGACATTTTGTTAGGGTTCCATCCACAACGTGACAACGCAGTATTAACAAAAGTCAGTTGGCTCTGTGCTGTGATCTAGGTCACTATGCTCCGCCTTCATCTGCAATCTCTAGTTCGTTAAGCTATAAATGACTGTACTCATTACAGTGATGACTGTACTGTAGTATTTAATAATGATTAGAAACTTAGCGTTTTATTTACTGGAACCTGCACCACCATCAACTTCGACCGGTGGGCAAATACTTAAATGTGATTTAAAAAATAATCAAAAAATTGGTGGGCGCCAGCTCTGTCAGCAGAGCATGAGAGAAATAAATAAATAAGACTAAATGTTCTTACCTAAAGTAAACATTTAATGAATAATATACTACTAATTACATTAACTAACTATTTAACAAAACAATTCTTAAATACCCTAACTACTTTATATTATAGCCAACCTTTTTTGCCGCGATGTTAATATAAAAACAAGAAATTAAAAACCTTAATAAATATACGAATGAATTTACCTTGAATTAAATATGTGTCCCCTTTCTTTATCTTCTCTTTGTTTCGTCACTCCTCTTTCTCCCGCACTCCTCGTTCTTCTAGTCTCTTCTTCAAATTCTGCTCCTTCTTAACTAACCGTTTCACTCTTTTAAGTCCCAAGGGAACTGAATGTAAATTTCCTGGGTCCGAACCAAAAAATCTCTGATTGACAACCCTCACTCTCCCACCGACCGTTCAATCAACCTGGAGAGCCATCGGTAAGGAGAACTACCCCAATGATTGGCTGTGAGTCGGTAGGTGGAAGAAAGGCCCAAAACGCAGGGAGAAATACCCCGGCCTTATGAATATCATATGGTTGACCGTTGGCTACATTTACAACTTATTGTCTTAACTACTATTCTAATGTAACTTATTCTAACAATGGGGCTTTCCCCCTAATATTATTTAATGGCTTGTACCGAGTAATGGAAGTTTTAGTAATTGGGAATTACCATAACTTTCACTGTTTGTACAATTGTACATTTTACAATGTTACAAACCCTTTTTGACAAAACCGTAAGTGAGTAAAAGTACAGTATAGTATTGTACTACGCAGTAAAGTATTATGATCTACACTTGCCGCTATGTGCGGATTTAGCTGTGCGCTGTAATTTTTGGAACTACTTCAGTTAACTGGGAACTCGGTTAACCGAGGCTGTCCAGTTAACCGGGAACTCGGTTAACCGAGGCTGTCCAGTTAACCGGGAACTCGGTTAACCGAGGCTGTCTGTACATATTTCTAAATATCAGACCGAAATGTTTTGAAGATCCTGAAAGAATTTATAAATAGAAAAGTTATCTTTGGTGGATTATCAACTAATTGGTTCATGTTTCCTGGAAAGCATTCGTTAGGGACTTTTTGCAGTTAAGCAGATAAGGTAAAAACCTTTTCCTAGTATCTTTTTGTTGTTATTTCTGGAAAAGTAAGTGTGCGTGCCCTTGCTTATTATGTAACTTGGTTTGCCGTTGTCATAGTGATGACGAGAAAGAAGTATTAAGGAGGGGAAAATGTTATTGTGGATGTAGTGAACTCCTTTCCTCTAACATCGTCTACAATGTCTACACAACGTAGTGAAGCAGCCAACAACATACAAGAGTACAGTCGGTGCTTCTGCTGCCGCTACGTTCGGGCGTACCCTATGAATAAATGAGTTCCAACCCCCACGCCTAAATTGCTCTCTACCGCCACGATACCGAAACCCTCTCGTCCTATTCTGGCTCTATCAGTACTCCATCTTCTACTATTCACTCGCTCCGGCGTTGCTCATCCCTCCACCCACCTCCGTAACCACTATCACACCCTCTTCAATTCAAATAAACAATCTCTGCTGTTGCTTGGTCGCTCTATATAAATATCGCTCGACTTACATATTTATTGGCTAATATTTTTATATACCCTTTTCTTCATCTGGTTACATATTTTACTAGTTCGTTCTAATTCTCTTTTCTTTCTACCATTTATTTATAATTTTATCCACTTATATTTTCTTTTTTCTTAAATTATGTGTGCCTTACCTCTTAATATTATTTGTAGGTTTTCTTTTTCCTTTCTCTTGCCTATATGATTATGTTGTTTAGGTCATCAGCCGAAAGGCTGGTGTCAACCTGTAGAGGTTTTACTAAGTAAAACGTGGTGTGAGGTGGTTTAACAATACCTTCCTCACTGACTGGAAAAGTACGCTTATCAGCATGCCGGGCCCTCTGAAAAGCACATATTTTACTCTCTGCAAATGACACCTTCACATCATTCACCACAGGGTCTGGCTGTAAAATGAAATTCATTACTTTCAGAGAAAATAACTCTTGATTAGTATCTTTTACACCTTTACTATATTGTAAATACCTATACTATAATATTAAGGGAGTTAATTGTAGGGGGAGGCAAAGGTTAGAATATATAAAGCAAATTACGGAAGATGTAGAGTGTTGCAGGTATGTAAATATAAAACGACTTGCGCGAGATAGAATATCTTGGAGAACTCTATTAAACCAGTCAAGAGACTGATGACAAAAACCTTACTCACTAATTGTATAACTTTCCAAACACCTGCCTCTTCATGACCCATGTCTTATATCCCACAAGGTTCCTATTAACATGGTGTACTCTTCCAAATTCCGTTCCAGATAGACTAACTTCTCAATCATGGAAATCCCAGTGCAATCCCTGATTTTCCTCAATTAGGAGGACAACTGTCCTTCTGAATTTCTCCTTTAATAAGTATAAACTAATGCAGTTTTTTTCCATTGCGTTCAAAAGACTCCTGGAGGAGTATAGGACATGTCAAGAAGTGTATCACCTGAAATACATGTTGCAATTACACATTGTTCTACTTTTCGAAAGAAATTCTTGTAGACTATGCTACAAAGAGTTTTACCAATCAAGTAATGTTTTTAAATCTTTTTTGAAGGGAAGCAAAATGATCACAACATTTTAAAAATAGGGGTCATTTATTGATGTATTTTCTCTCCACATAAGTAGGCTTTTGTTCAAACAATTTTGTGGTGTGTTTACCCACGTAATAATCGTTTCTGTCTCTTGTGTTATGATAGTGGACATGAAATTTTGCATAAAAGTATTTTGCCTAACATATTCATTACCAGCTCGAAGAACATGTCTCATGTACGCAATTTTTCTTCTTTTGTTATTACTTGCTTTTGGTCTAGGTGAAATATAAGTGAGTTAATTTACCGCGTAGGGTTTTTGAATTGGTTTGTTTTTATGTGTGTTAACAAAATTTAGTACATCAAATCGGTCAACCGGAAGTAATAATTTATTCGTGCAATTTTTATTTTTTTATGATTTTTAAAAAACGGGTCCGACGATTTTGTTTAAAATCGCCACAGCTACTAATACAATTTTTTGTTCTACGAGATAAGTTAAGCAGGATTTCTGCTGAAATTCGTAGGAGGTGTGCTCTCGAGGTGTGTTTATTCTTAAATTGCGGCCTTAGTATGCATTTTCGGACAAAAATGTACAGGCCGAATGAAAGTTGGTGTTGTTTGGGTAGCCAACCGAAAGGCTGGCTTGAATCTCTCTAAAGGCTTTACAAAATAAAGCGAGGAGTAAGGTAGTTTACCATGCCTTCCTCACTGAGTAGAAAAGTAGCCTATGCTTATCAGCATACCAGGCCCTCCGAAAAGCATCTACTCTCTACCCTACAAATGACACCTTCACTTCATTCACCGCAGGGTCTGGCTGTATAATGAAATTCATTACTTTCGGAGGAGATAACTCTGACTAGTCTATTTTACACCTCTACCTCTTCTGTTTTTAAACGCTTCAGTCATATAATTGCCTGACCATTTGATAAGAAACGGAACTGTTTTAACACTCCACCAGCCTGTTATGGGCAATAATTAAAATTACCTATACAATATTTGACCCACCGGGTTGATCTAGAGGTAAAGTCGTCGCTGCGAATCAGCTGTTTAACAGCTGGTTTTCGGAGACGAAGGTTCTTGGTTCAAATCCAAGCAAAGGTAGTTACTTTTTTACGGGTTTGAATACTAGACAGTGGTTACCGGTGTACTTTTATGGTTGGGGTTCAATTGACCATATTCTCAGAAATGTTTGTTTTTTGTTTTACGTCTGACTGTTCTGTAATTCTCAGGAATGGTCGGCCTGGGTCTGTACAAGACTAGACTTCATTTCCATGTCATACACATCATCCTCATCTCATTGGGTCACTGGGTTGCTTATTGTTCTGAATTGAACAGATTGATTGTACACACAATAGGGATAAAGAAAAGTACAAAATTAAAAAACCTACAACTTTTAATTCAACCGTTTTTTTTCTACAGAACTTTGTTTAGCGTCAATTTAGTGTCAATGGATGAGTGAATGATCACTCATATTAAAATTAGTTTATGATTTACATTGGCTAGAAACAATCGTTCAAGTGTTTTACATTATTTTTTTTTATTTTTTGTGAGTTTTTTTATTTTGAGATTTTAAACACGCGAGTCTGTAAAGTTCGATGTGAAAGGTTTTGATGTACTATATTTCTCTATAGTTTTTTTAATCACCTTTTTTCATTTTGGATTTTATTTTATGTCACGTTCAAGCTGAAACAAACTGTTTTGTTTTTTTATTGTGTATTGTATTTGTCATGTTTCGACATCTCTATTAATTTTTTTGAGCAGTGCTTCTACTCTTTTGTAATAGTATGACATTTTCTATCAGAATTTGCTGTTTTGTATGCTGTGATTTCAAAGAGAAGCAAAGTTAATATTATTAAAGTAGATTTTATGTTCATGATTCAGCTATACCGCTCTATCTAGTCTTTGTGATAAAAACTATTAACTTTATTAAAATTTCCCTTTGTTATTTTTTACTTACTGTAGTTGTTACTTGTTAACATAAAATGGACTGGTCATAAAAGATGGTTATTGTTATTGACATGCAATTGAATTTTCTCTTTTTTAACTTTTAAGTACGTTGTCATATTCACAGTTTCATAGTTGTTTGATTAAAATTTCAATGTATGTTATTTACTACCTACCTTTTATGTTTAACTAAAATTTGCGTTAATTTCACCGGTGGAGTTTGATGTTTAGGGTTTAATTAAAAATACTCTCTCGAGAATGGTCGGCCTTAGTCTGTACAAGATTATACGTCATTTACACGTCATACATTTCATCCTCATCTCATTGGGTCATGGGGTTCCTTATTGTTCAACATTGAACAGATTGCAACGTACACACTTAAGAAATAAAGAAAATTTTAACCTCGGAGGTTTGCATGATAAATATGGTTTATCTGTTTTCCCGGTTTCACTCCGCACTTGGAATTTTTCTAAACATTACTTTGTCACCGTCGCTTCCTTTGATTAGGTACTGTGCGCCGGGGCGACAAAGCTTCCGACATACCGACAGAGGGAACCCAACTATAGTTCCGAGAAGGGTGGTAGACCTGTGTCGGCTCTTCAGAGGGCTAGTAACCGCCTTTAACGCAGCGATCTGGTGACTATATAAGAACGCTCCATTGAGCCCGATCATGATTCCATTCCACTCTATAGCTTCTACCAGACTCCACCATCGGCACACGGCTACCGGACTCCAATGAAGACCCATCGTCGACCCCACCATAGAGAAGATGATGCTTCCGTTGGCCGATCGGACACCATCGACCATCCGGTCCCTCGACTGAGCATTGCGCCTACCAGATCCTGTTGAAGCAGCCATCGATGCACTACTGCCAGGGAAGAAGATGACATCTTCGCTGAACGACGACACGCCGTGTCGCCCACTTCCTCGACCGCCATGACGACTACGACCGACTCTTCCCCCGTAGACGACCACCGCTAAAATAGCCCTTTCCAGGGCCCTAAACACTTAACGTTTCCCCACGCCGCTTAATGTCGCTCTCCGGTTACAACTTCATGAGTATTAATTCCAATTCTTATATGTGGCTCTTAAATTATATGGTTCGCTTTTAAAGTAAAAAAATAATATTGTATAGTTTACTCCTAAATCTTTTAATACCTAGTAAATACAGTCGATCTTCTACAACTCGAATTTTCTATTTCTCGAATTGAATTTCAGTTCACTTTAACCTTCCTTTGCGTTTATAATGTAAAAAGTCATCTATAACTTGAATTCCGCCATTTCTCTAAGTTGAACTAATTATTTCGTTTCTTTTGACAACATTTTTCCACAGTTCTTAAAACAGCGGTTTCGGTCTTTTGAAAAATGTAGGTGCAGTGCTGCTTCTTTCATTATAAGAGGATATGTTCGACCATAAAAGGGAACATACCTTCAAAGTCATCTGGTTGCCTTTGTACATGTCTAACAAGCGTAAACCAAAACAATGAATTTCTTTAAATCGACGAATCTTTGATCGACCACAAAACAATAGAACCATAGTGTGTCGGTACACAATGTACCGTATTCAGCATGTCCTGCGTAATTTTGGAATACTGAATACAATATTTGTACAGTACTTAACACTGCAGCTAATAGCTAAGCTAAATGCAGCGTACAGTAATGTATTACGAAATAACGCATGTGCAGTTGGCCTACATATTGCTCATCTTGTGGGGTACCCTACTGTATTAGCCTATGTGGAATATTCTGTTTTTGTTTTCTTAATAATTCCTTTGTTTTTATTTTTCCATGACTCGAAATTTCTGTAACTGGAATTGTTTTCCTATCCTTTTAGGATTCGAGTTATAGAAATTCGACTGTTGTAATTTTTAATATTCAATATAGACGATTTATTAGGGGAGAGAGATTGGCTCGAAATTGGGATTTGTCAGACGGGAATTTGCGATGGTAAAGGACGCTTTTTCTAGTGGACAGGAGTAGGCTATTTCTATTTTTTAATTTTTACTGGGATTGATAAAAAATTAAATTAATTTTATAGGAAATCGTGAAATGGCAGTTTTTTCTTAAGTTTATGAGGCCATGTTGTTGTGTAAATTGCTCTAACAGCAGGCTGTACAGGGCGTTTAGCGTAGTGCAGGACTCTGAATGATCTCCTCCAGGATGGGGGTAAGGACGTAGTTTTGTTTTATCCGAGGCGGCGAGAAAACTCATGTTCACTCCCTCACGATAGGGAAGTAATGTTGGACTCAATTGAGGCGTCTTCGTCCAGCCCCAAGGAGGCCGCAATCGCCTACCAACCAAAAACCCGCCGCCTGGCCACTTGATCCGACATCAGCAAACAACCCGCCACCTCCCTCGGAACTTTTTATACAATACTACAGAGGAAATGTCGGATTAATAAATTTACACACTGTCAGCGGGGCGTTGATGGGAACCGTAGCCTAATTCCCCTCTTGCTGTCACTGACCAACACTCACTCTCTCACTTTCATTCATCTCTTTCATCACCAGCTCAGGAAATTTGTGTGCCTACTTTATGAGATCGGGACAGGATTGATTTACTGTGGGAGAGGGCGATTCCGCTGATCTCTAGATGTCTTCTCTCTCCGCAAACTGAGCGACCAACTTCCAGCTCTCCTCATCCCGCAACATCGCTGCCTCTACTATCTCTGGGATCCACTGTGCAACGCCTATCTTCTCAGATGTCTCCATTCTTTCGAGGCCAAAATAGGGACATCTCTCAAAAATATCCGCCATGGACTCCTCCTCTTGTTGTGGACGGTGAAAACGACGAACGGGCTCAGTGAATCGCTCTTATATAACCAGAGGGGCGGTTACTAGCGGACAAAGATCTATCGGCCTTGTCGGAATTATTGTCGGCTTCCATCAGTCAGTATGTCGGACGATTTGTCGGCCGGGAGCACCGTACTTAATCAAAGGAGACGACAGTGACAGAAAATACATACAGACTTTTAAAATTGTTCAGGAACTGTAGGTCATTACATTATAAAGCCTAATCTGATTTCCATAAACTTATTTTTGAGTCATTCATAATTAATGAAACCAGTTCAAAAGTACTATACATATTTTATCATTCATTATCCTAGGATAATCATAATATAACTGTAAAACTAAACAATTTATTCCAGCCGGTGTAGCTGAGCTTTGAACTGTGAATTCTCTTGTTTTATTTTTCTGTTTGGGGTGGTATGTTTTTCCTTTTTTTTAATTCAATTAAAACTGCACGAATAAAACTGGATGAGTAAAAACTCTCTGCATGTTTGATACGTTAGTACTGTTATACCCGTTTTGGTTGGTTTCCCTTTGTTGCGGATAAAAAGTAGAAAAGTTTTTTAATGAAGTTTTTTTACTTATTTATTTTTGTTAACCAACAGTTTTTTATTTTAATTGTTACCCTTTGAACTTTTACTAAATATTAATTGTTTTTAATTGCTGTTATTCTTTGATAAATGATTATTAGTTTTGCTTATTATTTAATCTTTTAGTATTATAAGTTTGTTTATTGAGTGTTCATTATTAATTAAAATATTAATTAATGTGAGTTTTAAAAATTATCAAAAGTTTTTTTATAATTGAACTGGTAAACCGCACTACCTTGTTAGCTAATTTTAAGCAGTACTAGATTTCACTAACCGTATTTTAAATTTATCTTATGTTGTAATAATTTTTTATTAATTTTTTGACGCTATTATTTACTAGTTAATTACATATAATTTAATGACGTATAAATTACCTCGTCATAATTTTAGTATTTATTTGCAACAAGGGTGTACTTTTATTGTGTTTTTCCAGAACTACATAACTTTCTGTAGCATTAACTTAAAAATTAATTTATTTTAAGCCAGCAGGGAATCAATACAATAAAAAAATGTGGTGTGAAACACTTAAACGATTTTCTCTTCCTAATTAATATAACCTGTATTTAATCATAAGTGAATGACGCAAAATGAAAATCAACCTCTGTAGGACTTAAAAGTACGGAAAGTCACTTCTTTTTAACTTCTTAAATTCCCTCTCCTGTCGGAGGTCGGAAATCTTCATCATTTTGCCAACCTTATTCGCTGCTGCACCCAAACCGTATTACTGCAACCAAACCAGCTTCCGTATTACTGCAACCAAACCAGCTTCTCAGGTTCTTCTACCAGAATGCCCGTTGTCTGCCAACGTTCTGCATCCGGTTTATTTTCCTCTGCATGATTAGTTAGTGTAAGGTGTGATATTTAGGCCCTCTAATCACACGACCAAGATATTGAAGGTTTCTCCTCATCGCTGTCTCAAGCAACGTACATTCCCCCCCCCCCCCCCAATTCCAAGAAATAGGCAAAACTCTTTTAATTTAAATAAAAATTTAATATTTTTGAAAAAAACATCCCGTCCTGCTCAAACACGTGAATAAAATTATTCTTTACTCATTACGTTGTCCTTCTTGACATATAACAGGCACGCTTACAAAATACACGACGGTGTAAACAAAAAATATATAAAAAATTTCGGAAAAATTTGAAATAAATTTGAAACGGTTCCATGTACCTGAAAATTTCACTGGACAATAAAAATACGCCTCCGTTGTTCTATTACCCTATATAAAAGCATTTACAATCAATTTTATACAAAAATAAAATGTTTTTTTAAATGTTAGTATAAACCCAGTTTTCCGCCTTTCCGCCAACTCTCTTCTTTCCCTCTGACAAATAGTAATTATTTTCCTGAATATTATTTCGGTTACAACGGATAATTATAGTTATAGATGTTATTATAATGTGTTGTTTAGGTCACCAGCCGAAAGGCTAGTTTGAACCTCTAAAGGGTTTACTAAGTAAAACGAGGAGTGAAGTGGTTTACCATTACCTTTCTTACTGAGTGGAAAAGTATGCTTATCAGCATACCAGGCCCTCCGAAAAGCATCCACCTTCCACCCTGCAGATGACACCTTCACTTCATTCACCACAGGGTCTGGGTGTATAATGAAATTCATTATTCTCAGAGAAGATAACTAACTCTGACTAGTGTCTTTCACACCTGTATTTCTTCTGTTCTTAAATGCTTCAGTCATTTAATTGGCTTACCATGTGATAAGAAACAGAACTATTTTTTTAGCCGTAGAACTAGCAAATAGAGTGCAAATAATTTAACACTCCACCTGCCTGTTATGGACAAGGTTACTATAACAATAATAATAATCTTTATTCCACTTTTTATAATACAATATAAAAGCAAAATACAGAAATCAGTATGCAGAATGTAACCTAAATAAAATTACACTAATGCACCGTAAATTAAAAACAATGAAATTCTGTCAAATTAAACGAAATAGGAATTTTATATAAAATGTGGAACTATATTTTATCCCATGGAACCGTGCAGCACGTTAAAACATAAATTTAAATTGTGATTGAACTTTGCCCGATCCATTCAAGTTACAATAAATGTTCTTTGTTTGTTAGATAAAACTTGCTAAATACGAGGGTTATCCAGAAAAAAACCTCCGTTTTGAAATAAAAAGTAAACGAGTGAAGATACAAAAACTTTATTATATACATATTAAAACTACAGTTTTTCTATATTTTTCGACATAGTCGCCAAATAGATTCAAGCACTTGTCGTACCTTGGAACAGTCTTTGAAATACCCTCTGCATAAAAATCTGCCGCCTGTGAATGTAGCCAACCATTCACGGCGTTTTGAAGCTCTTCGTCATTGGCGAACCGCTGAGATGCAAGCCACCGCTTCATGTTCGGGAACAGGTGAAAGTCACTAGGAGCCAAGTCCGGGCTGTATGGCGGATGATCGAAAACGTCCCATTTAAACTTGGCCAAAAGTTCATTTGTTCTTCGAGCTGTATGAGGGCGAGAAAACAAATGAACTTTTGGGCAAGTTTAAATGGGACGTTTTCGATCATCCGCCATACAGCCCGGACTTGGCTCCTAGTGACTTTCATCTATTCCCGAACATGAAGCGGTGGCTTGCATCTCAGCGGTTCGCCAATGACGAAGAGCTTCAAAACGCCGTGAATGGTTGGCTACATTCACAGGCGGCAGATTTTTATGCAGAGGGTATTTCAAAGACTGTTCCAAGGTACGACAAGTGCTTGAATCTGTTTGGCGACTATATCGAAAAATAGAGAAAAACTGTAGTTTTAATATGTATATAATAAAGTTTTTGTATCTTCACTCGTTTACTTTTTATTTCAAAACGGAGGTTATTTTCTGAAGAACCCTTGTACTACTATAGGTATCTCTGTAGCAAAAGCTGAGTTGGAGGATACCATCCATGAAAATACAACGTCAAAGATGTAGCAACGTATAGACTACATTAACAAAAATATAGACTACCTATATAAAAATACAGCAGAGATAAAATAAGAAAATGAATACAATTTACGACTATCTTTAACCGCAAAGCAGAAGCGGAAAACTAATCAAAAGTAACTATAGAAAAAAGTATCAGTCACATGTATTGTACATATTAACAAAAAAAAAAAAAAAAATCTGGTGTGAAACACTCACACAACTTTCTCGTGCCAATGCAAATATTTAACAATATAACCTAACATTAGAAACAAAAAAATATCAATAAAAAAAAAAACCTTAATCACGAGTGAATGATGCAAAATGAAAATCAACCTCAGTTTGGCTTAAAAATATTGAAAATCACTCTTTCACCCTAAACTAGGCTCTGTAGAGAAAAATACTTTATATAAAAGTTGTAGATCTTTTAATTTCCTATAAATTTGATTAGTATGGACTTTTGTCGTAAAATGCATACTACGGCTGAAATCTTAAAAAAATTATTTTTTTACAGATTTTCATGACAAAATAGAAAACCACTAATTACTGCTAAACTAAGCGTTGTACAAAAAAAATGTTCGAAATAAACGTTGTAGATTTTTAAATTTTCTACAACTTTTATTAAATAAGGCGATTTTTTAAAAAAATCCTAAGAGCCGTTTTTGAGGAAATCGCAAGAAAGTGAAAAATGACTTTTTTATTTTTGGTTTAACGTCCGACTGTTGAAAAATGACACGAATAAACTACTACTTCCGGATGACCGACTCCGATGAAAATGTTCGTGTCGGGTCTGGCGCGCGCGCTGACACACACACACACACACACACACACACACACACACAGAACAATCGCTAAAAACATGTTTTTTTGGGTTCAGGGGGTCTGGAAAACGTGTATATCCGGTGAAAACTTAAGTTCGAAAAATCTACATGAAAACAATATTTTCCTTCTTATATATTCATATAGGCAAGAGAAAGTAAAAACTTAATAGTAAATAAAGTACCTAAGTGAAACAGACTAACATCAGAAACTCGTACAAAGTTCACATTTTTGTTGTTCTAACTTCCGGAACACCGTGTAATTAATATATCAACTGTATTTATTTTGCTGTTATCACAATTTACTTTGACTGTACTGATAGATTAAATATTATTTATCGCGTCGTAATGTGTCAGACAGTTAACTGTTTTCAGGTCATCGGGTAAGCTTAAATTAGTTACCAGTAACTAAACCTCAGCCGACCCTTAATCCACCCGACCGTTTCGTCTCAAACCACGTAGTGCCTATTTTACCAATGGTCACATACAATATGCTGCTATAACATGTTATCGATCTGCTTAAGGTAGGCTATTCCACATTGCAGTCTCTGTTCTCTATACGATTACATTATTATGTATGTCTACAATATTACCTACATTGGCATGCGTTATTACTACAGCGTATAAACAGTACTAATATTGTGTACATGATTATTAGTTTCTAGTGTTATGTATTTTAAAATAATTCCGAAAGTGTTTGTTTTAGCGGTTCTTTTTGAAACTTTACAAATTAGTTGTTACATGAAAGTTGCTACAATTGATTATACTGTATTTCTTTTAAGCTGAGATCTACTGTAAACAACATTTTACGAAGTTAGGGTAAGCGCACAGTGAACGCTGGTCGCTTACAAGCGGGAGCCTGCTAGTATACTGTGGACAATTTGAACTGGCACAACTCTAGCTCTACGTGTACACACAGTTCCGCATAAAGTATGTCCATAACCTATTCTTTCAGCAAGGTCTACAAATTTTAATGTACGCAAATGCCTACAGCCTTATTTCAATGGACGAACATACAAATAATTATTTCATTTTAAAATATGTATTTAATTTCTCCCAGTAAAAATTCAAATTAGCCTATAAATTACAAGAATTAAACTGCAAAAACTCACTAAACTATACTCTACAGACGCACGCAAATAACTAAAGAAATTGGTCTGAATATATAATGAACAGAAATTTATTTATGAAAACAAATTAGTCACATCATTACGTCTGACAGATTAATAATAACAACAACAGTGAAATCAAAGCGTAGTGACCATGCGTGAGTCGCATATTACAGTAGCGATTGTATACTTGTGTGACTGTACCGTTGTTGCAAGGCGAGGGACGAAGAGTGGAGTAGATAAAGACCGAAGCTGCTTGTGCCAATTCGAATTGTCCAAGGTATAGGAATATGCCATTATATTTTAATCGGTAGTCTCATAGTAAACGCTGATATTGAAAGCTGCGCGCTGGTCATCTGCGCGTATCAGCTCATAGATTTGTTTTGTATAAACCTGCCTGCTGCGTGCTGGCAGGTTGCTAAGTGTACTTGGCGTCATATATTACGTATTCATAAATAATATCAATTTGTTAATTAATTATATGTATATATTAGCGAGTTTGTTTTACAGCTGTCGTCGTCTCTCGCATCCTAATACCCTCCACATTTGTCTGTCCAAGCAGTCATTGTCTGTCAGTCCTCTCGCCTGCATCGCCACCTCCATGCCATACTGCCAGGAGTGCTTCGGCCTTCCTCTTTTCCGGCTTGACTCAGGGACCCAGTCCAATAATATCTTTGGCCATCTCTCAGGAGGCATTCTCTTCACATGCCCATACCACTTCAAACTCTTTGCCTCTATCCAATCGGCAATATTCTCAGTCAGACCCATCTTCCTTCGAATATCATCATTTCTCACTCTGTCCATTCTTGTATATCCACAACATCGCCTCCAATAATCCATTTCCAAATCCTTGAGCTTAGCTTCATACCTTTTATTCACCTCCCAAGTTTCTGCACCGTATGTTCCAATGGTTTCAATGACTGTGCTGTAAATGCGAATCTTATTTTTCTTTATTATTTTTCCATTCCATAGGACACTGTTCAACTGCCTTATTGCTGACCGCGCTTGACCAATTCTTGCATTTATTTCCTCATTGCTTCCCCCATTTGACGATAGCACAACTCCGAGGTATTTGAATCTTCTTGTTGCCTTTATGATTTCACCTCCAAGACTCAAATCCTTAGCATTTCCTCCAACAACTAATAATTAATTATAACATAGGTTTATAAAAATAACTTTAACCCTTTCAGTGCCGAAACAATAATTAAAAGTTTGCTCTCAAGTGCCATTTAATTGAATAAAGGTGTACAAAAAGTGCCAGCCCTTATTTCGGAAACTTAATGGAAGAAAAATTAATGGAATAATGTATTTTGAAATCGCCTCCGTGACTTAGTGACTAGCGCGGTAGCCTGCAAAGCGTCAGGTCCCCAGTTCGATTCCCGGCTAGGGTCTGGAAATTTTAACACGTTAAAACCACCGTTAAGGTACCAAAACCACACTAGTTGCTAATGACTAAGCTGTCGATGCGACTTTAAATAAACTAAAAAAAAACTATTTTGAATATTTTTAGCGTTAGAACGATTTCTTTTTTATGAACATAATACAAATTAATTTTTAACAGAAAATTTTATTTTTTTGTATCGTTGAAATTTTGGTTGGCAATGGCATACTTTCGCCAGCAAGTTTTCGAAATAAGGGCTGGCACTTTGTGTAGGTACACCTTTATTCAAATTAAATGCCTTTAGATCAAATTTTTAAATATTGTTCGGCACTGAAAGAGTTAAGCAACCGAATTTTCGCTATATCTTTGATGTTTAACGTCAGATTAAAAAAAAATTAAATATCCTTTTTCACAACAATAAGGCTAACATTTTAGATAATAAAAAGCCTTTCGAGAAAAACAGTTTTGAAAATTTCATTTGGCCGCCATTTCGAAAAATACGGAAATTTTTAGAGTACATAAGTGCAAATATTTGTACAAAATTTCAATAAAGATTTTCAATACTTTCACGTGATAAAATACAAAATGACGGATAAATTTTTTTGTGGTTTAACGTCCGACTGTTTTGCAATTACTGCTAATGCAGACGGTGAGAAGGGTGATAGATGAAAATGAGAGATGAAAAAATGCCGGACCTGACCGGGAATTGAACCCGGGACCCCGGCGTAGAAGCCAGTTGCGCTAACCACTACGCCAACGGATAGAATGAGAACGAAGGTTTAATCGACAATTTTTCCTATGATATATTTTGTTTGATATATTTTGTTATGCGAAAATAAAGCGTTTTGAAACATCCAGTGTAACTTGTACTGCAGTTTTAATTTATTTATTTTTGTTTTTTTTTGTTTCAGGTTTACCAATCGTCGAGCCTTTAAATTGTCATCCACTGCTTGAAGAATGTGCTGAACGGTTTCGATTTTTCGTGTGCGTATTCGTAATTCCGCGGTAATTCATAACGGAACAAATTATATAAAGTGTTTAACGTGTTTCGCGTTCGGGAGGACCTACGTTATCGTTTCATCTCGTTTTGTGTCGTGTAGGGATAGTTGAACTGTGTGTTAGTGCAAGCAAAACATGACAACCAGAACAATTCCGTATTGTTTCGTATTGTATCAGTGCTTACCGAAGTTTATAAAAGTATTTTTAGGGTTATTTTTTATATAATTATTTTATTTTTAGGTTAGAAAGGTTTTTATTATTTATTTATTAAAGATTATTGTGACGTATTGTTTTTATCTAAAACTAAACCAGTATGTTTATTAGTTCGTGATTATTTATTAATTTTTTAATTCTGCGTTTTCGTTTGTTATTTGTGTCGACGTTTAACGTATAAACGTTCTACCTGGTCACAGCAATGCGGAAAGAAGTTTCTGGCCATGTAGTTGGGTCGAAGAGAGCCTCTCGAACTTCTAATGTCCATAAACCGACTGTGAAAAGAGCTGCTTCTGAGGGTGAAACTGAGAAGAAAAAGAAGTCGGGTAATGCGTCGCTCCCATTAGCGGTAGTGGTTGTTGAAGTACAGAGAGGAAAATCAAGCGGTGGAGTGGATTCAAAGGTTAAAAAGAAATCATTAACCGTTAAAACATTACCTGTTAAAAAAATAACAGGTTCTAAAAAAATTACTGGAGATCATATCGATATAAAAAGCCGACCAATGAAACCCAAAAAGGATGTCGGTGCGCCTAAACAAGTAAAAATTAAAGCTAAAAAAGGAGAAGTTAAAGTTAAAAAGTTAACTAAAGCCGATAAAAAGAAAATCGATAAAGTACCTAAAAAACAACAGAAGAAAATCATCCTTCCGAACGATACACCAAGTAGCCCATTGACCGTAGTTATCACTGAATCTGAACCAGTCCAACCAATTGTTATTCCTGCTGGAAAGAAACCAAAGTTATTGAAAAAACAAAACATTTCACCTTCCAAAAAGATCGGTGTAGTTTCTGGTAAAATCGGTAAAAGAAAAGACAAAGTTGCTAATAAAATGGTAGCCGCAAAACAAGGACGGAAAATTGTAAAAAAAGAGATCGGGAAAAATTCTCCTGGTATTTTAGAATCATTGACTAGTGATGTTTCTGAAGAAGTTGTGCCGGTTGTAAAGAAAGGTACACCCGGCAGAAAACCTAAAAATGTGGAAAAAATTGATCTGTCACCTAAATCACCTGTGTCTATGAATAGAGATTTATCTCCATTAAGTATACCGGAAAGTAAACCAACCGGTAACCCAGGAAAGAGCACAAGTTCAAAATCGGGTACAGCTGCCGAAAAGAAAACCACTAAAATGAAACAAACAAAGGTTCAAGAAGATTCGGTACCGAAGAAATCTAAAAGTGAAATTCAAAACGGTGAAATTAAAGATAGTGCCTCAGATTTAGTTATTCCGAAAGTGGAAACAAAGAAAAAATTAGTTAGTAAGGTACCAAAAAAATTAAAAAGCGTAGGTGATTCTAAATTGACCACACCAAAGTGTGTTATTGATGGTAAAGTATCTAAAGCAAAGCAACCTGTTAAAAAGCAGTCGACCAAAAAGCCAACCGCACAAACAGCCAAGCAGAAACAAAAGGCTGGCCCAACCGGGAAGCAGAAGAAAAATGTTAAAATGTTAGACAATAGTGAAAAAATTTCGGTTACTACTAATGAGAAACAAGCCACTCTTATGGAACAAGGGAGTGATTCCTCAACTTCCGATGAGCTTCCGTTAGAAGTTTTAAAGAAACAACAGATTTGTAAAACGGAACATGTATCAGAAAGTGATAATAAAATGACAGTTACTGTAAGTCGTGATATTAGCGAAGGAGATTTAAAAGTGGAAGAACCCGAAGTAAAAATAAAGAAAGAAGTGAGTGATGTGCTTTCTGAAAATTCTGCTGATACCTCTGATGATAAAAGTAAGGTATCAAATTCAAACAAGAAAGATAATACGAGTGATAAGAAAGCAGCGACAAAACAATTAAAGAATGAATTACCAAAGAAGCTAGTCGATAAGAAAACCAAAAAAGAACAAAACGCAAAACCAAAATGTACTTTGAAAGTCGGTGTAAAAGGGAAAAAGCCAGATGAATCAAAAGCGAACAAAAATAAATCTGAAAGTGTAAAGAAACCGATCAAATCAGACGATGACACTAAAGTAAGCAATAAGAAACCTAGGAAAGACACAGGAAGTGATAGCGAGAAACGTGCAAGAAGAATGAAACTGTTTGGATTTTGGAGCGGTCCAAAACGACATAGAGTTGCTTCTCTAAACGCGTTAGCTAAAGTTCACTGCCTTTACGAAAATGAAAGTAGAAATGTTCTTCTAGAAATCCCCGACCTACCATGTCCTCCAAAACAAACTGCCAATAAGAAATCTGAACCTAAACCTAAAGCGGAGAAACCACAAGTCGAACCAGAACCTGCTTCCACTCGAACTCTTCGTTCAGCACCAGGTTTACGGAGCGTCGGTAGACATTATGATATCTTGAATGCTTCTTCAACTACGACCTCTTTTAGTTCATCTGAGGAAAGCAGCGATTGTTCAGTCGATAAAAAACTCCAGTTACAACCATCTGTCAAACAGAAACAAAGAGCTCAGCAACAATTGCAACAACAAAAGCAGCAACAATCAGATATCACCTCGGAAGAGGAAGACCGTAAAGAATCGGCTGCAAAGAAGAGCAGTAGTTCATCCGGAGAGAAAAGTAGTGAAGTATCAGGTCGGAAAGTGAAGAAAAGACGAAAAAGGAACGAATTGATGATGGATTTAAAAGATATGGTTGTACGTAAAAGAATGGCCAGTCTGAATGCTTCCGCTATATTAGCTGCCAGTTATTCATTAGAAAAACGATCTAGTTCTTCGTCTTGTAACAGAAAAGACGATTCGGAAGACGATAGTAGTTCTCGAGGCGGTAAACCCGATAGAAAACGTAAATCGAAAACATCTTCCGATTCTAGTCCGGACATGGAAGTTGAAGACAGTAGTTGCGAGGAAGACGTTCTGATTCGTGGTGGCGGTAGCAAACAAAAGGTCGCGGTGATTTTAAATCAAGATACGGACGTAACTATTACAGGCGTTTACGTCAACAGTACCACTCGGTCTACTCACCACGAAGGTTTCTGCAGTATTGCTGGTATGCAATATCGAATTTCATCAACTAGTCATACACAAACCGAGGCAACTGCTGTAGCTACGGAAACTGTACTACACGCTGATCATGTAAGTACCCTTTGTTTTCTTCTTATTTTATAAGGTTAGATGTAGGTTGTAACAATACATCTTCCTGTTTTCCCCCTTCAATTTTCATCTATCTTCCAATCTACCTTCATCTTCCTTTCCTTTCCTCTTCACTTCCTATTGAATTTCCTTCTCATCTAATTCCATGGATTTATCTGTTAAAATAACCCGTTTTGTGTGAATCTTTCTAAAATCTGTATTTCAGCAGTAGTTTTTTACCGTTGTTTAATTAGAATTATTAAAATAGGTAGCCATATTTTTGTTTAAATTAACTAGTTTATTGTTATCTCTGGTTTCCCTCGACGCCTTAGTTTTTCTAGATATTAATATAAATACTGTGACGGTTATTCCAAGTTCTTTTGGGATCTGATTAGTAATAAATAATTAATAAGATTTCTTATTAAATTTATGACAACTATTTGTGCACATAACAGGCAGGTGGAGTTTTGCATTATTTGCACTCGATCCGCTAGTTCCAGGGCTACAAAAAATAGTTCTGTTTCTTATCACTTGATAAGCCAATTATATGACTAAACATTTAAGAACAGAAGAGGTAGAGGTGTAAAATACACTAATCAGAATTTTATTCTCTGAGAGTAATGAAGTTCATTATACACCCAGACCCTGTGGTGAATGAAGTAAAGGTGTGTTTGTGTCAGTTTTCACTTATTGCGATTTTCTCAAAAACGGTTCCTACAGTTTTTTTTAAAAATCGCCTCATTTACTAAATTTTTTGTGCTCTACCAGATAAGGAAGGCGCTATGTCTGCTGAAATTCCTGGGGAGGCTGGTCTCTCGTAGAAAAAATGGTTTTTTTACGATTGCGGCCTTAATATGCATTTTAGCGCCAAAGTGTGTTGATTTAAGTTGTAGATACTTTAAAAATCTACAACGTTATTCCAAAAATTTCTTTGTACAACGCTTAGTTTAGCGGTAATTGGTGATTTTCTGTTTTTTTTTTCATGAAAATCTGTAAAAACTGTATTTTTTTAAGATTTCGGCTTTTTACGACAAAAAAGTATATAATCAAATTTATAGAAAATTAAAAGATCCACAACTTTTGTTTTAAACATTTTTCTCTACAGAGCCTAGTTTAGCTTGAGAGAGTGGTTTTCCGTATAATTAAACCAAACTAGCTTCATTTTCATTTTGCATCATTCACTTATGATTAATATGATTAAAATTAAGTAATTTTTTGTTTGTTTTTAATGTACTGTTACTAATGTTACGTTATATGGTTCATTATTTGCATTGGCAAGAGACAGTCGTGTGAGTGTCCACACCAAATTTTTAATTTTTGTTGAGTTGCTGGTTTTAAAACAAATTTTGACTTAATACTGTCCTGCGTAAATCAAAGATTTGACCAAAGTAATTTTTCTATATTTTTTGAATGTATTTTTATTTACTGACATTCTAAAAATTGAGTGGAACTGGGTCAGTATTATCGAAAATTTTAAATTTTACACATTCTTAGTAATCGTTTTCGTTTAAAGAAATAAAATAAAAAATGTTTCTATATATTTGTAATCAGTGTAAAATCTTTGCCGATTACTTAAATGATTTTTATAGAGAAAATCATTATTCCGTGTATACAGATTGTAAATTTTTTGCAGTAAAAGCGATCCTTATAGTAATTTAATTATCGTTTCTCAAAAATGTAAATTTGATAAAATTTGCCTTTTTCTATATAAAAACATACTACAACTTGTGATTACTAAACGATTTCCAAAAATTTTATCAAATCATTCCGAATTAAGTTCTCTAGGGCTCATTGTATTTTAGGCTGATACGTAAGGCTTGTTTTTGAATTTTAATATTTTGTTTCTGTTTTTTATTTGTTTAATTTATAACAATTTTTCCCAGAATTCAGTATTTGTTAGTGTTCTTAGAAACGATTGCAAATTTTATCGAAATAAGTGTAAAATTAAAGCGGATAACAACATTTTTATAAATGTTTTTTTTATATTTTGTGTAAAGTTGTTTAGTGCGCGCGCAAAAGTCCTTTGGTTAAAAGGAAAACCCAATTCCCTGAAAAACGGCTCTGGTGATTTGAATAAACTTCCCTCAATTACATTTTTGTTTGGCTCATTATTTATTTTTCCACTTTATTTTTTTATTCCTAATTTGTGTACGTTGCAATCTGTTCAATTCGGAACAATAAGCAACCCCATGATCCAATGAGATGAGGATGGCGTGTATGATTTGTAAATGAGGTGTAGTCTTGCACAGACCCAGGCCGACCATTCTCCTCAGAGAGAGTATGGTTAATTGAACCCCAACCATCAAAGTACACCGGTAACCACTGTCTAGTATTCAAATCTGTATAAAAGTAACTACCTTTACTTGGATTTAAACCATGAACCTTCGTCTCCGAAAATCAGCTGTTTAACAGCTGACTTGCGGCGACGAATTTACCCCTAGACCAACCCGGTGGGTTATTTTCCGATTGCTATTTTAAAAAAAACGTTTAAATACATAATTAATTTTAATCCGTGTATTTACAACTTGAAATCTAAATTTATTCAAAAATTCAGTATGAAAATTAATCTACACGCTTATGGTTTCCCATTGCCGGTCGCATTGGCGCAGTTGGTAACGTGCTCGCCTCTCATCATGCGGTCTTGGGTTCGAATCCCATTCAGGCACGGCATCTTTTCATACGTTACAAAAAAATTTCATCCTTCACCGTCTGCAAGCAGTAATTGCAGAACAGTCGGACGTTAAACAAAAAAAAACAAAAAATGGTAGTCATTTTAGATTTTCTTATCTATCGCTTAGTTTTAACCGCTGTTTGTAGTTAATTTTACTAGTTAACCACTTCAAAATTGGTTTGTTTTAAAATAATAAGCTTAAAATGTAATGTACAGCAAAAATTTACAAAAACGTTTGTTGTTGCTATGTTCATCAGCCGAAAGGCTGCTTTAAACTTCTAAAGGTTTTACCTAGTAAAACGATAAGTGGGGGTTTACCATGCCTTCTCACTGAATGAAAAACAATACTTATCAGCAAGCCAGGCCCTCTGAAAAACATCTACAGTCTGTTCGATATAGCATGGTAGTATTACTTAAAAGGAATAAAGAACAGAAGGAAATTTTGCAATTTGCTCATGCATCAGTGCTACCACTTTTGAGATTTTTTTGTGTTAACTTCCCTGTTAATGAATAAAAGCGTTTTAAAAAATAAATAATTAATGGAAAAAAAAAAGATGTTTCCAATAACACACGGAAATTTGCCCGCAACCGGCTGGTGGAGTGTTAAATTAATTGCCCTCGATATGTTGGTTTCAGGGCTACAAAAAGTATTTTTGTTTGTTATCACATAGTCAGCCACTTATGACTAAACCATTTAAGTACAGAAGAGGTAGAGGTATAATAAAAGACATTAGTCAAGAGTTGTCTCCTCTGAGAGTAATGAATTTCATGATACATTCAGACCCTGTGGTGTTGAAGTGAAGGTGTCATTTGCAGGGTGGAAAGTGAGTGCTTTTCGGAGGGTCTGGCATGCTGATAAGCATACTCTTTCAACTCAGTGAGGAAGGCAATAGTAAACCACCTCATTACTCCTCGTTTTCACTTAGTAAAACCTCTTGAGTTTCAAATCAGCTATTCATCTGTTGACCTAAACAACATCCTACAAATATTATTCAGTAAAACCTTGGTAATTCGAACTGGAGTAATTCAAAAGTTTCGTTAATTCGAAGAAATTATTCGTCCCACGTCATTTTGTATGGATACTTATGTTCAAACTAATTTTGTTATTCGAAATAAACATTTTCGTTTATTCGAAGTTTTTATTTTATTTTGATTTTACTTGAAATGCTTTAAAAACGGTCAATAAAGGGCTCCAGCCCGTTATCGGTCAAATTTCCAGTCGATTACAATATCACGTTGACAATTAAATAATACAGTACAAGCTCACTAATCCAAACTTCTTTAATCCAAACTATCAAAAATAGTTTGTTCTTATGTAGCGATGATGAGTTCGATGATTGTACAATTTTTTGAATGTCTTAATAAGGTAATTAGACACCGAAATCGTAAACACGAGAGCAGAATGATAATGATAATAACGAAAAACTACCGGAAAACAAATTAAACCATGAAGTAGCAGTGACAAGTTTTAATAAGAAAGAGGTTCAAACCAGCCTTTCGGCTGTTGATCTAAACAACAACACGGAAAATAGAAATCAAATTTATCACAAAACTAAAGTAGCTAACTTAAACAATAAATGAAATAATTTTTAACTTAACGCGGTCAAGAAGTTCATTGCTCTCATTTGAACATGAGTCATCTTGTGTATTGGATGCATGGGTTACTGAATGCAACAATAACAAATGCCAGTCAAATAATTGTGACAAAAATTCCATGATTTTAAAAATTGCACTACAAAGATTTATACGAGGTGTGGCTATTAAATAACGAGACTGACGTTGTAAAAATATGTATTTTTATTTTATACATAATCACTTGTTTTCACCTTCAATATACACTTCTTCTCTATCCCTAGAACGCTCCATGCGAATTTTCCATTGTTGGAAACAGTGCTGGAAGTAATCTTCAATCAGCTCCTTCAGGACACGCCGCTTTCTCTTTTACAGCTTCCACAGACTCAAATCTTGTCCTTTTTAATGCAGATTTCTCCTTAGGGAACAGGTAGAAGATAATAACATGTGATGAAACGAGTTTTTTTTTACTTATGATCCGTAAACGAAGCGCCAATCCATCCCGAACTTCACCGAAAGCCAAAAAAGCTCGAATGAGCAAGTCAAAATTTAAAGCAATGATGATTGTTTTTTTTATATCCATGAGATTGTGTACCTTCACTGGGTTCCTGAAGGTCAAACAATTAATCAATATTACTACCTTGAGGTAGTTTCTAAACTACGTCAAAGAGTAAGGAAAAAACGCCCCCAAAATGTGGAAGGGCAATTCATGGGTTCTCCACCAAGACAATGCGCCAGCTCATTCCGCGTTATCTGTCAAGAGGTTCCTAGCAAAGTACAGCATTTCAAAGGTAGAACATCCACCTTACTCACCAGATGTTGCACCATGTGACTTCTACCTGTTCCCTAAGGTGAAATCTGGATTAAAAGGGACAAGATTTGAGTTTGTGGAAGCTGTAAAACATAAAGCGGCACGTCTCCTGAAGCTGACAGAAGATGACTTCCAGAACTGTTTCCAACAATGGAAAATTCTTATGGAGCGTTGTAGGGGTAGAGAAGGAGTGTATATTGAAGGTGACAATAAGTGATTATGTACAATGTAAAAATAACATTTTTTACGTCAGTCTCGTTATTTAATAGCCACACCTCGTATTATATTTTGTAAGAATAATTAAAAGGGAAATTTTACTTTCGAAAAGGGACTTTTTATTCAGAAAATTACCACCATTCAGAGACTTACTATTATGCTTTTTCAAATGGACTGTACTTTCCACCCTGCAAATGACACCTTCACTTCATCACCACAGAGTCTGAATGTATAATGAAATTCATTTCTCTCAGAGGAGAGTGTCTTTTCTACCTCCGCGTTTTCTGTTCTTAAATACTTCAGTCATTTAATTAGCTGGCCATATGATAAGATCTGCCCATAACAGACAGGTGGAGAGTCAAATTATTTACACTCAATTTGTTCTTGCAGGGTTAAAATAAATAATTCTGTTTCTTATTACATGGTCAGCCAATTTAGTGACTGAATCATTTAAGAACAGAAGAGGTGGAGGTGTAAAATACACTAATTAGAGTTACCTCGTCTGATAGTTATGAATTTCATTATACAGCCAGACCCAGTGGTGAGTGAAGTGAAGGTGTCATTTGCAGAGTGGAAAATACAGTATAATACCGATTATCCGTGGTAATTGGGGGGATAACTATACCGGATAACCGGAAAACACGGATAATACAACCCAATCCGGTCGAGACCACCTACGTCATAAACAAAACCACAAGTTACGCGTATGTTTTATTCTACTGATTAATACATGTTAATACTATCGGATATCGGAAATAAATAAACAAATTGTATTAAAATACAAATATTTACTACATAAATTTATATAAATCATACCTTAAACTACGTAACAAAAAAAAAACAAAAAATCTGTTATTTTACTTTGTTTCATTTTATGCCGCAATATTTTTTCTTTTATTTTTCTTATATAACCACGAATATGTAAAATGTCCACGTAATCTGTGTCATCCTGATTTTCCATGAAAGTAAGTAATGTTTCGGCACCGGTTAAAGCTTCTTGGCAACTGATTTTAGGAGCCGGTTCTGAATCGTCATCACTGCTTTCGTCTTGCTGTAGGCTATATAGTAAAGAGCTCGGTCCAGGAATTGGCTTGGTTACACTGTCTAGTAGATCGTCATCACTAATTTTCTCATAGCCCGAATCACACGCATCAACAGTTTTAACCACTCATTGTTGTCGTAATCGAACAATATTATCGTAGTAAATCACAATAATTGTGATAATTACGATGACGAAAATGTCGGGAGTTGAAAAGTTTTAATTTGTAAAAGTTATACAGTACATACATAATTAATTTTTCTAGAGATTTTAATTTTTCTAGCCGGCCTCGTTGGCGATGTTGGTAACGTGCTCGCCTCTCATCACGTGGTCTTGGGTTCGAATCCCACTCGGGCATGGCATTTTTTCATACGTTACAAAAAATTCATTTCATCCTTCATCGTCAGCATTAGCAGCAATTAGCAAAACAGTCGGACGTTAAACCAAAAAAAAAAAAAATTTCTAGTGATCGCACGGTTAATCCAAACCCCGGTTAAACGATCCACGGAAAATCGGTACTTTACTGTATGTGCTTTTCAGAGGTCCCGGCATGCTGATAAGCGTACTTTTCTACTCAGTGAGAAAGGTACGGGTAAACCACCTTACTCCTCGTTTTACTTAGTAAAACCTCTAGAAGTTCAAACACGTCTTTCGGCTGATGACCTAAACAACATATGATAAGAAACAGAACTATTTTTCATGACCCTGGAACTTACGGATCGAGTGCAAATAATTTAACACTCCACTTGCCTGTTATGGACTAACAAAAGTAAAGAAAATTTAAAAAGTTACCACTTTTTTATGTAGTATTTGTTTGTGCTATATTTAATTTAAAAATAATTAGCGTTTTTTTAAAAAAACCCGCATTAAAATTGGCCTATTCAAGTCATTGTTGACCACATATTATTAGTAAAATTTAGTGCTGTTTTAAAATTAGCGAGAACGCTAGCACGACTGGTCGTTTCATAATTTTTTATGATTTTTTTTAATAGTAAGAAGAAAGAGCGTGTAATACAGAATACAAATTAATTATGAAATAAAAAGAAAATGTACTAAACGACCACCAGGTAGTGCCACTTTACTCGTCTGCTGTGCAGCTAATAGTATTTATCATTGTTTATTGTGTAATAAACATATTATAGCTACAAATTTGACGGATACTTAATTTCGCTCTCTGCAGTTTTTAAATAACAATGCTGTCAGTTAGTAAATTAATGTGCTTAAGTACACTGGATAGAGTTCTCCTACAGGTCTTCTTACAGTTTTATTTCTTTATCATCTTCATGAATTTATCTGCCTTGAGTCAGGTCCCTTGCACCATGTTTGTCTCCCCAAGTTTTTCTGTTTTTAACGCCCTACGGAAAAAGAGTTTGTTATAAATTTAACGTTTGTATGGTCTGTGGTACCGTAGCTCACAAACGGATGAACCGATTTTAATTTAGTTTTGTTTGTTTTGAAGGTGATTTGATCGAGAGTGTTTTTACTATAAAAAAATAAAAACAGAAAATCACTAATTGCTGCTAAATTAAGCATTGTACGAACCGATGTTTGGCATAAAAGTTGTAGGTTTTTAAAGGTTCTACAACTTTGATTATGAACACTTTTACTCTAAAATGCATATTAAGGCCGCAATCTTAAAAAAAAACGAAAACAGGAAATCACTAATTTGTGTATCTGTCTGTGTGCGTCTTAGCTTGCAAACGAATGAACCGAATTTGATTTAGTCTTTTTTTGTTTTAAAGGTAACTTGATCGAGAGTGTTTTTGACTAAGTAACAAAAGATAAAAACAAAATCACTAATTGCCGCTAAATTAAGTATTGCACCAAACAAGGTTTGCCATAAAAGTTGTAGGTTTTTAAAGGTTCTACAACTTTGATTATATACAATGTTACTCTATAATTCATATTAAGGCCGCAGTCTTAAAAAAACAGAAAACCACTAATTTGTGGCATCTGTCTGTGGGCATCTTAGCTCCCAAACGGATGAACCGATTTTGGTTCAGTTTTTTTTAATTTTAAGTGTGACTTGATCGATAGTGTCCTCAGCTATATAAAATCAGATAAATTAAAAACAGAAAATCACTAATTTGCGCTTAACTAAGCATTGTACAAAAAAATGTTTGCCATAACATTTAAAGGTTTTTAAAGGTTCAAAAACTTTGATTGTATACCTTTTACTCTAAAATGCATATTAAGGCCGCAATCTTAAAAAAATAAAACAGAAAATCACTAATTTGTGTATCTGTCTGTTGGCGTCAGCTCCCGAACGGATGAAACGATTTTGATTAATTTTTTTTGTTTTAAATGTGACTTGATCGAGAATGTTTTTTTATTATAAAATAACAAAAGAATAAAAACAAAATCACTAATTGTCGCTAAACTAAGCATTGTACAGAACAATGTTGTTTAGGTCATCAGCTGAAAGCCTGGTTTGAACCTGTAGAGGTTTTACTAAGTAAAACGAGGAGTGAGGTAATTTACCTGTGCCTTCCTCACTGAGTTAAACATGCCCGGCATGCTTATCAGCATGCCGGGCCCTCTGTAAAGCACAAATTTTCCACTCTTCAGGACACCTTCACTTCATTTACCACAGGGTCTGGCTGTATAATGAAATTCATTAATCTCGGAGGAGATAACTTTGATTAGTGTCTTTTACACTTCTACCTCTTCTGTTTTTGAATGATTCTGTCGTTTAATTGGCTGATAATGTGATAAGAAACAAAACTATTTATTTTAGCGTTGCAACGAACAGATTGAGTGTAAATAATTTGACACCACCTGTCTGTTATGTTTGCCATAAAAGTTGTAGGTTTTGAAAGGTTCTACAACTTTGATTATGTACACTTTTACTCTAAAATGCATATTAAGGCCGCAGTCTTAAAAAAAAGAAAACAGAAAAATCACTAATTTGTGTATCTTGTCTGTGTGCGTCTTAGCTCGCAAACGGCTGAAACGACTTTGATTTAGTTTTTTTTAAAGATGACTTGATGGAGAGAGTTTTTAACTACGAAATAACAAAGAATAAAAACAAAAAACACTAACTGCCATTAAAAAGAAAGAAAAGAAAACACAAAACCACTTGCATCTGTCTGTGGCGTCGTAGTTTCCAAGGTAATGAACCGATTTTGATTTAGTTATTTTGTTGAAAGGTGATTTGATCGAGTGTTCTTAGCTTTGATTCATCAAAATCAATCTGAATTAGTAGGCTTACCTATTTTAGGCCTATACGTGTGAATTTTTACTTGTTTCCGATTTTCTCAAAAAAGGGGTCGTACGATTTTTAAAAAAATCTCTCATTTTTTTTTTAATAACATTATTTGCAATCAGTTTTTTAAAAATAAACTATAAACAAATCTTTTGAATATACAAATCACAAGTTGAGGCCTCATTACCCTGAGTACCTCTCATTACATCAATTACTCATGTGTTGCAAAAGAGAAAATTACTGTGTACAAAGATATTTACATTTTACAATATGGAATACTTTTCACTATAATTTTTTGTACATTTAAATTCTTTCAGGCAAGTCCAAATTATGGTAACGTTTCAGGCGCTTAACTTCTTCTGCATTGTTCAGAAGATGTATAGCGAATTCATTTTCGTGACTTTCAAGTCTTGTCTGATATTTTCTATTAAAACGCCTAACTTCGTCCATTACATCAGGAAGGTTGCAATAATGTTGTATTTCTCCACTTCTTGCAAACCATGGCGCCCTCCCTTGTTATAGCCCGAAGAACCTTATTCTGGACCTTTGAATTACCTCTATGTTACTTCTGCTGGTAGTTTCCCAAAGTTGAACGCCGTACAACCATATTTGTTTAAGTAAAATTTTGTAAAGCAGCAACTTATTCTCAAGAGAGAGTGAAGAGTTCCCGCCAATCAGCCAGTACATCCTTTTATATGTTAGATTTAATTCATTCCTCTTCATTCTCGTAGGCCTATGGGGTTTACAAGTTAACCGCCTGTCAAGATGCATACCCAGGTATTTCACAATTTCACTTTGTGGTAAATCAACACCTCCAAGTTTTACTGGTGGACAAGTATTTCTTCGCATTGTAAATGTAACGTGCTACGATTTTGCAGTAGACTATTGATTTTCACTCTCCTCATTTACTAAATTTTTTTGCTCTATAAGATAGGGTAAGCTATATATCTTCTTGATTTTTTTGGGGGGCCCCTACAATTTTTATTTCAAACATTTTCATCTAAAGAGCTTAGTTCAGCGTCAATTAGTGATTTTACGTATTTTTAAGTCGAACAGAAGTTGATTTTTATTTTGCATCATTCACTCATGATTAAAATTGGGTAATGTGCTATATTTTTTTCATTGGCAAGAGAAAGTTGTGTAAGTGGCTCACACCTGATTTTATTTGGGAAAAATTTGTCTAGTCTATTTTAAATCTTTCGATATCGGTTGAACATATTAAATTACAATAATTGTAATTTAATATTGTATCTACAATATGTATCTACAATTATTGTAGATACACCATTAAAATTAGACTTTAAAGGAATTTGATATAGTAATGCTTGAAGTGTAGTAATAATGTAATTGCGATGTGCCTTGAATTTAATTTAAATATTAAACAGGAAAATTATACGTTGAACTAACAGTTTAGATACTTTTAAAAGCGAATTTTAGGATTGAGAGATTCAGGAATTCCCGTCTGGAGACGTTAAATTCCCAATCCTCCACACAACCATCGGTCCAAACTGTATTTGTACTTTTCTATGTTCCCAAATATTCTGATACCAATGTTTTATTCAGGCTGTTACTAAACGGATTTTTATTGGTGTTTAAGATCTTTCCCCTACACTTTTTTTCTAAAATGTTGAAGATTTCTTGTATAATTTTATTTCTATTTTATTATTAAAATTAACTACCTTTTTACTTTCTCTTGCCTATATGAATATATAGATATAGGAAGGAAAGTATTGTTTTCATGTCGATTTTTTGAAGTCGAGTTTTCACCGGATCTATACGTTTTCAGACCCCCTGAATCCAAAAAAACATGTTTTTAGCGATTGGTCTGTGTGTGTGTGTGTGTGTCCGCGCGTGCGTGCGTGTGTGTGTGAACAGAATATCTCAAGAACGGAACATCGTACGAACTTGAAACTTGAAGCTTAAGTTACATACCACTACCGGACCCGACACGAACATTTTCATCAAAATCGGTCAACCGGAAGTAGTAGTTTATTCGTGTAATTTTTAACTTTTTTGTGATTTTCTCAAAAACTGGTCCTACGATTTTTTTAAAAATCGCCTGGTTTATTCAATTTTTTATTCTCTACAAGATAGGGTAGGCGCCATGTTTGCTGAAATTCTTGGTGAGGCTGTTTTCACGTAAAAACATAGTTTTTTTAAGATTACGGCTTTAATATGCAATTTAGCGCAACAATTTATATAATAAAAATTGTAGAAAATTTAAAATCCTACAACTTTTATTTCAAACATTTTTTTGTATAACGCTTACTTTAGCGGTAATTAGCAATTTTCTGTTTTTTTCTCACGAAAAAGTGTGAAAAATTGTTTTTTTTAAGATTTCGGCCTTAGTTTGCATTTTACGACAAAAGTGTATATAATAAAAGTTATAGGAAATTAAAAGATCTACAACTTTTATTTATAGAATTTTTCTCTACAGAGCCTTGTTTAGCGTGAAAGTGTGATTTTCCGTTTTTTTAAGCCAAACTGAGTACGATTTCCATTTGCGTCATTCACTCATGATTAAAATAAGGTTATGTTTTTGAGGTTAGTGTTTTGTTTATTTCTAATGTTTTATTACTAATGTTAGGTTTATTGTTAATTATTTGCATTGGCAAGAGAAAGTTGTGTGAGTGATTCACACCAGATTTTTTATTCTACTAAAGGAATCAGTATTTTATTTTTACTTACTCTTGCCTATATGAATATATAGAAAGGAAAGTATTGTTTTCATATCGATTTTTCGGAATCGAGTGTTCACCCGATCTATACGTTTTCAGGCCCCCTGAACCCAAAAAACACGTTTTTAGCGATTGGCTTGTGTGTGCGCGTGCGAGCGTGGGTGAACAGAATATCTCAAGAACGGAACATCGCACGAACTTGAAACTTAAGTTAGATACTACTAGAGGACCTGACACGAACATTTTCATCAATATCGGTCAATCGGATGTAGTAGTTTATACGTGTCATTTTTCACTTTTTTGCGATTACCTCAAAAACGGCTCCTACGATTTTTAAAAAAAATTACTTCATTTACTAATTTTTTTATGGTCTACAAGATAGGGTAACAAATAGGTTATAGATAGGGTTCTAGATAGGGCAATGTGTGCTAAAATTCTTGGGAAGATTGTTTTCTCGTAAAAAAATTGTTTTTTAAGATTGCGGCTTTAATATGCATTTTAGCGCAAACATTTACATAATAAAAGTTGTAGAGAATTTAAAATTCTACAATTTTTATTTCAAACATTTTTTTGTATAACGCTTAGTTTAGCAGTAATTAGCGATTTTCTGTTTTTTTTGTCACGAAAACGTGTGAAAAATCAATTTTTTTAAGATGTCGGCCTTAGTATGCATTTTACGACAAAGGTGTATATAATCAAATTTATAGAAAATCAAAAGACCTACAACTTTTATTTAAAGCAATGTTTTGTACAGTGTCTAGTTTAGCGTAAAAGAGCGATTTTCCGTATTTTTAAGCTAAACTGAGGTAGATTTTCATTTTGCGTCTTTCATATATGATTAAAATTAGTTTATGTTTATTTAGGTTAGTTTTTTGTTTATTTCTAATGTTTTATTACTAATGTTAGGTTTATTGTTAATTATTTGCATTGGCAAGAGAAAGTTGTGTGTTTCACACCAGATTTTTTGAAATATTTTGTTACCTATGTTAGGTTATATTGTTAATTATTAGCATTGGCAAAAAAAAGTCATGTGAGTGTTAAATATCAGATTTCTTTTCTGTATTTCAGGCTGCTCGAGAACAACCGGGTCCTCCGGTTGCATCCCCATGCAAATCGTACACACCTTTAGGAGCACTTTCCAGCATGCAACCTCCTGGTCAGCACAGACCACGTCCTGGTCCACCGTCACCTCTCGGTCGCCGACATAGCTGTACCAGTGCTTTTAGTGCACCTCCAGCCCAACAGGACCAGCCTACAGCCTACGTTCATGGTAAGTTTTTTTTTTTAGCTCTTATTTGTTATCGGGAACTGTACATTTTTGACAACTACCCAAAGTGATCGCTGCTTTTGCTGTATTTTTTACGTGAATAAGTTTGAACAGGGACCCCCAGTAGAGTTTGTTCATGGATGGCTGTCAGCTGGTCACCATACAAAGTCGCTTGCCCAACCGGTGTTACTTAACAAATAATAGCAACTTACTACCAGTGACTGACTGGGCTGGCCCGAAGGCCATAATTAAATGAGGTAGATTTGGTCCGGATGGCTGTCAGCTGGTCACCATACAAAGTCTCTTGCCCAACCGGTGTTACTTAACATATAATAGCGATTTTGTACCAGGTGACTGACTGGGCTGGCCCGAAGGCCTCATGGTAAGTAAAAAACAAAATTTTATGTATTCGAGGTATGGGTATTAAATAACGAGACTGACGCTGCTGCGGATCAAGGAGGCATGCGTCAACCGCCATTAATCAACAGCTGTTTAGTGTGAACCTTTCTTTTTAGTATGCAGCTAGTCTCACTCCTGTAAACAGCACCGTTTAGTCAGACCCCACATTCGCGTTATTGTTTTTTTTTTGTTTTGCCAGATAAAATGGTTAGTGTAATAGTAGAGCAACGAATTATTGTGAAATTTCATTTTAAACTTGGAAAAACTGCTACTGAAACTTATAATTTACTGAAAGAAGTGTACGGCAGTGAATGTTTATCGCGGGCACGTGTTTTTGAATGATTTAAGCGTTTTAAAGGTGGCAGAGAAGACGTTAAAGATTATTCGCGGCCAGGTCGCCCTTCAACGTCAAAACGGATGAAAATATCGAAAAAGTCTGTAATTTGAATTGGTCTGACCGTCGATTGAGCATTCGCGCAATTGGTGAAACTGTAGTATTGATAAAGAATGTGTACGGCAAAATTTACGTGACAATTTTTTTTTTTTAATCCCTAATGTGTTTACGTTGCAATCTGTTCAATTCGGAACAATAAGCAACCCCATGACCCAATGAGATGAGGATGATATGTATGACGTGTAAATGAGGTGTAGTCTTGTACAGACTCAGGTTGACCATTCCTGAGAGAGTATGGTTAATTGAACTCCAACCATCAAAGTATACCGGTAACCACCGTCTAGCATTCGAATCCGTATAAAAGTAACTACATTTACTAGGATTTGAACCAGGAACCTTCGTCTCCGAAAATCAGCTGTTAAACAACTGATTTTGGCAACGACTTTACCTCTAGATCAACCCGGTGGGTTATGACAATTTTAACATGCGAATAGTGTGTGCTAAAATGGTGCCTAAAATTTTAACGTTTGAACAACAAGAAGTTCGCAAAAATGTTTGTACTGACACTTTGTACGCGATTGAAAATTACCCAGATTTTTTGGAAACGATAATAACATGTGATTAAACGTGTTTTTTTACTTATGATCCGGAAACGAAGCGCCAATCCATGCACGGGAAGAGCCGAACTTCACCGAGAGCCAAAAAAGCTCGGATGAACAACATTAATCTTCAAGTATCGCTGGACTGTTTTGTTTTGTTCTATCACTGTTTTCGGGTTCCTAAAAATTTCGGACTTTTATTTAAAGAAATTTTTCGCTTTTATTTGTGTACGGATTTTTATTTTTATACGGATTTGAATACTAGACAGTGGTTACCGGTGTACTTTGATGGTTGGGGTTTAATTAACCGTACTCTCTCAGGAATGGTCGGCCTGGGTCAGTACAAGACTACACCTCATTTACACGTCATACACATCATCCTCATCCCATTGGGTCATGGGGTTGCTTATTGTTCTAAATTGAACAGATTGCAACGTACACAAATTAGGAATAAAAAAAAAAATTTGTGTAACGAGCTAGTACCTAAGTTTATAATGTTCTTTTTAGACTACTTTTGTTGTTAATAGAGCGCGTGAAAGTAGAACGCATGTAAAAGCTGTCGGTTGGTTTTCTAAAGGCGTATATTACAATATCTGCTTTATGCCGTACATGATACACAGCATCGCGTGTATTTAGTATTTATTGAATACACCATGTATCAAATTCTAGGGAGGAAATTTATGTACGTACTCGCAAAAAGAGATTCTCATTTTATTCTTAACCATTTTTATTTTTTTAACTCGCCTGTAGATTTTTGTCAGATGTTGTCGGTTGTATTTGTGTTTTATAAGAGTTTCCATTATGCCCTTCCTTTTTTTATCTTCGTCGTTTATTGTTCTGGAACACGGAAGGACGATTTCTATTAAGTTAAAAAAGGTTATACTTTTTTTTATTCACTACAGAGTATTGTTATTGGAGTATAGTCGTGGCGTTGTAGTTTTGTTCATTCATAATGTATAATATTATTTTCTTTTTATTGTTATTTTTTTATTCATGTTTTTATAACTTAATAAATATTTACTTATGTTTTACTTGTACTTTCTTATAGTTATTAAGTCAACTAAGTGTTTTTCAAAGCTTTTCTTGTTGTCATATTGTTTTTGATAACTAAACTGCGATGTCACAATCTGTTCGTTCATCAGAATAAATAATTTTGTTAACCATTGAAACGAACCTTAGCAGATCAGCCATGCAATGAAATCTGATTCAACAGATAAAAATTTCAGAAACATTTAACATTTACATTTTTACTTTCTCTTGCCTATGTGAATAATAGGAAGAAAAGTATTGTTTTCATGTCGATTTTTCGAAATCGAGTTTTCACCGGATCTATACGTTTTCAGACCCCCGAACCCAAAAAACATGTTTTTAGCGATTGGTCTGTGTGTGTGTGTATACAAAATATCTCAAGAACGGAACATTGTACGAACTTGAAACTTGAAACTTAAGTTACATACCACTACCGGACCCGACACGAACATTTTCATCAAAATCGGTCAACCGGAAATAGTAGTTTATTCGTATAATTTTTCACTTTTTTGCAATTTTCTCAAAAACTGGTCCTACGATTTTTTTAAAAATCGTCTGGTTTACTCAATTTTTTATTCTCTACAAGATAGGGTAGGCGCCATGTTTGTTGAAATTCTTGGTGAGGCTATTTTCACGTAAAAACATTTTCTTTTTGAGATTACGGCTTTAATATGCATTTTAGCGCAAAACGTTATATAATAAAAGTTGTAGAGAATGTAAAATTCTAAAACTTTTATTTCTAACATTTTTTTGTATAACGCTTAGTTAGCGGTAATTAGCAATTTTCTGTTTTTTTCTCACGAAAACGTGTGAAAAATCGATTTTTTAAGATTTCGGCCTTAGAATGCATTTTACGACCAAGTGCATAAAATAACATTTATAGGAAATTAAGAGACCTACAACTTTTATTTTAAGCATTTTTTTGTACAGTGCCTAGTTTAGCGTGAATGAGCGATTTTCCGTATTTTTAAGCTAAACTGAGGTCGATTTTAATTTTACGTATTTCACTAATGTTTTTTGAGGTTAGTTTTTTGTTCATTTCTAATGTTTTATTACTAATGTTGGGTTTATTGTTAATTATTTGCATTGGCAAGAGAAAGTTGTGTGAGTGTTTCACACCAGATTTTTATTGTTAAGGTCATCGGCCGAAAATTGGTTTGAACCTGTAGAGGCTTTATTAAGTAAAACGAGGAGTGAGGTTGTTTACCATTGCCTTCCTCAGTAAGGGAAAAAGTATGCTTATCAGCATCCTCGGAAAAGCTACTGTCCACCCTTTAAATGGCATCTTAACTTCATTCACCACAGAGTCTGGTTATATAATGAAATTCTTTTTTTATTGTTATCGGTCTCTAGACTGGTTTGATGGAGTTCTCCAAGCGCAAGTTCTCTTGCGCAAGTCGTTTCAGATCTACATACCTGTAACACCCTACATTGTTAGTAATTTGCTTTATATATTCTAATCTTTGCCTCCCCTTACAATTCACTCCCTCAATATTACTCTGCGTCGTTGATATTAATACCTGGATGTCATAAGATATGCCCCACTAGCCTATCCCTTCTTCTGGTAAGATGCTTCCATATACTTCTTTTTTCATCGACTCGCCTAAGAAACTCTAAATTACTTCTCTTTTCCTCTCACCTAAGATTTAACATTTTCCTGTAACAACACATTTCAAAATCTTCTATTCTCTTCCTTTCTACAGCCCGTATTACCCATGTTTCGCTCCCCGTACAATGCTACACTCTAAATTTAGTGTTTTAAGAAATTTTTCCTAATATGTAAATACTTTCTTAAAAATGGCTCCGTCGATTGTTTTTCAAATCGCATCATTTACTTAATTTTTTATGCTCTACAAGATAGGGTAGGCGCCATCTCTTCTGAAATTCTTGGGGAGGTTGTTTCTCGTAAAAAAATTATTTTTTTTGAGATTGCGACTTTTAATATGCATTTTAGCGCACAAATGTATGTAATAAATGTTGTAGAGAATTTAAAATCCTACATGTTTTATTTAAAATATTTTTTGTTTAACGCTTAGTTAAGTGATTAAATTAGTGATTTACTGATTTTTTACTTTCTCTTGCCTCTATGAATATATAGGAAGGAAAGTATTGTTTTCATGTCGATTTTTTCCCATGAAAACCTTTAAAAAATCGATTTTTTTAAAGATTTCAGCTTTGGTGTGCATTTTACGACAAAAATGAATATAATAAAATTTATAGGAAATGAATAGATCTACAACTTCTATTTAAGGCATTTTTCTCTACAGAGCCTATTTTAGCGTGAAAGTGTGATTTTCCGTATTCTAAGCC
Source organism: Catonia carolina (assembly GCA_035578175.1). Taxonomy (NCBI): domain Eukaryota; kingdom Metazoa; phylum Arthropoda; class Insecta; order Hemiptera; family Achilidae; genus Catonia; species Catonia carolina. The sequence goes on along the minus strand of JAQMRL010000006.1, from coordinate 45,126,075 downwards.
AGACTGAGGTAGATTTTCATTTTGCATCATTCAATCATGATTAAAATACGGTTATGTTTTTTGGTTATATTATTAATTATTTGCATTGGCAAGAGAAAGTCTTGTGCGTGTTTCACACCCGATTTTTTTTAAATGGGTGCAACCGTTCTCGATGACCCAGTACTTCAGTAGTGTAGTTGGCTGACCATGTGATAAGAAACAGAACTATTTTTTGTAGCCCTGGAACCAACAGATCGCGTGTAAATAATTTATCACTCCACCTGTCTGTTATAAAGGAATTATAATTTATGTTATAAATTTAATTTTCATTGTAGAGTTTTACTTTCTCGCCGGTAGATTACACTGAATGAATATAATAGAATTAAGTTTAGTGTCGGTTTGCATGCTGCGAGATAATAGTTGATGAAGATGAAACGCGCGTATACGTTTACCGTTTCTTTCATTTTATTGTTTTTGTTACGTAATAAAATGAAAAGTATAGAGTTGTGATAAGAATGGAGGGGGGAGGGGCGTGTTATCTTATAGTTAACAGCGGGGACACATGTTGTCGTCACTTGTCTCTACGTTTCCCTCATACGGATTGTTAACTTGTCTGCTCTAGTTCCGTCTTATCTCCTATTCTCTCGTTTCCCTTTTTCCGTCCTTTTTCTTTTTAGCCCCCCAAGGGGATCTTTTCTTGTTGTTGAAGTAAAAGTAACCCGACAAATCCAGACAGCTTTCTTTGAATTTGTCTTTTTCTTATTTCTTTTTCTATCTTTTACTTGTACTGTACTGTACTATACTTCACAGATTTTTCACTTAGGATTAACTTGACACTTCGTTATATAAAGGAGGTTTATATAAATTCTTTAAGTTAATTATTATTATTATTATTTTTATCCGAGGCGGCGAGAAAAACTCATGTTCACTCCCTCACGATGGGGGAGTAGTGTTGGACTCAATTGAGGCGTCCTCGTCCAGCCCCAAGGAGGCCGCAACCGTCTTACCAACCAAAAACCCGCCGCCTGGCCACTTGATCCGACATCAGCAAATAACCCTCCACCTCCCTCGGAACTGTTTATATAATACTACAAGGGAAATGTCGGGTTATAAAAAAATTTACATACTGTCAGCGGGGCGTGGAAGGGAACCGTACCCTGATTCCCCTCTCGCTGTCACTGACCAACACTAGGTTAATTATTAAGTTAATTATTGAATCGATAATTTGTATCATTTTGGTATCCTTTTTTTATTGCAATACAGAGTGTTTTTGTTAGCCTAGTAACCCATTTGTTAATGTCTAGTAATTTTTTTCTAAGAAAGGGAAATTTTGTTTTGATGACATGAAGTTGATATCCCTACTCAACCGGTATAGATACAGCAGTGTGAGTTGATTCTCCTTAAGCTTTGTAAAATTTTGTGCCGTTTCCGGTCGTGTTACGGACAGAATGTCTTTTACTCTAGAACAACGGGTTTCATTCTTGAACAATATTTTGATACGAAATCGTTCGCAAGTGTAAAAGATTCATCCCAAATTCGAGTTTTTTTGACTGTTCACATAACCGTCGAGATGGGTCCAAGCTTCATCACTAAAGATCACTGTGTTTAAAACTTCGATTTCGTTATAATTTACGAAAGACTTAAACCAAGAGCATATTGCAATCATTTGTTTAAATCTGGAGGCTGAAGCTCTTGGACTAATCGTACGCGATACGGATACAATTGAAGTTTTTTTGCAGCTTTCTGAACACTCGAATATCACAAACCAACTAGCGAGGAAAGTTTTCGTAAACTTTTCCGTGGAGAATTGAGCAATCTTGTTTCCACATTCTCTAAAACGTTAACTGTCAAGAGAGTTTTGGCGTCTGTCAAGAGAGTGGCGCAAACACTACCTGTCTCTCGAAATCGGTTTGTTAGCCTAGCCTAGAAATTGACTTTTTTTCTGGTGGAGGAACACCAACAAATTTAATTTGAAATGATTCTTTTACACTCGCGTTCGATTTCGTAGCAAAATATTATTCAAGAATGAAAACCCGTATCGCGTAATTTTTCACTTTTTTGTTTTTTCTCAAAAACGGCTCCTATTAGTTTTTAAAATTGTCTCATTTACTACATTATGTCTACTGAAATTCTTTAGTAGGCAGTGCTCAAGTAGAAAAAAAATGGTGTTTTTAAGATTGCGGCCTTAATATGCATTTTAAGGCAAAAGTGTATATAATCAAAGTTGTAGAATATTTTAAAATCTACAACTTTTATTTCAAACATGTCTTTGTATAACGCTTAGTTTAGCGATAATTAGTGATTTACTGTTTCCTTCATGAAGAACTGTTAAATAAATAGATTTTTTAAGATTTCGGCCTTATTATGCATTTTACGACAAAAGTGTATATAACCAAATTTATAGGAAATTAAAATACCTACATCTGATATTTAAAGGTAAGCGTTTTTCTCTACAGGCCCTAGTTTAGCTTCAAGGAGTGATTTTCCCTATCATTAAGCTAAACTGAGTTTGATTTTCATATTGTTTATTTCTATTGTTAGGTTATATTGTTCATTATTTGCATCGGTAAAAGAAAGTCGTGTGAGTGTTTCACACCAGATTTTTCTATTTAGTTCGCATTCTATATGTTACGCTACACTACTGTTTGTGTACAAAATGAGTTGGAATGGCGCAGTGCAGACCACGTTTTATGTTAAAACTTTAGTACGTATGTGCTAAAGTACTTTAGTACTCGTATGTCTTTAATTTATTTCAGAAAATTGTGACTGTTGTTTTGAAAATAGTACTAAAAAAATCATAATGTTAGTTGTAATTAAATAAATAAATAGTTTTTCGACCTTTGATTCAGCATATTCTGCTGTAGAAACCGGAGTATTATTATAAATAACTTTAAGCAGAACATTTTTAATGGAGTTTAAAAGTTGAAGAAGCAAATAATGTCTTTTTTTTACTTTCTCTTGCCTATATGAATAGGTATTATTTTGCGTCTTTCACTCGTGATAAAAATTAGGTTATGTTTATTGAGGTTAATTTTTTTGTTTATTTTTAATGATTTATTAACTTACTATTGTACGGTTTATTGTTAATTATTTGCATTGGCAAGAGAAGGTTGTGTGAGTGTTTCACACCAGATTTTTGTTTTTCGTCTGTTTTGCAATTTCTGCTAATTCGGACGGTGGAGAATGATGATATAAGAAAATGAGTGATGAAAAAATGCCAGACCAGACCAGACCCGAATCGAACTCACGAGGCCGGTGTAGAAACCAGTTACGCTAACCACTACGCCAACGGGCAGGCAAAAAAAAATTAAAAATTAATAAAAATATTCAGAGTAAGCGTATCTTATAGTTAATACCGGCGTCCCTAGATAATTTTATGATCTTTTTCTGTTTTTAAATCAAGTTGATTGGGGAAAGTAAACCGAGATATGATTGTTTTCGTGAAGTACTGAATTTTACTCTTACCTTTGAAGAGGGTTTATGGTGGTCATAGAATTACGAAAATTTATCAGTGCATTCTCTTTTGTGTCTCCAATGATTAGTTTAAAATATGAGTTTCTTACGCTTTATAATAAAAAAAATTTTTTATGGGTAGACTAACCCCTAAGTGCATATATGTAGATTTTGTTTATTTACAACCGGTAAGGGCTCGCTTCGCTCGGTCTTCTCGTCTAGAAATATATCGTAATAAGAGTTTTTATAATTCTAATTAGTTACTTACCACAAATGATTTATGTATTTTCAGATTTAATTTGTATTAATTTGTTTTAATGAATGTTTAAAGAGCTTGTTCGTTTATTTAACTACACGTAGTAATTTAATAACAACGCGTACTGCATATAATTTCATTAAATTATTTTTGAAATATTTTTACTCATTTACATTTAATTTTAATTTTATTATTCGTCACTTGTTAATTTTTAAAAAATACGAACAAATAAACCAATGTTTATATTATTTTTTAATCGAAAATATGTTTTATAATATAAAATGTTAATTAAATCGTTTCTGTAATTGGAAAAAACGTTGTTTTTATTCTTCTTCTTTTTTATTAGACATGTTTTATCGTATTACGGGTTTTTAATGGTTCTTATTTGGTAAAATTGAAATAATATTTTGTAATAAAATTTAATAACATTATTAAACAGTTATTTATGTCTAAACACCTTTAGTGCTTGTTTAGTTTCTCTTGGATTGTTTATCCGAGTACGAAGGTATTAATTTTATTGGAAAAATCTGGTGTGAAACATTCACGACTTTCTCTTGCCAATGCACATAATTAACAATATAACGTATCATTAGTGAATGATGCAAAATGAAAATTTACCTCAGTTTGGCTTAAAAATACGGAAAATCACTCTTTAACGCTAAACTAGGCTCTGTAGAGAAAAATTCTCTAAATAAAAGTTCTTGATCTTTTTATTTCCTTTAAATTTTATCATAAAACGTTTGTCGTAAAATTCATATTAAGGCTGAAATCTTAAAATTTTTTTTTACAGATTTCATGAAAAAAACAAAATCACTTCTTCTTCTTCTTAAAGTGCCATGCAGATTCCTGCGTAGGCGTCCATCCTCGCTCACATCATATTACTCTATCAATTGCAGCCTCCTGCAATGCCTGGAAGTCTCGTATCCCTGTCCACTGCCGTATGTTCCGTAGCGAGGATAACCTTCTTCTACCTCTTCCTCTTCCTCCTCCCTCTATTCTACCCTGAAGAATAAGCCGCTGGAAATGATAACGCTCCCCACGCAGTATGTGTCCAAGGTACCCAGTCTTTCTTGTTTTAATAGTCTCGAAAAGCTCACGATCCACCAAACCAGCTCTTCTCAGGATGTCCTCGTTCGTCACATGATCAACCCACGACACTCTCATCATTCGTCGCAGGGTCCACATCTCAAAGGCCTCAAGTTTGCTGATACTGTTTGTTTTCAACGTCCATGCCTCTACTCCGTACAAGAGAACGGACCAGACGTAACATTTTACCATCCTATATCTAAGACTGAGACTTAAGTTCTTGTCTCTCAAAAATTTCCCAAGTCTGAGGAATGTTGCTCGAGCTTGTTCGATTCTACATTTTATTTCATGATCTGGGTCCCATTCTTGGTTTATCATACATCCCAAGTATTTAAATTGAGCGACCTGTTCAATGTTCTCTCCATTTATGGATATTCTTGTACCCGGAGTGCCGTTTCTACTGATGGCCATACATTTCGTTTTACGGATGTTAATTTTCAGACCCAAACCCTGACTCTTTTCATTGACCTTGTCTAATAGAGCTTGGAGATCATCCGCACTATCCGCCAATATCACGGTGTCATCCGCATACCGAATATTGTTAATGGGAATTCCGTTCACTTTAATGCCCATGCTACTGTCGGAGATTGACTCGGCGAATGCTCTCTCCACATACAAGTTAAACAACATCGGAGACAAGATGCACCCCTGTCGGACACCCTTTTTTATTTCGAATTCCTCAGTTGTTCCCGCATCCTGAATTCGAACTGCCGCCCTTTGATTCCAATATAAATTACCTATAAGCCTTATATCCTTCCCATCCAGCCCCAAATCCCCAAGATATGATATGAGGAGATCATGCTTTACATTATCAAACGCCTTTTCATAGTCGATGAAACACAAAAAGACGTCCTTTCTCTGATCCTGGCAATTTTGTACCAAAGTTTGGAGACTGAATATGGCTTCTCTCGTTCCAAAACCGCTCTTAAATCCAAATTGACTAGCACCACTTACTTCCTCACACCTCCTATAGAGTCTCGTGTGTAGAACTCGAAGAAAGAGTTTAAGAAAATGACTCATCAGGCTAATTAGACGATAGTCCTTACATGAGTTTGCGTTGTTTGATTTCGGAAGTGCGACAAACGTAGAGAGAAGCCAGTCCTCGGGAATATGTCCAGTGTCATAAATGTTGTTAAAAAGTCGGACAATGATATCAAGGTTGTGTTCGCTAACTAAATGAAACGTCTCTGAGTACATATCATCAGGGCCCGGAGCTTTGCTATTCTTCATTAACGCTATGGCATGTTTAATTTCACTCTTCAAAATACTTGGTCCCGACAGTGGCATCAATCCAGCTTCGGGGTTCTCTGGTCTGTCATCCTGGAAGAGATTAGTGGTGTATCTCCTCCACGTCAGTAACAATTCCTCGGTGTCCAATATTATTTTATTGTTTTCATCCTTAATGAAACTTATATTTCTTCTGTTATATACTCCAGCGATTTCCTTGACTTTTTTGTGGAGGTGGAAACTATCTCCTAACCTACTCAGATTCTCTGCCTCCAAACATCTGTCAGCCAACCAACATTCTTTCGCCGTTCTTATTCCATTTCGGATTCTTCGTTGAAGATTTCTATATTCTATATAATTTCCTTCGATCTTACTCCTCCTTCGCTCCTCCATCAAATCAAGAATATCATCAGTCATCCATTTGCTTTTCATATGCCTTTCGGTGTTTCTGAGGAAAAGTTCATTTGTTTTCTTGAAAACTTCTTTGATTTCGAGCCAGTGCTTGCTCACATCGCCTGTATTGCTAACACCTTCCAATCCTTTATTAAGATGGTTTTTATATAATGATCTTCTTTCCTGATCTTTAAGTAATTCTGGCTTTAATATCTTTTTAGAGGCTCTTCCTTTGGGTATGGACAGGCGCAGCAGTATGTCGGCACGTAGCGGATTGTGGTCAGATTCCATATCGGCACCTGGCATCGTGGTTACCTTAGTGATGAAATTTCTAAATCTACGATTAATGATAATGTAATCTATCTGGTTACGAACAGTTTGCTGGTCACTGTCTTGCGGAGATTTCCAGGTGTACAATCGTCTTGGTGGGAGTGTGAACCATGTATTTGTAATCACCAGATTGTTGTCTTCACAATATTGAACCAACCTTTCACCTCTTTCATTTCTTTCACCCAAGCCGTAATCACCGACCACTGATCCCGCTCTACCCTTACCGACTTTAGCATTGAAGTCTCCAAGAATTATGGTGACTTCATTCTGTTTTGTAATTCTTAGGACACTATCCAGTTGTTTGTAGAACTCTTCAATTTCTTCCTCTGACTTATCTGCCGTTGGGGCATATACCTGTATAATATTGATGTTGATGGGTCTACCACACAGCTGAATCAGGAGTACCCTTTCGGAACATGGAATGAAATTCTTTACCGACCTTTGTATGCTTTCATCCAATAAGATACCAACACCATGCTGATGGTTTCGGTCGGAATCACTGATACCTGAGTAGTACATTACTTTACCCTTCGATCTAATCATCCCATTTCCAGGCCAGCGGACTTCGCTCACACCAAGAATTCCTATCTCCATCCTATTCATCTCCTGGATCAAGTTGTCAAACTTTCCAGCTGCAAACAAAGTCTTGACATTCCAAGTAGCTATTTTCGCTTTCCTATCAAGTTGAAACCGGGGGATTCTTCGCACCTCTTGACCACTTAAGGCCTGCCCGGGACTAGAGGCCATTTGTATTTGAGCCTTCATCATGATGCTAATCGGATGAATATCCTGGGAATATCCATAAGGATCTTTAATACAGTGGGTTCCCTTTACCTTCTGTATCCTTACGCCGTTGACCAGTCCTTGGTTCCTCCGCCTTTGAGATCGATTTCTCAATCTCAGGACAAAAGGGTGCCCTTCCACTTACCAGCTCATCCGCCCTAAGCCGTTGGCCGGTAAGTAGGGGATTGCTTATCCCGGCAATCATTCGGTCGTCCGTAACCCTGGACAAGGGACCCTAAACAGGTACTAGTTTCCCGGGTCAGGAAACACCTGGAATCTGCGGAGGGCAGGGATTGATTCACTTCCCCTGGTAGGATTGTCCGAAGAGGTCCTACCCGCTACCCTTACAAAATCACTAATTACCGCTAAATTAAGCGTTATACAAAACAATTTTTGAAATAAAAGTTGTAGGTTTTTAAATTGTCTACAACTTTTATTATATAAATTTTTGCGCTAAAATGCATATTAAAGCCGCAATCTTAAAAAGAAAATTTTTTTTACGAGAAAACAGCCTTACCAAGAATTTCAGCAGGCATGGCGTCTACCCTATCTTGTAGAGCATAAAAAATGTGATTTTTGAGGCTATTTAAAATAAATTAAAAGTTGCAGGAGCCGTTTTAAGAAAATCGCAAAAAATTACACAAATAAACTATTATTTCCGGTTGACCGATTTTGATGAAAATGTTCGTGTCGGGTTTGGTAGTAGTATCTAACCTAAGTTTCAAATTTCAACTTCGTACGATGTTTCGTTCTTGTCATATTGTGTTCTTGAAAATCTGTAAAACATGGATTTTTTTAAACATTTCGGTCTTAGTATTCATTTTACGACATAAGTGTATATAATCAAATTTATAGAAAATTAAAAGATCTACAACTTTTATTTCAAGCATTTTTTCTATAGAGCCTAGTTTAGCGTTAAAAAGTGATTTTCCGTATTATTAAGCCAAATTAAGGTTGGTTTTCATTTAGCATCATATACTCAGGATTAAAATAAGGTTATATATTTTTTTGTTTATTTCTAATGTTTTATAACTAATGGTTGGTTATATTGTTGATTATTTGCATTGGCAAGAGAAAGTTGTGTGAGTGTATCACACCAAATTTTTTAAATTATTTACAAACATCTCAGTGTTTTTTTATTGTTACCCGTAAGGCCACTGCTCGGTAACTTTTAAAAACATCGATTAGGACGGAATATCTTTTGGTGGCCATTGGTAAGCTACCCACTGCTAAATTGAATGTCACGGGTTCGATTCTCGGCTAAGGTGTGGAATTATTGCCCGGTAAAACTCAGTGATTCTATAACTTAACTCATAGTATTCACTATTAACCAAAATAGTCTGATACAACTATTAATATAGTAAAAACTAATTAGAAAAAACAATTTTTTTATTAAAGAAGGAAAGGATATTAAAAAGAAGAAAAGAATGTCCTACATTTCTGTCATAATTTTATATAATAGCTTATCACAGAAATTATGTATCCTCAAAGAAAATTACTCTGAAAAAATACTAATTAAAAAATTATAAATGTAATTACATATTTAAATTATATATTAATATTTAAATGTAATTAAACGGGAAATTACGTTAAATTAAAGTAATATGAGAATAAGTTGTGAAGATAAAGGAAAACATATTATTACTTAAGTATTTATGTATTTTATAAACTGAAAGTAAAAACGGTGCGTTGTAGAATCTGGGGAAAAAGAACAGATATGATAAAGCACGTGGTTATAACACTAGTGTTGCCCTGCAGAGCGCAGCACTTGTAGTGTCACTTATTGGAGCATGCGCATTAGTTGACCGGTTAGCGATTCCTTCTACCAAAATGCGTAGTGCTCTTTCATCTGGTATTGGATTATACTCTATTATTTTACAGTGTGCGTTAATAAAAAATACTATTCAATGTTAATGACAGCTATTCTTTATCCGTTTTAATTAATTGATGTATTATAATGTGTTTGTATTACATGTTAATGTGTCGTTAGTTTTTTAAACAGTTGGTTTATGGTTATATGCATTATTGTGTAACTATATAGTTTCAAGTGATTATTATTTTCAAGTGATAAGTGGTTTTATTTAAATTGGATTTCTTGGATGATTATGACAAATAATTATTATGGTAAGATTAATTATTGTATTATTTTACATGTAATTAATTATTATTTTGAAATGTATTTTTCTTTAAATTGAATTCACTGAACGACCTTGACAAAACCACTAACTAACATTCCCGGCGTTTATATTTCGTACAACCGGCTTGTTTCCCTCTACCTCGGTCATATTTTAATTCGATTATACCTTTATATATATGATTTTTTGTTCATAGCGTAAAAACAAAAACCTTGTTCACCTCCCATTTTGATCGGCTTTCCCAGACCTACCCTTATTATGTTTGTATTGCTCCACGCAACATCCCTACCTTACCCTCCTTTTTAATTCACGTATTAACCTACAATATTATGCTCATACGCTACAACTTCCCAGTTGATAGTAAAACAGTATATAAATTTCATAACAATACGTTATATTATTTCAGAATCATCAACCCTAGTATCTGATGTTTTTCTATAAATTGTTGATAATATTGTTTTTTTTAAACAATGTTTTGTAAAGTAGTTGTCAATGTAGTTTAAAGTAATTTACACCTTTGGTGTTACTTAAATTACTATTTAAGATTCTGAAAAGGTGTTTATATACAGAAAATAATTGATTTATGTTTAAAAGAATATTATCTCAAGTCAATTTTAGTGTCCGCTTGTTTGACAAAAATAAAATAATAAATACAATGATATAATTTATAGAATTGTCGTTTATATTTGAAATATAATTATTTAACACAAATATGGCCGTCTATATTGAAGAAAACAAAACTAATCATTATAGGCTACTTGCTTGGCATCCATAAATTCAAGTCCCAGTATTTTTCTTTTACTTAATAAATCAACATTTAGTAATAATAAATATAATTCAGGAAGAAATATTAAATGTATAAAAGAAAATTTCTTTAAATATTTTTTAATTGTCATAAATAAATATGAGTCCATTTTAAATAAAAAATGAAATGAAATTTATAAATTATCTTCAGCTGTACTGCTAAAAATTGTAGTCGCTAATGACGTATTGTTGATCCTATCTTTAATAATAAATAAGTTAAATATAAGATAAATAATTGTATTTTATATTTAGTTAGATAAAACGCACACACACAAACGCTAAAAAATAATGTTTTGTGGGTTCAAAGGACCTGAAAATGTATAGTATACCCGGTGATAACTCGATTTCGATAAATCGACATGAAAACAATTCTTTCTTTCCCTGTATTTTCTTATAGGGCAAGAGAAAGTAAAAATAGCAGATTAATGGCTAGAAAAAAATGTAAAATACAAGAATTTTGTTTTTCGTCTTATTTTAGCAACCTTTACAGCTGTAAATCAGTATTTGCAGTATTTTTTACTTTTTCTTGCCGATGTGAATACCTATATAGGAAGGAAAGTATTGTTTCCTGTCGATTTTTCAAAATCGGGTTTTCATCGGATGTCCAAGTTTTCAGACCCCCTGAACCCAAAAAACATGTTTTTAGCGATTGGTCAATGTGTCTGTGTGACCGGACTCGAACATTAACATCAAAATCGGTCAACCGAAAGTAATAGTTTATTGTTGTCACGTTTTACTTTTTGCGATTTTCTCAAAATCGGCTCATACGATTTTTTTTAAAAATCGCTTCATTTACTACATATTCTAGCTCTACATGACACTGTAGTTGCCATGTCTGCTGAAATTCTTGAGGAGGCTAATCTATTGTAGAAAACAAAAGTTTTTTTAAGATTGCGGCCTTAAAATGCATTTTAAGACAAAAGTGTATTATCTCAATTTATAAAAAATTAAAAGATCTACAACTTTTATTTCTTTGTATAACCCTTAGTTTAGCGATAATAATTTGTGATTTTCCGTTAATTTTTTTCATAAAAATCTGTAAAAATGGATTTTTAAAGATTTCGGCCTTAGTATGCATTTTACGACAAAAGTGTATGTAATAAAATTTATAGAATATTAAAAGATCTACAACTTTTGTTTTACTATTTTTCTCTTCAGAGCCTAATTTAGCGTGAAACAGTGATTTTCCGTATTATTAAACTAAGATTGATTTTCATTCTGCATCATTCACTCATGATTAAAATAAGGTTATATTTTTTTGTTTTTTTCTAATGTATTATTACTAATGTTAGGTTATACTGGTCATTATTGCCTAGAGAAAGTCTTGTCAGTGTTCACACCAGATTTTTTTTTATTGGAAATGTTTGTAGTCCTGTTTTTGACTTCATCGAGGAAATCACCCAGTGACAAACCCTCATCGGTGTTTTAAAACCCTATTCCAACATCTATAATTTCGTTTGCGGATTTCGTGGATGGAGTGGGCGTGACAATGTTGGTATGTCTGGGTTATTGTGATTAATTAATTTTGAATGAAAAGGTGTGTATACATTTTTACTTTCTCTTGCCTATATGAATATATAGGAAGGAAAGTATTGTTTTCATGTTGATTTTTCGAAATCGAGTTTTCACCGGATCTATACGTTTTCAGACCCCCTGAACCCAAAAAAACATGTTTTTAGCGATTGATCTGTGTGTGTGTGTGTGTGTGTGTGTGTGTGTGTGCGCGCGTGTGTGTGTGTGCGCGCGCGCGCGCGCGCGCGTGTGTGTGTGTGTGTGAACAGAATATCTCAAGAACGGAACATCGTACGAACTTGAAACTTGAAACTTAAGTTACATATCACTACCGGACCCGACACGAACATTTTCATCAAAATCGGTCAACCGGAAGTAGTAGTTTATTCGTATAATTTTTCACTTTTTTGCGATTTTCTCAAAAACTAGTCCTACGATTTTTTTTAAAATCGCCTGGTTTACTACATTTTTTATGCTCTACAATATAGGGTAGGCGCCATGTTTGCTGAAATTCTGCGTGAGGCTGTTTTTACGCAAAAACTTTTTCTTTTTAAGATTGCGGCTTTAATATGCATTTTAGCGCAAAACGTTTTATAATAAAAGTTGTAGAGAATTTAAAATTCTACAACTTTTATTTCAAACATTTTTTTGTATAACGCTTAGTTTAGCGGTAATTTGCGATTTTCTGTTTTTTTTTTCACGATAAGTATAAAAGGTCTATTTTTTAAGATTTCAGATTTATTATGCATTTTACGACAAAAAAGTAATAATAATTAAATTTATACGAAATTAAAATATTTACATTTTTCTCACGAAACGTGAGAAAAATCGATTTTTTTAAAATTTCGGTCTTAGTATGCATTTTACGACAAAAGTGTATATAATTAAATTTATAGAAAATTAAAAGATCTACAACTTTTGTTTAGAGCATTTTTCTCTACAGAGCCTAGTTTAGCGTGAAAGCGTGATTTTCCGTATTTTTAAGCCAAACTGAGTTCGATTGTCATTTTGCGTCATTCACTCATGATTAAAATAAGGTTATGTTTTTGAGGTTAGTTTTTGTTTATTTCTAATATTTTATTAATAATGTTAGGTTTATTATTAATTATTTGCATTGGCAAGAGAAAGTTGTGTGAGTGTTTCACACCAGATTTTTTTAATAGTCGAGTAATACTGTAACTATGTTAAGGTGTCGATATATAATAAAATTTCATACGTACATGTGACTAACGTAAAAATTTGTTTTGGTAAACTGGGACTATAGTCCAATTCGCGAACGAAAACACCAGTCTTTTAACAGCAATATCATTTAAACCGCTGTATGTAAAAACAATTACAATACATCAAATTAAAGCTTGTTTTATGTTTGGATACAGGATATACATTAATATTTTTGGAAATTAGTAATGTATTGAATATAACGAAATTACGCATAAAAAGTATCCTGTTTTTAACCATTTTTCCAGTATACCTAACTTCAAGGTCTTATTTATTTGTTCATGCGTACTTCAAAATGTCTAGGGCTATAAAGTATCATTAAAAAAATGTTCTACGTGTAATGCATATTTTCGTTTTATTTTCGGGCGTGTTAATTTTACTCTCCGTCATGTACCTGTCCTGATGTGTTTTTAAACAACGTTGTCATCCCTCAACACAAAGAAGTACGATATCTAGGATTAAATTTTGATAAAAGGTTAACGTGGAACACCCATATAAAGATAAAACGATTACTTTTAAATTCACGAGTCAAACAACTATATCGGCTACTTAATCGAAAATCACATGTTACTTTAAAAACAAAGGTCAAAATTTATAAAAGTCTTCTGATGCCATTGTGGACCTATGGCGTTCAGATATACGGAAGTGCCAGCTCGACAATATTAAAGAAAGTACAAGTATGTCAGTCCAAACTGCTTCGCATGATCACCAATGCTCCGTACTACGTGTCAAATTCAACACTTCATACTGACCTACAAATACCTTACGTTACCGAAACAGTGAAAAGGTTGTACACGAGGTTTCATTCAAAATTGAACGGCCACCGTAACCCGCTTGTAAGGGGAATTCTGATCAATCCTCGGCTCGCCAGACGACTAAAAAGAAGATGGAGCAGAGACCTGCTGAGATGACACCATTCCACTACTTTCCACCATTTCACCACTCTGTGCTACTGTTATCCCCATCATTTATCATCAAATTTCTTAGTTTTAATATTTGTTAATTTGTTATGTCTATTTGCTATGTTTGTTACTGTTTGTACTCGTATGTTTTTTATTTTTTGAACCCAAAATGAATGTCAATGGACATGTAATTTTATCCTACAATCACTGTGATTTATATTACTCTGTGCTAAAATTTGGTCGTTGTATTGTTATTGTACAGTTCCAAATAAATAATATAAAGATAAAAAAAAAAAAAATTTTTCGGGCGTTTGGTTTTAAAATGGCGGCCGTTTAAAAAAATGGTTATTTCGGCTACCAGTAATGATACGGAAATAGTTTTTTTTTACTGACGGTTACATATTAACAACAGATTGGAAAACGTGACGTAATTTTTCATTATTAATGTGTTTTATGCGGGGATGAAGTTGTTAAAAACCAACTGAAAAACAAGCTTAAATTTGATGTATCGTAATTTGTTTTTACATACAACGGTTCAAAAGATATTGCTGTTAAAAGACAGGTGTTTTATTTCGTGAATCGGACTATAGTTGTGCGGATTAGTTTTTAAAATTTTATTCCAGTCGGCCTTGTAAATTTTCTCCCAGAATAATAAAAAAAATACAAATATTTTTAACTTTAGCGGGTCATGTAACGTGAAGTTCACATAAGAATAGAAAAGACGCAAGAAAGTAAAAAGGTTTTAATTTTTATATCTGAATTATGGTTGCTAATTCTGAAGTATCTGACTTCTCGTGTTGTAGTGGTCAGCGTAACTGGCTTCTTCTCCGGGGTTCGATTTCCAGTCTAGTCCGCCATTTTTGGTGGCAATTTTCTAAATTGGCATCAGTCATTTTCTCGTCCGTGTCACATCCAGATGTCAGAAACTACAAGAGATAGCAACAAGCTTTTTGGATTCATAATGTGGCGCAAACACATATCAGAGTGCGTTAAAATCGGAATTTGGAAACAAAAATAGTATCATTCGATTCCTTTTAAAGATTAGACACTGAAATCACTAATGGTTTTTGCTGATTTCGAACGGAAGTGGCCCAAATTCAGAAGTCAAGAAAACTGTTGGAATTTTGAAATAAAAATAGTGTCATTCGATTCATCTTAAAGAGTAGATACGGTAATCACTAATTGTTTTTGCTGGTTTCGACCGGAAATGGCCTAAAACCGGAAGTCAAGAAGACAGTCGGAATTTTGAAATATAATAGGTTTTTTTTCTGTATGCCACCATCAAATCCGAATTCACATGTGCTCATTTCTCCCACTCCCTGTCTTACTGAATACGCATGCTGAGATAGACACACTCACGCACGCGTACACACGTCCTTTCCCGTCTCAGTATATAGTACTATGTTACACGTTTTGTTGGTGTATTTCTTATTTTGATTGTTTTATTTTGCTATTACTACATTACTATTACGTTGTTTTTTAATTATTTACATTGGGAAGATAAAGTCGTGTGAGTGTTTCACACAGACTTTTATAGTTGTCACATCTAGGATTATGCAATAACCCCCTTTCCTGAAGGAACTCTCCAGCATCTTCCTCCGTAAATAACTACAAAATTCATAGTATACTGTGTAGTAATTAACTGTGAAATGGGAGTGGAGTTGACATTACGCAGGAATATTTCTAGTCAGATTGGCGAGCTGGACTCAGGAGCGAGAGAATTATGTAACCCTTCAGGGAATTTGGATTTGATAATGGGATACAGAAAACGGAAAAGACCCAAAAAAGTGTCTTTTGATTCCTCTTAAAGAATAGATACGGAAATCACTAATGTTTTTGCTGGTTTCACCGGGAAGTGGCCTAAACCCCGGAATTCAAGAAATCAAAGTCGGAATTTGGAAACAAAATTAGTGTCATTAAAAGATTCCTAGCCATGAAATGCGTCGTCTCATAAAGGGAATTTCTTCTCTCATTTTCATCTATCACTCTTCTCATCGTCTGAATTAGCAGAAATTGTGAAACATTTGGTCGTATTTGTTATACGACCAATAATGAATAATTCAACGATGACGATCGATGATGAATAATCTGTTTTGTTTTTCTTTCAATACGCAATAATCGGAATAAATAATTGCGAATTGTTTGTCAATGTTTAAGCTAATATTGTTTAAAGTTATAAAACGTTCGCGCGTCTATTGTATTAAAATTCAGGGAATTTTTTCAGTATTACTTTCGTTAATTATATTAATATAGAAGGGTTAGGTTATTAAAATGCTTTCTCTTTAAATATATAGAACCCACGGAAATAACTAAAGGGTAGGTTATGATGAAAGCAATTAAATGGGGAACTGTTCCATAAAATAGAGTAATGGAAGTTTATTATTTCAAAAGATTATCTCTTCTTAATTTTTCCTGTTATACAGTTTTTAATTTTCTTTTTTATAGGTCATCAACTGTTGTAGACTTTGAATCATCATTAATTAAATTTTTTTATTAGTTTTTCTTTAAAAAAATAATATTAAAATGATTCTTTATATCATTTCAGTATTGTGAGATAAATTTATTGGTATTAATTTGAAACATAAAAATATAAATTTATAGCAATATTGAAATTCACATTTGACTTTACGCAATCCAACTCTTCGGTGCAGCTGCAAGAAGCCTTTTTAAAATTTAAGGCTTTTCAATCTAAATTCGAAAATAAATTTATTCTATTGTCATTACGGTTCAAATTTAACCCTTAAAATCATCTTAACATGAACTTTATGTGAAAAGTTCAGCCAATGTCATCAATTTCATAATAGGCAGGTGGAGTGTTAAATTATTTGCACTTAATCTGCTAGTTCCAGAGCTACAAAAAATGGTTTTGTTTCTTCAATCAATGTCTAATGGGCAGGGGAGTTATGAATTATTTGCATGCACTCGATCTGCTAGTTCCAGGGCTACAAAAAATAGGTCTGTTTCTTCAATCAATGTCATTATGGGCAGATGGAGTTTTAAATTATTTGCACTCGATCTGCTAGTTCCAGAGCTACAAAAAATAGTTCTGTTTCTTCAATCAATGTCATTATGGGCAGGTGGAGTTTTAAATTTTTTGCACTCGATCTGCTAGTTCCACGGCTACAAAAAATAGTTCTGTTTCTTCACACATATCAGAGTGCGTAGTTTTAAATTATTTGCACTAGATGTACTAGTTCCAGGGCTACAAAAAATAGTTCTGTTTCTTATCACATGGTCACCCTAATTAATACGACTGAAGCATTTAAGAACAGAAGAGATAGAGGTGTACAATAATTTTTTACGTTTGTATAAAATTATATTGGTAATTGTACATTCTTTCGATTGAATTCTTAGAAAAATCTTTCATTCAAGTATCGAATTAGCAGCAGTTTAAGAAAAACAATAGTTTAAGAACTACTGTAACATAAACCTTTTTTTAAATTGACAATTTAGTAGGGAATACTGCATCAAAACCGGTTGAAATAATAGTAGATTATAAAATTGAGAGACAAAATTGGCGTAATAATTGAAAAGTTCGAGTATTTTTCAGATCTAGAAAATAAATCGAAACCGGGACCTTTTGGCTAAGAAGTTAGGTGTAAATTACCTACTAAGCCAAAATATATTTATAAGAATTGAATTGTTTTTGCTCTTTATTTAAAATAAAATATGAAAAGATTTATAGAATTTCTGAACAACAAAATTGGAAACGTAATATTGTAGTGTAAGTCTTTCAATTAAATTCTATATAAATCTGTTCATTCAAGTACCGAATTAACACAAGTTTAAGAACTGCTGTAACTTAAAACTGTTTTTGTAAATTAACAATTTAGTAGGGAATACTGCATCAAAACCTGTTGAAATAACAGTAGATTATAGTCGATGAAAGACAATTGGCAAAACAATTGAAAACGTTCGAATATTTTTCAGATCTAGAACATAAATCGAACCCGGGACCTTTTGGCTTAGAAGTTAAGGAGTAAATTACATACTAAGCCAAAATATATTTTTAAGAATTGAATTGTTGGGTCTGTTCTGTAATTATCCCCCCCCCCCTACCATAATATTTTACATTTTGTCTATATTTTATATGTGTGTATTCTTACAGTATTTTTAACAATAAAAACGGGAAAAATATTTAAAAAAATCACTAACAATATTTTTCAAGTTAACGTTAAAGATTTCTTTCTTTTTCAAGTCAACCTTAAACTATTTATTGAAAATTATTAAATTATTTAATTTAATTATGTTACATTAATTTATTAAAATATGTCATTTACTCAGTGAGTTTATATTTATTTATTACATGCCGTAACAATATTGAGAAAAAGCAATCATGCGGTTTTGGGTCGATTCCCATTCAGGCACGGCATATTTTCATACGTTACAAAAAATAATTTCATTCTTTACCGTCTGCATTAGCAGTAATTGCAGAGTAGTCGGACGTTAAACCAAAAAAAGCAATGTATTTACCCTACCTATATTTTAACGTTAACTTGAAGAATATTGGTTTAGGATTTTTTTTAAATATTTTTCCAGTTCTTATCGTTAAAAATACTGAAAGATTGCATACAAAATATTCACAAAACGTGAAAAGTTAAGCTGGTGGGGGGGGGGGGGAATAACAGAAAAGACCCGAATTGTTTTTTTGGTTTTATTTTTTAAAAAAACATGTAAAAATTTATAGAACTTTTAAACAACATAGATGAAACGTAAAAGTATAATGTAACTCTTTCAATTTAATTCTATAAAATCTATTCATTCAAGTACCGAAGTAACACAAGTTTAAGAAACTGCTGTAACATAAAACTGTTTTTTTGAAATTGACAGTTTAGTAGGGAATACTGTTTCAAAATCGGTTTGAAATAATAGTAGTATATTTGAGAGACAATTATCGGAAAAATTGAAAACGTTCGAATATTTTAACTTTTCTTGCCTATATGAATAAATACGAAGGAAAGTATTGTTTTCATGTCGAGTTTTCACCGGATCTACACGTTTTCAGACCCCCTGAACCCCAAACACATGTTTTTAGCGATTGGTCTATGTGTGTGTGTGCGCTCGCGCGCGTGTTTAAACATAATATCTCAAGAACGGAACATCGCACGAACTTGAAACTTATGTTACATACTACTACCGGACCTGACACGAACATTTTCATCAAAATCGGTCAACCGGAAGTAGTAGTTTATTTGTTTAATTTTTCACTTTTTGCGATTTTTTCAAAAAATGTTCCTACGATTTTTTTTTTAAATCGCCTGGTTTACTAAATTTTGTATGCTATACAAGATAGGGTAGGCGTCATGTTTGCTGAAATTCTTGATGAGGCTGTTTTCACGTAAAAAAAATGTTTTTTAAGATTGTGGCTTTAATATGCATTTTAGCGCAAAAATGTTTATGATAAAGGATGTAGATAATTTAAAATCCTCCAACTTTTATTTCTAACATTTTTTTGTATAACGTTTTATTTAACGGTAATTAGCGATTTTCTGTTTTTTCTCTCACGAAAACGTGTGAAAATCAATTTTTTTAAGATTTCGGCCTTAGTATGCATTTTACGACAAAAGTGTATTTAATCAAATTTATAGGATATTAAAAGTTCTAAACTTTATTTAGAGCATTTTTGTCTACAGAGCCTAGTTTAGCGTGAAAGAGTGATTTCCGTATTTTTAAACCAAACTGGGGTTGATTTTCATTTTTTTAATGTTTTATTACTAGTGTTAGGTTTTATTGTTAATTATTTGCATTGGCTAGAGAAAGTTGTATGAGTGTTTCACACCAGATTTTTCAGATCTAGAACATAAATCGAACCCGGAACCTTTTGGTTTAGAAGCTAAGAAGTTAAGGAGTACTTTCTAAGCCATAAGATATTTTTAAGAATGAAGTTGTTTTTGGTTTTTATTTAAAATAAAACTTGTAAAGATTTATAGAACTTTCAAACTACATAGTTGGAAACACAATAGACGAGTGTAAGATTCGTGCAGATCACATTATGACGGTATGAAAATGTTGAACTTGTTGGAATGCAGTGATGATGAGAATTAAAGGCAGGCGGTAGTTTGACCAATCTTGACTGAACCGACAACATTTCGAACATCTAAACATTCAACACTGCAATAAAAGAATTTAAAATAAAAACAAAAATACCATAATGAATACCATAGTATTAGAAAATTGTAGTTCATGCATTTAAACCAAACTTTGTGCATGAAAGCATTCACATAAATATTTTTTTTTATTGTACTGTAATTGCGCATGGCACGAAACAAATATCTCTTCATTAGTCATACAGTAATCTCTTCTATACAGAATGCCCTTGAAGTACTCGAAAAATTTCAGATGCTGGTTCCGTGCATTAAAATTTGGTGTGAAACGCTCACACGACTTTCTCTTGTCAATGTAAATAATGACCAGTAATAACATAACATAAGAAATAAACAAAAAACTAATCTTAGTTTGGCTTAATAATACGGAAAATCAATCTTTAATGCTAAACTAAGCTCTGTAGAGAAAAATGCTTAAAATTAAAGTTGTAGATCTTTTAATTTTCTATAAATTTGATTATATACACTTTAGTTGTAAAATGCTAAGGCCGCAATCTTAAAAAATCTGTTTTGTAATTTTAAAGTCTTTCATAAAAAAAAAATTACTAATCACCCCTAAACTAAGCGTTATACAAAGAAATGTTTGAAATGAAAGTTGTAGGTTTTTAAATGTTCTAAACTATGATTATATTCACTTTTACTCTAAAATGCATATTAAGGCCGCAATCTTAAAACAAAATTTCGACGAGAGAACAGCCTTCCCAAGAATTTCAGCAGACATGGCGACTACCCTATCTTTTGTAGAGCATAAAAAATTTAGTAAATGAGGCGATTTAAAAAAAAATAAATCGTATTAGCCGTTTTTGAGAGAATCGCAAAAAAGTGAAAAATGACATATAAACTACTAATTCCGGTTGACCGATTTTGATGAAAATGTTCGTGTCGGGTCTTCTAGTAGTACCTAACTTAAGTTTCAAGTTTCAACTTCGTACGATGTTCCGTTCATGAGTTGTTTGGTTCACACACACATACACACACCAATCGCTAAAAACATGTTTTTTGGGTTTTGGGGGTCTGAAAACGTGTATAACCGGTGAAAACTCGACTTCGAAAAATGGAAAACAGTACTTTCCTTCCTAAATTCATATAGGAAAGAGAATGTAAAAATAGATAAATAAAAAATTGCAATTAACGGAAGTCCCAAACAGTTTCATTTTCTGTCAAGTTTTTTTTCTAGAAATATCCATCTCAATTGTGGTTAAAGATAACTTTATTAAATATGATGTAGATGTAATTCTTCTGAACGTCTTATACTGATGAATGAATTTTCAAAAATTTACCATTGAATAATAATTCAAAATGACAGCATTAAAGTTCTGCGGTAATATTATAAAGAAATAATATTTGATTGTCTACTCGAAGTAATTTGAGAAACTACCTTTCCGATTTTAAAAAGTTTTGAAATATTTTGCACACACACACACACCAATCGCTAAAAACATGTTTTTTTGGGTTCAGGGGGTCTGAAAACGTGTAGATCCGGTGAAAACTCGATTTTGAAAATAATGCTTTCCTTCCTATATATTCATATAGGCAAGAGAAAGTAAAAAGGGATTAAAAATTAATTCTTGATTTACCAGTGATTACATAAGAAAAGCATCTGCTGTGGTATCATTTAAGAACTCATGTTGCGAATAGAATGCTTTTTCCGTCTCAATCGAAGTTTTGTAAATAGTTTTAATTTAGATGGTTGTTAAGAGATGACAAAAGTTTCGGCCAGTAAAATTTTTGTAATTGTAAAATATTTTACAGTTCTTAAGTATTGGTGGAAAAGTTATCTTTTGATATGTTTTCGCATGCTGCTGATTCAAGCAATTAACATTATGTTTTGTAATTGGGATATGATATTTTTTATTATTACAATGTTTTCGAATAGTCCTTTACAGAGAGCATGTCAAATCAATTTTTTAATTAATTTACGTTTTGTTTTTTCACGTTTCTTTTTCTCCCATAATCGTTTAATTCTTTCGTATCTTTCCTTCTAAGTCGTTCAATTTTGTGAGGTTAAAGTCACGTATTTTTATTATGTGCCCCGAAGATCGCTCTCTGGCTTTTTTTCTGAAAATTTTTCTGTTCTGTTTGTCTTCTGTGTTGATTTTTGCGACTAAGGCCATTCAATGTTAACGTGAACCGTGGTGCTTTGGTGTAAAATTTAGGAGTATTTTGTTTGTCAACATTTTGTTGTTGCTTAGGTCATCAGCCGAAAGGATAGTTTGAAATTTTAGAGGTTTTATACTACATAAAAAGAGGAGTAAGGTGGTTTCCCATTGTCTTTCTTCACTGAGTGGAATAGTACGCTTATCAGCATACCAGGCCCTCTCAAAAGGACATATTTTCCACTCTGCAAATGAGAACTTCACTTCATTCCCCACAGGGTCTGGCTGTATAATGAAATTCATTACTTTCAGAAGAGATAACTCTGATTAGTGTCTTTTACACTTCTACCTCTTCTGTTCTTAAATGACTCAGTTATTTAATCATAATGTGATAAGAAACAGTGATAATAAAATTGTGATAATAAAATTTATTTTAGCCCTGCAACGAACAGATTGAGTGTAAATAATTTGACACGCCACCTTTCTGTTTTGGGGAGAAATTAAAGATGTTACATAAATTAACAATCTACAAGACGGTCTTAAAACCAATCTATGGAGTTCAACTTTGGGGTTCTGCTAAACCTTCACACAAACAAAACGTATACAAGCGATTCAAAGCAAGATTCTACGAACGATAACGCAATGCCCGTTTCGTCACAAACTTAATGTTGCACAAAGACTTGAAACAACTATACAATACAATGTACGACAAATTTTAACATGACAACCCTCTCATCCAAAACATTTACACTAGGGTGATACTGGGTACTCAGCGCAGACGTCTAAAACGCCTCTGGCAAAGGGATCTTCTTGGCCAATAATTTTAGGACTGTGGTGATGACAGCAAGCTCTGACACGTAATTCAGGTTTTGGAAATTGTAATATTATTGTCATAACAGATACTAAATTTTCAATTTAAAAGTGTCAAAAAAAGTTTTGTATGTTTGTTCGAACCGAGTGTGATCTGTATGTGTGTGTCTTCTTTCGACTTAGATCCTAGGATGTTCCGAACGATTCTCCTTTCTACGCTTATTATTTTATTGATAGCCTACCAATAAAAACATAGATGGGACATAATTTTAAGTGTTTCTGCTCCATAAAATTCTTCCGGTTGTACCACCGCCTAATAGTGCCTGATTTTTGTATCTCATGATAAGGTTTTGTTTGTTATATAGGTTTCTAGTTTGCCCATAACAGACAGGTGGTTTGTCAAATTATTTACACTCAATCTGTTCGTTGCAGGGCTAAAATAGTAAATAGTTCTGTTTCTTATTATATGGTCAGCCAATTATATGACTGAACTATTTAAGAACAGAAGAGGTAGAGGTGTAAAAGACACTAATCAAAGTTATCTACTCTATAAGAAATGAATTTCATTATACAGCCAGACCCTGTGGTGAATGAAGAGAAGGTGTCTCACATAAAAGACACTAATCAAAGTTATCTACTCTATAAGAAATGAATTTCATTTTACAGCCAGACCCTGTGGTGAATGAAGTGAAGGTGTCATTTGCAGAGTGGAAAATATGTGCTTTTCAGAGGGCCCGGCATGTTGATAAGCGTACGTTCCCACTCAGTGAGGAAGGTAATAATAAACCACCTCACTCCTCGTTTTACTTAGTAAAACCTCTGCAGGTTCAAACTAGCCTTTCGACTGATTACCTAAAAAAACAGGTTTCTAGTACTCATGAATGCAGTTCTCATCTTATCCGCCCTTATTTTTAAGCTGTCTGTCTCGTAATTGTTTATACCCTGATCCATTCTCTCAGATATTTAAACACCCTTATCTTTTGATTTAATTTCTATGAATAGTGTGCCATTCGAGCAGCTCTTTATGTTTGTTATGAATTAATTATACTTTAATAAATTTTATTAAATTTTTTATAACAACAATAATTATAAAAATTTTCGAGTTCTTTCCGTTCTTTTCTTGTTTGTTTTATGTGTAGTACTTTGATCTTTAAAACTACCGAATTATTTGACCTTGATAGTTGCGAATGATGATGGGCCAACTATACCAGTACTCTGGCACTGAATACTCCCAATCTTGCACGTTTAAATGTAGTCTTTAGCGACATAAACTGAGGTACCAATAAGGTGGGATTCTTTGGTGGTTTTGATTCAGTTATATTTTATATTGTTCGTCTAATGGAATTTACATTTAGTTGGTCTTTTTTATTTTATTTTCACCCTATCGCCCCATAAGAATGTGTAGGCAAGAAAAGTGTTGTTTGCATGTTGATTTTCCAAAATCGAGTTTTCACCGGATATACAAATTTTCAGGCTCCTTGAACCCAAAAAAAAACATGTTTTTAGTGATTGGTTTGTGTGTGAACAAAATAACTGATGAACGGAATAGCATACGATGTTGAAACTTGGAACTTAACTTAGGTGCCATCACGGAAACCGACATGAACATTTTCATCAAAATCGGTTCACCGGAAGTAGTAGTTTAGTCGTGCGATTTTGTCACTTATTTGATTTTTCTCAAAAACGATTCCGAAATTTTTTTTAAAATTTGCCTCATTTACTACATTTTTAATGTTCTACAAGATAGGGTATTTTGTGCAATATTGTTTTTAGTAGCCTACAACGCTTAATTTAGCGTCAAGTAGTGATTTTATGTTTTTTGCTCATCAGAATACATAGAAAATAAAAGATTGCTGCCTTAGTATTAATTTTACGACAAAAATGTAAACTACAATGAAAGTTATAGAAATAAAAAATATACAGCTTTTTTTAATTTAAAAAAAAATTATTTGACGTCGTATCAAGTGCAACGGTCATTAGCGAGGACGTTGGAGTGTAACTTTTTTTACGTCTGACTGTTTTGCAATTTTTGCTAATGCAGACGGTGGAGAATGATGATATATGAAAATAAGTGATGAAAAATGCCAGACCTGACCGGGAATCAAACCCGGGACCCCGGCGTAGAAGCCAGTTGCGCTAACCTCTACGCCAACGGGCCGGCCAAACTGTGGCCGTTACAACGGGGTGTAACTGTGTACAGTGGAGGATGAAATGATTTTTTGTAACGTATGAAATATGCCGTGCCTGAGTGGGATTCGAACCCACGAGCTTAGTTTAGCGTCAATTAGTGATTCCCGTTTTGGTAAGTTCTACAAAGTTGTATTTTCATTTTGCGTCATTCACTCATGATTAAAATTAGGTTGTTTTTATTTTACATTGTTTATATTGGCAAGAGAAAGTCGTGCAAATGTATTACGCCAGATTTTTTTTGTATTTGATGCAAAAATCATTGTTGATGTTTCATTGTTTAGTTTCTACTGTTATGTCCGTTCTAACAGAAACGAATACAACTGCTCTCTAGTCAGTAAACTTTTCGTACTGTTCATTTTTACTTTCTTGTACTCTATTCTACTGCATAAAGTTTTGCGAGTGGCTACATTTTAGATATTCGGATTTCAAATGATCTTTACGTTTGATGACACCCTAAAGCCAAAAATTGGTTTATATAAGAATGTCCGTCTCTGTTTCATTTACAGTAATATCGTTCGTTAAGTTAAATTTACCAAAAATTTCCCGGCTAGGAAATTTTAACAATGGTCCATTCCCTGTCGTATTAAAATGTGTATTTACCTACATTGCCATACATTAAAATAACTAAAGTATTTTCTCCAATAAAATCGTAATATAAAATTTAGTAGCTCCATTTCTCAGATAAAGAAAAAACTGTCAGCCTGGCTAATTATACCTAGATTTGATACGATTTTAAACGCAAAACAAATTAAAATTCATGGAATTTCCGGGAAAATATCCTGCAGGGTTGTTGTACCGTACGATAATTATTGTTTTTATAATCACATCAATTAAATGCTTAATTTGTTGAAATCGTTTATATAATAAAAATATATTATATAGGCGTAATCACTTGAATACCTTATTTATGGATTAAAATAAAACCAGTTTATTGGCCTTAAAAGACCACACACGATTATTTACAATTGAGATCTTTTCAGTTGTTGACTGATTTTTTTTCAGCTACTCATTAATGTTTTATCTCCCGTCGCTTGTTTACTAGCTGCTAGTAGACTAGCAAAGAACAACTAGCAGCTAGTTTAGTTAAAGCGCTAGTATTCATTACCGCGCTATTGATTTTGAACATGTTTGAATTTACTAACGCTAGTCGGAGAGAAATGGTCACGTGATTGACTAGCTCTAGTAAACTAGCTCGATGTGAACGTTTACAAACATTGCTAGTAAACTAGCGACATGAGAACGAACAACTAGCCGCTAGTTTAGGTAAAGCGATAGTATTCACTAGCGCACTAGTCGCTTTGAACATGTTTGAATTTACTAACGCTATTAGGAGAGAAATGGTCAACGTGATTAACTAGCTAGTAAACTGGCTTCTACGCCGGGTTCGCGGGTTCGATTCCCGGTCAGGTCTGCTATTTTTTCATCACTTATTTTCATCTATCACCCTTCTCATCGTCTGTATTAGCAGTAATGGCAAAACAGTCGGACGTTAAACCAAAAAACAGAAATAAATAGCTCGGTGTAAACGTAATAAGCTGCTAGTACTAGCAGCTAGTAAACAGCGTCGTGAGAACGAACTACTAGCAACTAGTTTAGATAAAGCGCTAGTATGTACTAGCGGGAGCATGAGCATGTTTGAATTTACTAACGCAAGTAGGAGAGAAATGGCCACTTGCTTGAATAGCTCGGTGTGAGCGTTTGCAAATGTTGCTAGTTACTAATAAGCTGCTAGTACTAATAGCTAGTTAACTAGCGATATGAGAACGAATAACTAGCAGCTAGCAACGTAACACCCCGCTGGCTGGTAGATCCGCGGTAAGCCAAGGCACGGGACCGAGCTTGGTTCCCGGCCGACGACCGGAAAACACCGGACGTGACCGTTCCCCATCGCTCAGGCCCGGCACGTTAGCACCGTCACTTCCCGACACGCGCCGGACCTCAGAGCTAATCCTTGTTCTGAAGTTACGGATCCTATTTTCCGACTTCCTGTACCTACATTTTTCTATCGACTAGAGGCTCTTGACCTAGGAAACCTGCTGCGGATATGGGTACGATCCGCGTAGCCCTAACCCGGATTTTCAAGGTTAAAGCGCACTAGTGATTTTGAACATGTTTGATTTATTTACGCTAGTGGGAGAGAAATTGTCAGTGTTGTGATTGACTAGCTCAGTGTGAACGTTTGCAAACGTTGCTAGTTACTAATTAGCTGCTAGTACTAACAGCTAGTAAACTAGCGTCATGAGAACGAACAACTAGCAGCTAGTTTAATTAAAGCGCTAGTGACTTTGAATATGTTTGATTTTATTAACGCTAGTAGGAGTGAAATGGTCACTTGATTGACTAGCACTAGTAAACTAGCTCGGCGTAAACGTTTGTGAACGTTGCTAGTTACTAATAAGCTGCTAGTACTAACAGCTAGTAAACTAGCGTCATGAGAACGAACAACTAGCAGCTAGTTTAATTAAAGCGCTAGTGGCTTTGAACATGTTTGATTTTACTAACGCTAGTAGGAAAGAAATGGTCACGTGATTGACTAGCACAAGTAAACTAGCTCGGTGTGAACGTTTGTAAACGTTGCTAGTTACTGATAAGCTGCTAGTTCTAGCATCTAGTGAACTAGCGTCGTGGCAACCGTCACCGACGCGCTAGTTGGCCTTAAATATTATTAAGCCTTTAGATTTTGGCCGCTTCTGTAATGTAGTGATAGCGTGACAGCGTATAACGTGGAGGTCCCGGGTTCAATTCCCGGCTAGGGTCTGGAAATTTTAGCGCCTTAAAACCTACTTTTACAGTATTAAAACTCACAGTAGTCGTTAATGACCAAGCTGTCGATGCTACCTTAAAAAATTGACAATTATACATTCATGTATTATATTTTTTCAGTAAATAACTTAATTCCTTCTTAAGGATTTTCTTTGTGTTGTTTGAACGTGGGTTTAAATTGTTAATTCTTTAAGAAAATTTGAATCATTTTTTTTTAGAATTTTTTTTATGAAGACTACTTTTTTCTCCGTAACCAATACGTATTATCACATCGGGTTATGTAACTTTTATATAACATTTTTTAATCGTAATATGTTACGTTGCAATCTGTTCTATTTTGAACAATAAGCAACCCCATGACTCAATGAGATGATGATTATATTACGTGTTTTTGCTTAGGTCATCAGCCGATAGGCTGGTTTGAACCTTTAGAGGTTTTACTAAGTAAAACGAGGAATTAGGTGGTTTACCATTGTCTTTCTCACTGAGTTGAAAGAGTATGCTTATCAGCATGCCAGGTCCTCTTAAAAGCATCTACTTTCCACTTTGCAAATGATACCTTTACTTTATTCAACAAAGAGTCTGGCTGTATAATGGAATTCATTACTATCAGAGAAGATAACTCTGACTAGTGTCTTTTACTCCTATATAGTCTAGATTTTGAAGTTACGAGATTGTCTTTTGTGTATGGATGGGCTGTGAGGAAGGTAAGTGAAAATTTGACAGTGCTGCCAACCTCAACAGTGAGACACTCCTTGTACGTTTGACTACCGTGCAGTTTCTACATACATTTTGTAAGGTGTTGTTTATTCCGAGAAAATGTTTTCTTTATAAACCTTATAAAAAATAAATGTGACCTGTAATTTTGCCTATAGCTTAATTACACTACTAGAAATGTTTGATTTACTGTAATTACCAGTGTAAATGACGTAATCTTGTACACAGTCTCAGGCCGATTATTCCTTAGAAAGTTTGTTTAATTGAACTCCAACCATCATTGTACATCGGTAACCAATGTCTTGTATTCAGATCCGTTAAAGTACGTAACTTTTAATAATAAAACATTTTTTCTTTGTTTTTGCTTATCGGTGGTTGAAAAAAAACACCCCTGGTAGTTTTTCTTTTCAACCCGTAAAATACAAATATACCAAACTTTCAGATCTCGAGTAGATTAAGAATTTAGAGAATTAGTGATGACCGACTCATTCAGTCAGTGAGGCCTTTCATGTTTATATATAAATTTATAATCAAAATTATGAGCTTGTAAAAAAGAATATATGAATTGTAATACCAGCTAGAAAAATAAAGATGAATAAAAAGATAAACTGAGTAAACTAAAATAAACCTGTTCTTTTATGGATAAAAAGAATCATTAGAAAGAATAAGATAGTACAAGATATAATAAGAAAGAATGAGAAAGAAGTTTATGATTTTACATTTTACGTGCATTAGGTGATCGTACTCGAAACTGAAATAACCAACGACTGCATTAGCATGCATAGACACTCGCATCTGGTGCTGTTCTTTTCTTATATACTAGTAATAATGTGAAAATTTATAACGGGATAAGATGCGATTTATACAACTTGGTTATGTTGTAAGTGTGATAGCATTTATTAGTATTAAAATCTCGTAGTTTTTATATTAACTTATTGTACTATGTGAGAACACAAATTTAGTTTTGAAGGGATACACTAGCGTATTGATTTTCCCGGTTTTCACTCTACATTTTACTTTTTTATTTTGTGGGCTTCAAGCGTAAATATTATTATTATTATTATTATTATTATTATTATTAGTCGTAAAGCTCCCGAAGTGGAAGACGCTAAGTAAATCTGGTTTGTTTTTGGGATTTCTTGTCCTTTTTATCTGCCCACCAGTTTTTCATTCTTTGTGAGAATTCCGCTTTTCTCTGTTCACTCCCATTTTGTTCCCGTTGTTGGAGCTTTTGTCTCTGGTTTAACCTCCCATTTTTTAACTTTTGTTGTAAAATTGTCTCTTATGAGAATTTCTTCTTTGGTGATTTTGGCCAATTCTAAATATTTTTTAACACTTCGAATCCTTCCCCCCCATTAACAAGTGATGATACATATTTTACTATTCTCTTGTGAGTCTATTGTCAGGAAGCCTCATAATGTGGCCATAAAATTGAAGGCGTCTTTTCCTCATGTCTGTCTCTATGTTGGAATATTCTTTAATTTTAGATGTTCTCTGTAATCTGTACCCGTTTTCGGTCCAAGAATTTTCCTAATTATTTTTCTTCTTCTTTCTTCTTTCTTTCGAAACGTAAATATTATATAAAATCCGGGTATAAAAAATTTTATCCAATCGCAATTCTTTCTCACTCTTATCATTTACTGAGCGTGAAATTGTAGATGCTGAATTATTTACAGCATTAAAAAAACAGTTAAAATAAAATAAAAAAATTGAAAAGAAACCGTATAACTTATATTATCTATAAATTTTATATTATTACGATATTAATTTCCTGTATTCTAAAGAAAACATTTTAAAACGCAAGCTTAAAACAAAGAATCTAGTTCAAAACAACTCTGATATGTGATTCCCAAAGATTCATGTAGTATTTGTAACAAAATTGCTAATGGAAAACGTTTCGAAAATATTAATAAAACTTTAATTACTTTTTACATTTCATATTGAATAAAAAATATTTTACTTTGTTAAAAAAAATGTGTGACATGTTGTCGGAAAAGTCTTCATTTTTTTAGATATTTATCAAAACCCAAATGGATATTTGCTTTTTTAGAATCATTCAATTTACTGTACGACTATTTATTCATTCAGTGTAAAATAATTTCGTGGCAAATCGCATTAATCTTTTTGCGGACCTTTTCCGTTATCTCACATCATCAAAAAACGTGTGAATGTACCTTTAACGTTCGACCAGCAATCGCTTGTTTCTTTTATTTTCGGTTGTTTTCATTTTACTTTATTTTTGGTTGTTTTTTCCTTTATTCTTTTACATGTTTCACAAATTAATTACAAGCTTTATTTTACAAATTACAAAACAATTAAGATCAAACATTATTACAAAACATTAAAATTTAAAAATAACACAAATTTATTAAAAATTACATCTTCGCACGATTTAATTGATGCGTATTCTTTGTACCAACTGTAAATGAGGGAATGGTTTTCCGATATTCCTACTTCGTATTAGCGAGATATGTGTCGCTTCTTAGAGGTTTACTAATTTTTCATATTGCTTTATTACACACCCAACGATCCTGGCCAGTGGTGTTCAGTATCATATCGTGTCCATTTAAACAAATGCTCGGGTTATGCAGTATTCCTTTCTCTTGAAGGGAACGTATAGTTTTTTCCCTAGTAGAAATAACTAAAGCCAATTCCAAAAGATTTATTATGTATTGAACAGAACACGTGCGAAGCAAACAACCAACTAATGTGTATTAATAAACATACAAACAATAACTACAATTAATTATAGTGAGTGGAAGTCATCAGTAATAATAGTAAAGATGCGTTTACACGAAACGACTTTAAGGAGATGATACGATTTGAAATAACGGAATAGGTCCCTTTTTGCTAATCGTTCAGGCAGTGCAACATGTAATCATTCTGTCCGATTTTTACTTTCTCTTGCTTATATGAATATATAGGAAGGAAAGTATCGTTTTCATGTCGATTTTTCGAAATCGAGTTTTCACCGGATCTACACGTTTTCAGACCCCCTGAACCCAAGAAAACATGTTTTTAGCGATTGGTCTGTGTGTGTGTGTGTGTGTATGAACAGAATATCTCAAGAACGGAACATCGTATGAACTTGAAACTTAAGTTACATACCACTACCGGACCCGACACGAACATTTTCAACAAAATCGGTCAACCGGAAGTAGTAGTTTATTTGTGTCATTTTTCACTTTTTTGCGATTTTCTCTAAAATTGGTCTTACGATTTTTTTAAAAATCGCCTTTTTTACTTAAATTTTTATGCTCTACAAGATAGGGTAGGCGCCATGTTTGCTGAAATTCTTGGCGAGGCTGTTTACACGTAAAAAAATTGTTTTGTTAAGATTACAGCTTTATTATGCATTTTACCGCAAAAATGTATAGAATTAAAGTTGTAGAGAATTTGAAATTCTACAACTTTTATTTCAAAGATTTTTTTTATAACGCTTAGTTTACCGGTAATAATTAGCAATTATCTGTTTTTTTTCTCACGAAAACGTGTGAAAAAAGGATTTTTTAAGATTTCGGCCTTAGTATGCATTTTACGACAAAAGTGTATATAATAAAATTCATAGGAAATTAAAAGATCTACAACTTTTAATTAAACCATTTTTTGTACAGTGCCCAGTTTAGCGTGAAAGAGCGATTTTCCGTATTTTTAAGCCAAACTGAGGTGATTTTCATTTTGCGTCTTTCATATTTGATTAAAATTAGGTTTATTGTTAATTATTTGCATTAGCAAGAGAAAGTTGTGTGAGTGTTTCACACCAGATTTTTTTATATAGTCCGAATATTTTTAAGTAACTACAAAATTCATTGTAGACTGACTATGTAGAGACTGTGTGTAGTAATTAACTGTGAAATGTGAGTGCAGTTGACACTATGCAGGAATATTGCTAATCAGACTGGGGCGCTAGACGCAGGAGTGAGAGAAGTGTGAACCCTTCAGGGAATTCGGAATTTATAGTGGCATACAGAAACCGAAAAATACCCGAGATATTTTGTTCACATACACAGAGAGCGAGGGAGAGGGAGAGAGAGAGAGGGAGAGAGAGCAAGAAAGGTAGAGGGAGAGAGTGGGAGAGGGAGAGAGCGCGAGAGAAAGCGAGAGAGAGAGGAAGGTTAGAGGGGGGAGATAGAGAGAGAGGTTTGCGAGGGAGGGGAGGGGGAGAGATAGATAGAGAGAGATAGTGATAAAGATAGAGAAAGAGAGAGTGAGAGTGAGAGGGTTAACGAGAGAGTGCAAGGGGAAGGGGGAGAGAGAGAACAATAGTTAAAAACATGTTTTTTGGGTTTAGGGGGTCTGAAAACTTGTCATATCCGGTAAGAACTTGATTTCGAAAAATCGACATGAAAAAAATTCTTGCCTTTCAATATAGGGCGTTTCGAAATGTTCTTCGGGGTTACGAAAATTCACTACAAAAAAACTATTCCACTTACCTAAATGAAAGTTGTACGTGCAGATGCAGGGATTCAAACAGTTTTTTTTAACATCTATAAATGTTCAATGTGTGCTCCTTTGGTGACACGGCATACGTCAACACGAAAGTCTAGCTCTTGCCAAACACGCCCTAACATGTCTCTTTCGATAGAGTTGACCGCATTGATTATGCGATCCTTCAGCTCAGCGATATCGTTCGGCATTGGTGGCTTGAAGACCTTGTCTTTCACATAGCCCCAGAGAAAGAAGTCACATAGCGTGAGGTCTGGTGATCTTGGTGGCCACAGCAAAAGTTGTTGGTCTTCCTCAGACGCGCGTCCTATCCAGCGTCGAGGCAGTGTTGTGTTAAGGTACCGTCGAACCTCGTTATGAAAATGGGCAGGACAACCGTCTTGCTGGAAAATGAAGTCATTTAATAGCTGAGGCATAAGCCATAATTGCAACATGTCCAGGTACGTCATGCCGTTTACTGTCGTTTCTGCAAAAAAGAACGGCCCATACACTGCCTCACGAGAGATCGCGCAAAAAACGTTTACTTTCGGAGAATCCCTAACGTGTTCCACATAAGCGTGTGGGTTTTCACTTCCCCAAACTCGCACGTTATGACGATTTACTTTGCCGCTGATATGAAACGTAGCTTCATCGCTGAAAATTATCTTCTCTAGAAAACCTTCATCCAATGACACCTTTTGCTGTAACTCTAAACAAAAATGGAGCCTACGTGTTTTATCTCCATCAGATAGATGCTGCAGTAATTGAAGATGGTACGGTTTGAATAATAAACGTTTACGGAGAACTCGCCACACTGTTGTTTTCGGAATTCCTAACTCTCTGCCTGCAGACGCAGTCGATTTTGACGGGCTGCGAATAAAACTTGCACGCACACTGTCAACACTGGCATCTGAGGTTGATGGACGACCAGTTGATTTCCGCTTGCACAAGCAACCAGTTTCGCTGAATTGTTTGTACCATGCACGAATTGAATTGTCACTTGGTGGATCCTTATGAAATTTCAACCGAAACGCACGTTGCACAGTAATTACCGACTTTGACGAGTGAAATTCTAAGACACAAAACGACTTCTCGCTTCCCGTGGCAGCCATTTTCTCTACTGTCTACACCTAGCGGGCAGACGGTCAACTAACTGCCCAGTACCCGTGGAAAAAAACTGTTTGAATTGCTCTTTCGTACAGTACTTGTTTCATTCTTGTAAGTGGAATAGTTTTTTTGTAATGAATTTTCGTAACCCCGAAGAACATTTTGAAACGCCCGTATATCAATATATCATCCTTTCCAATATATCATAGCCTTTCAATATATCATGTAGGCAAGAGAGAGAAAGAGAGAGACAGCGAGAGGGGGTGGAGGGGAGAGGGAGAGAGAGAACAATATTTAAAAACATGTTTTTTTGGGTTCAGGGGGTCTGAAAACGTGTCATATCCGGTGAGAACTTGATTTCGAAAAATCTACATGAAAACAATACTTGCCTTTCTATATATATTCATATAGGCAAGAGAAAGTAAAAATTTACTAACAACGATAGTCGAAAAGGTTATATTACTGGTATTAACAAGATCTTTCTAGTAGTTAGTTATTGAATATGAAAACGTTGATAGGGTTACGCAAATGAAAGTTATCGTATCTGCTGAGGGAGTTTTGCACAGTGACGTTAGTATTATGTATGTATGATCGAAGGATGAGTGACTGTGTTATGTAAACAAAAGAGAATTTTGCTTTTACGTTTCCCCGACATATCAGTGACGTCATTTTCCCTTTATATATTCATTCCCTTGCACACAATAATGTAACTCTTGTCTACAGTCTGTCTCTATATTATTAGCGGTAGAGATAAATGTAAACGAGAGAGAGAGAGAGAGAGAGAGAGTTTACTAGGTGAAGAGTGAGTAACAGAATATGTTACAGACTACTGGGAAAATCTGTTGCTATAGTATTGCCAGAGCAAACTTGTGAACCAATTTACCACGTACTGCCCACTAACAGATAACACATGCAATCTCCATCTCTCTTCCTCCTTTACCCACCTCTTCATCAACATCCCTCTATCATATTCAGTCAATATGCCTCCCTTAGTTACCACTTCTCTAGGCATAATAGCTACACTGTATTATATCCACTATCGTCCTCCCGTTTTCCATGCTAATTACATTACACGTTACCAAAATGATTTCAACCGAGTAATAATTCAGAACTAACAGAATTATACCATGGAATTTATTACTGGAAACTAAATTCATTAAAATATAGTAGGGAGTATAGTTAATTCAAATTTCCATGGGCATCAGTGTAAACCTCTAAAACCTTACCCACTTATTCTCTAAGTAATTGTATATATCAAATTTTAAAGGTTTAACTATCCCTTCAGTAAATATTTAAAATTCATTTGGTCGTATTAGATACTTGTCTCAAAGGAATTCAATGAATTTGATTTCCCTTGCATACAGCACAGAGCTACAAAAACGAAAAATCCATAAGATATTTCAATATTAAAATTCGTCTGGTGAGTTTTGACCTCTCTGAATAAAACAAAGAACGTTCCATAATAAAACTAGAATTTTTAAGATTATAATTTTTTGAAAAATGTCAAATTTATCTACGAAATTTGAAAGATCGGTAAATAAACATTTTAAAAAGTCTGGTATGAAACACTCACACAACTTTCTCTTGCCAATGCAAATAATGATCCCAGTTTGGCTTAAAAATACGGAAAATCACTCTTTGACGCTAAACTAGGCTCTGTAGAGAAAAGCGCTTAAAATAAAAGTTGTAGATCTTTTAATTTCCTATAAATTTAAGTATATAAACTTTTGTCGTAAAATGCATACTAGGGCCGAAATCTTAAAAAAATCGATTTTTCACACGTTTTCGTGAGAAAAAACAATAAATCGCTAATTACCGCTAAACTAAGCGTTATGCAAAAAAATGTTTGAAATAAAAGATGAAGGATTTTAAATTCTCTACAACTTCTATTATGTAACGTTTTGCGCTAAAATGCATATTAAAGCCTTAATCTTAAAAAAACAATTCTTTTACGGGAAAACAGCCTCACTAAGAATTTCAGCAAACATGGCGCATACCAAATCTTGTAGAGCATAAAAAATTAAGTCAATGAGGGGATTTTAAAAAAAATCGTAGGACCAGTTTTTGAGAAAATCACAAAAAACTGAAAAATTATACGAATAAACTACTACTTCCGGTAGACCGATTTTGATGAAAATGTTCGTGTCGGACCGGTAGTGGTATGTAACTCAAGTTTCAAGTTCGTACGATGTTCCGTTCGTGAGATATTTTGTTCACACACAGACACACAGACCAATTGCTAAAAACTTTTTTTTTGGATTCAGGGGGTCTGAAAACGTGTAGATCGGGTGCAAACTCGATTTCGAAAAATCGACATGAAAACAATACTTTCCTTCCTGTATATTCATGTAGGCAAGAGAAAGTAAAATATATGTATTTTTATCCCTATGTAACGTAAGATAACTCAAGTTAACTCTACAAGTGTCAAAATCAAAAAAAAGTATTTCTACAACTGAAATAACAGTTACGTTGCTAACTCCGCTACCATAAATCAAAACTACTGTATACTGTATAAAAAACGACGTAAACTTTAAACGGTAAAAATTTGCTTCTATTCCACGTAAATCATCCGAACAGAAAGAAAAAATGAAACAGCAGTTCTGTGTTATGATTAATAAGGAAAATGGTACCGTATTTATAGTACTGTAAACTTTTTCTACTAAAATATTACTTCGTATTGCATCTTGAAGATTAAAATTGGGTTACAGAAAAAATGTACATCTCGGGTTTATTAATATACCATTTTTCCTTACTTTTTTAATAAATATTTTTATTGGAAACATTAAAATGTTGAATTTTTATCTATAAATAGTAATTGTTTGTGGACTTAGTATTGGTTAACCATTATTTGTAGAAAAACATTTTTTTAATTAATTTCTAATCGGTTTATTAACATTGGAATAATTAAAGAAACGTCATAATTAATCTTAAGAATGCTTGTCAGAATCTCAAAAAGCGGGTGATTTATAAAAGTACTAAAATAAAGTGTAGCAGGTTCAAAAATCTGGTGTCTAACATTCACGCGACGTTCTCTTACCATGTAAATATTTTTGTCATCAGTCTTTCCCTCTACTGGTTTCATGCAGTTTTCTTTCATGCATCTTGTGCAAGTTGTTTCATATCTACTTACCTGCAACACCCTGCATCTTTTGCAATTTTCTTTAAATACTCTTACCTTTGCCTCCCCCTACAATTTACCTGAATATTATCTACCTGAATATTACCCTCCATTATTGATAGATCAATACCTGGATATCTTAAGATAAGCCCCACTAGCCTATCCCTTCTTTTGGTAAGATTTTTCTATATATATCTTCGTTCATCCACTTGTCTAAGAACCTCTAAATTAATTATTTTGTCCACCTGCCTAATCTTCAAAATTTTTCTACAACACCACATTTCAAAAGTTTCTATCCTCTCTTCCTTCCTACAGCCCCTATCTATACACAATGCATTCCCGTATAATGCTACACCGAAAAACATTTTCTTAATCTGTAAATCAATGTTTGTAGTTAGTAAGTGTATTTCATTTCAAAGGCCTTTCTAGCATGATCATCCTACTTTTGATATCACTTTTGCTTCTAAACTATTGTTTGTTATTTTACTCCGTAGATAGCAAAATTCCACAACTACCTGTATGTTTTCTTTGCTTACTTGTAAATTTCCCATTTCTTCTAAACCACTTTAGCTACTTCACAACAATTTCGTGAAGTAATCCTTTCTCGTGATATCCTTCCATTTAAGAACAAAGTAGTAAATGAGGCGATTTTTAAAAAAATCGTAGGAGCCGTTTTTGAGAAAATCGCAAAAAAGTGAAAAATTGCACGAATGAACTACTACTTCCGGTTGACCGATTTTAATGAAATTGTTCGTGTCGGGTCCTCTAGTGGTATCTAACTTAGGTTTCAAGTTCGTACGATGTTCCGTTCTTGAGATTTTTGTTCACACACCCCCACACACACAGACCAATCGCTAAAAACATGTTTTTTGGGTTCAGGGGGTCTGAAAACATGTAGATCCGGTGAAAACTTGATTTCGAAAAATTGACATGAAAACAATACTTTCCTTCCTATATTTTTCATGTAGGCAAAAGAAAGTAAAAATAAGATCTGTAAGCGGAGAAATCTGGATTCATAAACCGTGCTACCCCACTGCAATGACAATGTTGTTATAGTTTCTTTTTAGTTTATTTAAAGTCGCATCTACTACTGTGGTTATCAGCGACTTCAGTGGGTTAAGCCAGGGAATCTGTGGGGTTTGGTATTCATTTTCAGACTTTAACCAGGAGTCGAACCCGGAACTTTACGCTGTGCTATATAACTCAATATAGCGTGCTAACCACTGGGCCACGATGATAACCATATTTATGTTTTGTATTAATACAAGTGTACTTACGTATTTATTTTATTTTTTTCAGGTGAGTTTTGGTTTTGAAAAAAATAGTTTATCCTGTAAGTCTGTAAGTAATAAATTTCTATTTACTGTAATAATATATATTTACGCTAATTTAGGTTAACTGTGGAATTAACTTATTCAATTTACGTGGAGTTCATTTTCGGCATCCCTTAATAGTACGAGGGTCGTTTGAAAAGTCCGTGCAAAAATAAAAACTACTTAATTGTTTGGGGTAAACCTTTTTTATTTTTCGACGTAGTCTCCTTTTAGGCTTATACACTTCGTCCAACGCTGCTCTAGTTTTTTGAACCCTTCCGAATAGTAGGATTTGTTTAAATCTGAAAAATAGCCATTCGTTCCTGCAATCACCTCCTCGTTTGAATAAAATCTTTTTCCCGCTAGCCATTTCTTCAAATTGGGAAACAAATAGTAGTCCGAGGGAGCCAAGTCTGGTGAATAGGGGGGATGTGAAACGAGTTGGAACCCTATTTTCATTAATTTTGCGACCACAACTGCTGAGGCGTGAGCTGGTGCGTTGTCGTGATGTAAAAGGACTTTTTTGTGGGGCAATCGTGGGCGTTTTTTTTGCAGCTCGGTTTTCAAACGATCCAATAACGATGAATAATATATGCACCTGTAATAGTTTTACCCTTTTCCAGATAATCGATGAAGATTATTCCTTGTGAATCCCAAAAGACAGTCGCCATAATCTTTCCAGCCGAAGGAACTGTCTTCGCCTTTTTTGGCGCAGATTCCCCCTTCATAACCCATTGTTTAGATTGTTCTTTGGTCTCAGGAGTGTAGTGATGTATCCATGTTTCATCCACAGTGACGAAACGACGCTTAAAGTCCTGCGAATTCTTCTGGAACAGCTGCAAACCGTCCTTGCAACACTTCACACGAAATTCTTTTTCATCCATTTTTTGAAAATCACTCGACTTCCTCGATTAAAACGAATGTCAAACACAAAAAAATAGACCAATCTGGCTGAAACTCTACTCATGTGTTTTTCCAACAGATGCTACTAACTAAACATATGCTCGATATGCGCCAGTAGTGTCATCTATCTGACTTTGCACGAACTTTTCGAACGACCCTCGTATAGGATTCGATGAAGATTTAAAGGATTTTTTGGAAAATCGTGTCATTGCGGTGATCTCAATCGTAGATTTCGTTTAGAAAATGGGTAAAAATTCATGAGAACTCCAAAATTTTTTTAGGTCATCAACCGGAAGGCTAATTTGAACCTGTAGAGACTTTATTAAGTTAAAACGAGGAGTGAGGTGGTTTACTTTTGACTTCCATACTAAGTGGAAAAGTATGGTTTTTAGCATACTAGCTCCTATAAAAAGTCTCTATCTCCTCCCCCTCTTGCAAATGACACTTTCACTTCATTCACCACAGAGTCTGGCTCTATGATGAAATTATTACTCTCAGAGGAGGTAATTGTGATTGGTGTCTTTTACACCCCTACCTCTTCTGTTCTTAACCCTTTATAGGGCAGTACTACGGGGGAATTCATGTATCTTGTTAAATGTTAAATTTTGCTATACAGTGACTTGAATAATGTATTTCTAGTGCCAGAACTGTAAGATATTTCTTTGTTTTGATGTTAAACCCTGGTATGAATACTTGCCACATTTTTATTCTGCCCTGTATTCCTCTTATTTGCCCATGCCCCTTCTACTTGTATGACTCACTTCCCCCAGTTGGTAGTTGTCCCCATGTTCCTATGTATAATCACTCCACTACGGTGAAAAGAGCCGCCATTTTTAATTGATAAACACTCAGAACATAAAAAGGCCGGTGATTATGCCAAACTCTACCCTTTCTGTCTCCCCTGAAATCATAAACTAACCCCCACCTTAAATTATACCTTTAGTCCACGTTCAGTAAAATGCATGCCTTCCCCTCCCCAAGATAATAGGACTCCCACAAAACTGAAAAAAGGCCACTGAAATATAAAAATTTTATATTTTAATTTTATATTTTATTTAATAAAATAAAAGAGCCGCTCTTAAACCCACTTGTCCCTTAATTTAAATTTTCCACAAATAACTTCTAAAAATAAATTACCTCCTTTCAAGTCCCAGTTCCAATGTCCAACGAACCAGAATCCTATTTCCTATTTAAACTATAAAATTCCCCCTAAATTTCTTGAGGTTGCAATTATTCTGTTATATTGTTCCCCGAGCGACCAGGTGTTCCTTAACACGATGTCGCCATCATAGGGCTTCTTAGCCCTCTCAACCAGGATTCAGGATTCACTTACCGAGGAACGTTTATTGAAATGAAAATCACATAATATTTAGTGGTAAGAATGCTTATTAAAACAACTTGTAGTATTATATAACAAAATAATGTGTAGTGTAACTTATCTTAACTTTATATTGGCATGAATGTTTACTTTTCCGGAAAAAAACTAGAATTTTGTAAGCACTGTAAAAAAGTAACAACAAAACAAAGCGGTAGCGTACGCTGTTATGAATCCTTACCACATTTGTGCTACTCGCGAAGAAATTGTTTGCTGCGCGCTAATTTCAAAATATGGATAGCCTTCTTACCAGAGAACATCTATAAAACCATAAAATACCAATAAGGTTCAACTGCTTAGCTTATTCTTAAATAAAATGGACCTTACTGCCTGTGGTAAGTATACTTACCAAAGACCTATAAAGGGTAAATGGTTCAGTTGTATAATTGCCATGGCTGAACATGTGATAAGACAGCTATTTTTTTTTAGATCTGGAATTTTTTGTAGTAGATCGAGGGCATGTAACTTAATACTCTACCTTCCTGGTGTTGTTGTTGTTTAGGTCAGCAGCCGAAAGGCTGGTTTGAACCTCTAGAGGTTTTACTAAGTAAAAACGAGGAGTAAGGTGGTTTACCATTGCCTTCCTCACTGAGTTGAAAGAGTATGCTTATCAGCATGCCAGGCCCTCCGAAAAGCACTCGCTTTCCACCCT
Organism: Catonia carolina; assembly: GCA_035578175.1. NCBI lineage: Eukaryota > Metazoa > Arthropoda > Insecta > Hemiptera > Achilidae > Catonia > Catonia carolina. Next base: position 45,084,424 of record JAQMRL010000006.1, on the reverse strand, counting down.
GCAAACGACACCTTCACTTCATTCACCACAGGGTCTGGCTGCATAGTGAAATTCATACTCTCAGAGGAGATGACTCTGATTAGTGTATTTTACACCTCTACCTCTTCTGCTCTTAAATAGTTCAGTCATATAAGTGGCTGACTATGTGATAAGAAACAGAACTATTTTTTTTAGCCCTGGACCAAACAGATAGAGTGCAATTAAAATAACACTCCACCTGCCTGTTTTGGGCATACCTTCCTGTTATCGGGTATTAAAAAACCTGAAAATTTATAAAAAATTCGAATATCCTGAAATTTGATTTCGTAGGCGGTTTTAGCTATATACAGTATATTGTCCAGTTTAAAAAGATTTTTTTTTGTTTCCCGGATTCCTTTCTTTGGTTAGTAATAAGCTGTAAGTGTTGCTTTAAGTTATGAACTAAAGTTTACTGAAAATCGGTTATTAGTTAATGAAATCTTATTTATTTTAACTCGGCGTAAATGTTGAAAATTTTATATTTTATTTCCATCCGACTTCCGCTCAGTTTTTTGAGCTCGAATTCGAGACACTGGAGGGAAATATGAAGAAGTATTTTAATCTTGCTTAGTTTTCCTTCTTTCCGCCTTGTTTTCTCTTTTTAAACAAAGGCTACTAAAGAAAGGTTAAAAATATTGTTAACACCTAAGCCTAAGTTCGTTCGGGATATGGGTATAATAAATAATAAACCGACTTATAACAATTGTTTATTTAACAATTTAATTATCAATTTAGACTACAAACACAATTATAATAAATAGAAAACTTAAGCTTAAATTGAACTTGACTGTTATTAAGACTCTACCACTCAACAAATAAAACAATTGATTTACTTGTCTACAACCACTTAATGCCCAAAACGGGCAGGTGGAGTGTTATTTTAATTGCACTCTATCTGTTTGGTCCAGGGCTAAAAAAAATAGTTCTGTTTCTTATCACATAGTCAGCGACTTATATGACTGAACTATTGAAGAACAGAAGAGGTAGAGGTGTAAAAGACACTAGTCAGAGTTATCTCCTCTGAGAGTAATGAATTTCACTTTGCAGCCAGACCCTGTGGTGAATGAAGTGAAGGTGTCATTTGCAGGGTGGAAAGTGAGTGCTTTTCGGAGGGCCTGGCATGCTGATAAGCATACTCTTTCAACTCAGTGAGGAAGGCAACGGTAAACCACCTCACTCCTCGTTTTTACTTAGTAAAACCTCTACAGGTTCAAATCAGCCTTTCGGCTGTTGACCTAAACAACAACCACTTACACGCACCCACACTGTTATCGTAATTCAGAATTGGTCCCGTGACGACCCTATTTTGATTGAACATGTCCTTCTACAAACAACGTTTCTGGCTTCAGGGATAAGGGCGATGAAATACTAATATGAAGGCTAGTTGTAATACAAGTATTGAAATGTTTTTACCATCACTGTATTTCCGTACTCTTTTTACGTAATAGATAGTGCGGAGAAAATGAAAAGTTAAAACTGAAAACTTTTCTGTAACTTCCTGATAGGGATGGCACAAACTTTGTTGGTTGAAGCGAAACGGTTAATTTAAAATGTCATATGAATTATTTATCTGTATCTAATTTTTTTAAATTAGCCGAAAGTTAGATAATCGTAACTAATTAATTAATTTTGCTAAACGAAATGAATTTAAAACTCTTTTTTTCATCACACATTTATTGCAAACAATTTATTGGTCGTGTAAAACTAAATTTATCTGATATATTTTATTTTTCTTTCTCTTGCCTATGTGAATTATATATGGAAAGGAAAGTATTTTTTTCATGTCGATTTTTCGAAATTAAGTTTTTAGCGGACATACACGTTTTCAGACACCCTGAACCCAAAAAAACATGTTTGTCTGTGCGTGTGTAAACAAAATGAGGCGATTTTTTTTAAAAAACGTAGGAGCCGTTTTTTGAGAAAATCGCAAAAAGTGATAAATGACACGAATAAACTACTACTTCCGGTTGACCGATTTTTATGAAAATATTTGTGTCGGGTCCTCTAGTGGTACATAACGTAAGTTCCAAGTTTCAACTTCGTACCACGTTTCGTTCTTGAGATATTTTGTTCACACACACACACACACGCAGACCAATCGCTAAAACCATGTTTTTTGCGTTCAGTAGTCAGAAAACGTGTAGATCCGGTGAAAACTCAATTTCGAAAAATCGACATGAAAACAATACTTTCCTTCCTATATATTCATATAGGCAAGAGAAAGTAAAAGCTATTATTGATGCGACTATACAAATAAAAGTGCATTTGAAAAATGTTTCAAATGAAATTCACCAAATTTATTCAAAATATTGCCCATCGTTTTGTTGGAGTGGTAAGCACAATTTGCTACTTAGGTTTCGAGTTTGTTTAGTTCTGGTTTGTAATTTTTTTTATTCAACTTTATCTTCTAACCACAACCAACCTTTAGGCATCACTGCGCAAAACAGTCTTAAGTAATATTTTTTTTTAAATTGGAAAACATTTTTATCCTAGAATTTAAATTCTTGTCGTAAGTTATTGTAATCGAATCATTATTATAATTCTGTTTTCACGGATAGAATACTTTAAACTTTTTTCTTGACATACTTTCACAATCTCTGTCTAGATTTTCTTTTCCACCTTTAACTAGTTAAAAGGTTTCTTTTCCATTTTTTTTTAACTTCAAAGGAAAGTTTAATGTTAAAGATTTTACTCGATAAAAACTATTTTCTTTTATACTTTTCTTGTTTGTTGTTCTACTTGCGAAAATATGAGGTTGTTTGAAAAACATTCCTTTAGAAACTTTTTCTGTATGATTTAATTTTTATAAAGAAGGAAGAATGATTTCAGAAATAAAAAGATTAATGTATCCGAAGTTAAGTTTGCATAAACATCGGTAATGTTTGAGTATTTTATGTTGGCTTCCTCGGAAATTGTTTTTGAATTAATTTTAAATAATTTTATTTACCTTGTCATTCGTTTGATTTGAATTTTAAATTGATCAATAAACCGCGTTAACTTTTTCGTACCCTTTATAAAATATTATAAGTAAGGAAAGTATTGTTGTCATGTCGATTTGACGACATTGAGTTTTCACCATGTAGCGGTTCTGTATATTTTTTAAATAATCCCGCTAACATATATTTCTGATTAACATTAAAATATACCCTACAATCACTTTTTATTTTTAATATATGTTTTTTTTGGGTTATATTTGTTATTGGGAACTGTAGATTATTAACAACTACCCAATTTGATCGCTGCTTTGCTCTATTATTTGACATGAATTAGTGACATGAGTTTGAACAGGGACCCCCAGTAGAGTTTGTTCATGGATGGCTGTCAACTGGTCACCATACAAAGTCACTTGCCCAACCGGTGTTACGTAACAAATAATAGCGACTTTCTACCAGCTGACTGACTGGGCTGGCCCGAAGACCCTACTATCACTTGAAATAAAAAGACTCATGTGTACTGTTTGATCCAGAATCCAGGTTGAAGCCTTGTGACGGCGACATCGTGTTAAGAAACACCTGGTCGCTCCACGAACAATTTAACGGAGAAAATGCAAACCTCGGGGAATCGGGGGAATTATATAGATTTTAATTAAGAAATTAAAATTAATTAAGTTAAATAAATTAACTGTTTGATGGTTGGTTCAAGACGAACTTTAATTTTTCTTCTTCTTCTTATTGCGCCATCTCCCTTCGAAGGTTGGCGATCCAATTGGCTGTAATCACTCGAGATGTGACGGCTCTGAAGATCTCGGATGACGTTCTGCCGAGCCATCGACGTAAGTCCCTGAGCCAAGAATTCTGTCTCCTCCCCACTGATCTGCTCCCCTGAATCTTCCCCTCAATGATCAGCCGAAGCATCTCATACCTACCGCCTCTCATCAGGTGTCCGATGTACGCCAATTTACGCTCCTTAACAGTTAATAGCAGCTCCTTGTTCTTCGCAATTCTGTTGAGGACTTCACAATTTGTCACTCTATGCATCCAGGAAATGCGTAGCATTCTCCTGTAGAGGTACATTTCGAATGCCTCTATACGTCTTTCCAATGAGGGATTGAGGGTCCAGCTCTCGCAACCATAGAGAACGATGGGAAACACGTAGCAGCGTAGCATTCGAATTCTAAGACTTAAATCTAGATCCTTCTTGCTGAATAAGTTCCTCATACTGATAAATACCTTCTTAGCGTGTTCAATTCTTGACAATACTTCCCTCTTTGAAATGCAATCGCTACTTAGGAACGCTCCCAAATATCTGAAGGATATTTAATTTTTACATTGTTGTAAATTACAACTTTAGAATCAAATAATGTCTATGTAAAATAAAATAATTAAAATATGAAATAAATTTTGGAAAATATTTTTGTTTCACTACTTTTGGTTAATTAATAGTAAATAAAAAAAAATTGTGGGTTTTTTACTAGTTAAATTGAAATTTTGAGAAAAATAAATGTTATATAAATTAAATGTTTGCGTGCTCTAATAAAATGTAGAAATAAGCTGTTCCAAATTTGTAAACTAATACAACAGGTGATTGCTACAACCGGAAATACGCGTTTTCAGCCCTCAAAACCAAAAAAGCCAGTTGTTTTAGACTGGAGAATTTATGTTGCATATTAGAGATCATTATGGTTTTTACCTTTGTCTCGTAACCTACGGTATAATTCTTGGAATTTGTCGTTGACGTCAGGGACACGTAAATGATTGTGTGATGTTTTATTAGATATGTAAATAAAGGAGTCAGTAAAAATGCATTTCATGAACCGACGCGTCTGATAGCTCGTGGCAATTTTAAAAAAGGCTTATCTTTGACCTATGGAAAAACCATTAGTGATTTCTGTATCTACTCTTTAAGAGGAATCTAATGATAATATTTTTGGTTTCAAAATTTCAACTTTGATTTGTTACGTCCGGTCAAAACCGAAACTTCAAACCCAATCCTGGCCAACTAACTTTATATAGATTACGAATCCGAAAACCGAAACTGTTTGTTGCTATCTTTTTTAGTTTCTGACTTTGATTTCTTGACACGCAGTTTTGGACCATTTCCTGTCGGAACGGAACTTCAAACCGAATTTAGGTCCATTCATTTGTGTGTAAATTGCGAATCCAAAAACCGTGTTTTGCTATCTCTTGTAGTTTCTGACATTTTGGTGTGACGGTCGGACGGGCAAAGGAGATTGATGGACGACAGTTTTAAAAACTGCCACCAAGAAGTAGTAAGAATTTGCTTCGGAAGTGCAGTACAGGGCGTTTTATAATGTTCTTCGGGGTTACGAAATTCAGTACAAAAAAACTATTTCACTTACCTAAATGAAATTTGTACAGGTCGATGCAGGGACTCAAACAGTTATTTTTAAACATCTATAAATGTTCAATGCTTGCTCCTTTGGTGACACCGCACACATCAACTCGAAAATCTAGCTCTTGCCAAACACATTCTAATATGTCCCTTTCGATAGAGTTGATTGCTTTGATTATGCGATCCTTCAGCTCAGTGATATCGTTCGGCGTTGGTGGGATAAACACCTTGTCTTTCACATAACCCTAGAGAAAGAAGTCACATGGCGTAAGGTCTGGTGATCTTGGTGGCCACAGAATAATGTGTTGGTCTTCTTCAGACGCGCGTCCTATCCAGCGCCGAGGCAATGTTGTGTTAAGGTACCGTCGAACCTCATTGTGAAAATAAGGAGGACAACCATCTTGCTGGAAAATTAAGTCGGTGAATAGCCGAGACATAAGCCGTAATTGTAACATATCCAGGTAAATCATGCCAGTTAATATAGTTTCCGTAAAAAAAGAACGGCCCATACACTGCCTCACTAGAGATCGCACAAAAAACGTTTACTCTCGGAGAAATGGTTGCACAAGCAACCAGTTTCACTGCATTGTTTATACCATGCACGAATTGAATTGTCACTTGGTGGATCCTTATTAAATTTCAACCGAAACGCACGTTGCACAGTAATTAACTTACTGACTTTGACACGTGAAATTCTAACACACAAAACAACTTCTCGCTTCCCGTGGCATTTTCTCTACTGTCTACGCCTAGCAGGCAAACGGTTAACTAACTACCCAGAAATGTTGGAAAAACTATTTGAAGTGCTCTTTCGTACAGTACTTGTTTCATTCCTATAAAGCGAAATACTTTTTTAGTACTGAATTTTTCTAACCCCGAAGTACATTAAGAAACGCCCTATATTCGTAAAATTACTTGACGGCTTTGCTGTACCATACATTTAACTTCTTTATTTATAATTACTTAGATCGGTTGGAACATTTCCTTGTATGTTAAAAAATTTTATTTTGTAGACAAAAATTCGTTTCTTAAAAAATTTAACTGTTAATACCAATATTACCTTTTATTAATATATATCTAGATACTATTAAGAGTGTACTTTACTGTTTTTGATTTTTGGGTTAATTTTTTGTAGCGTTTATACAAAAATGTCGTTATTTACTACTACAACTTGAATGAAAAACCTTAACGTTCATAACTGCCTAAATTTTTTTTTAAATCGTTGATGCATGGTTTAAGAGCGGACGGATTTCTTTTCAATATTCCGAATGATATTGTACGATTTTTTATTTGAATCAAACCGATATGCATAATATTTTGTAAAAGTAATAAAATAGGTCTATTTTATTTTTTTTTTGTACGCGTTTATATTTAAAGAGAAAGAAAAATCAAGCAACTGTAAACAAGAAGGTAATCCTCCCATTCAACTGACAGCAGCAATTTGGAAACGGCTGAAAAGATATGACTGAAAGAAAGGATATAGATCTAGTAGAGAGGAAGGAATTCAAAATAAAAAGAGGGAAAAACACGACACACAAAAAAAGAAAAACTAAGTGAGCAGTTGACAAGGATGTTTCTCGATATCTGGTTGGTAGATATTTAAAGAAAATGGCTCAATCTTGATGGAATATGTCACACAGAGATTTATCAACGTTTACTAAGGGTAATAGATCTGCTATCGGTACCACTACGGGTTTTTATACTTTATAATATAAAGTCTTTGATATTCAAACGAACGGGAAAATGTAAAAAAGGAAAAGAAACTGAAATTTTAATGAGTTGGCTAACTTTTTCCACAGTTTAAGTGAAAAATAAATTAATCTTTATTCCTTACTGAAAATATTGAATTTTTAAGCTAATTTAAATATATTTTCGCTTAATCGTTTAAACTTTTTCGCTTGTCTTTAAGATGTATTTCTATAGTGGTACAGTCAACTGGTTTCTAAGGTAAGGATACCGGCTTCAATTCCCGGTTAAATCTGGTATGTTTTCTTCATTTCAATTTTCACTCTTCACCGGTTTCATAGCCTTAATATGCATGTGAGATTTAAAACCAAGAAAGAAAGTTTTTTGTGTTGATTTAAACAGGGACGCCCAGCGGTGTTTGTTGAGAATGTGACTGGATATCATTATGAAGTAGCTTGCTAAACCGTTGTTACTTAACTATTGAAAGTAACCATCTACCAGCTTAATGAATGGGCTGGCTCCTGATGCCCAATTTTTAATTTGGAAAATTATTTTGATTTTTTTTATTGTTAGCCTACCTGTTCCTGTTTCACATTTAACTAAGCGTAGGTATAAATATTTTTTGAAGACATTTAAACAAATTCTCAACACATTCTTTAGAATTTCTCTTATAGCTATAACGCTTAAATATATTTTCCGACAGTTGGATGTAACACCAATATTTACTTTCTCTTGCCTATGTGAATATGTAGGAAGGAAAGTATTATTTCATGTCGATTTTTTGAAATCGAGTTTTCATCAGATATACACGTTTTCAGACCCCCCCCCCCCCCGAACCCAATAAACATGTTGTTGGCGATTGGTGTGTGTGAACAGAATATCTCAAGAACGGAACATCGAATGATCTTGAAACTGAAGTTAAATACTACTACCCGACACGAACATTTTCATCACAATCGGCCAACCGAAAGTAATAGTTTATTCGTGTCATTTTTCAATTTTTTTGCGATTTTCTCAAAAACGGCCCTTACGATTTTTTATTTAATTTATTTTTTTATTCTACAAGATAGAGTAGGCGCCATGTTTGCTGAAATTCTTGGGGTGCATTTTTCGCTTAAACATATTATTTTTTTAAGATTGCGGCTTTAATATGCATTTTAGCGCAAACATTTATGTAACAAAAGTTGTAAAAAAATTTAAAATCCTACAACTTTTATTTCATACTTTTTTTGTATAACGCTTACTTTATTGATAGTTGGTGATTTTATGGTTTTTATTTCATGAAAATTTGTAAAAAAAAATTTCAAAATTTCAGCTTAGTATGAATTTTACGGCAAAAGTGTATATAGTAAAATTTATAGGAAATTAAATGATTATAATTTTTACTAATAACGTTTTTCTCTACAGAGCCTAGTTTATCGTGAAAGAGCGATTTTCCGTATTTTTAAGCTTAACTGTGGTTGATTTTTATTTTACATAATTCACTCATGATTAAACTAAGGTTATGTAGTTTGAAGGTAGTTTTTGTTTATTTTTAATGTTTTAATTCTAATGTTAGGTTTATTGTTCATTATTTGCATTGGCAAGAGAAAGTCGTGTGAGTGATTCACTCCAGATTTTTGTTTCCAAATTCCGAATTTGATTTCTTAACTTCAGGTTTTTGGCCACTTCCAGTTGATACCGGTCGTTCTAGGAACGTTAGACCCAAGGATTCCTCTTTCACTTTTTAAGAGGAATCGAATAACACTATTTTTGTTTCCGAATTCGGACTTTAATTTCTTGACTTCTGGTTTTAGGCTACTTCCGGTCGAAATTGGAATTTCAAACCCAATCAGGCCACTAACTTTTTGTGTAGATTATGAATACGGAAAGCGTTTATTACTACCTCTTGTAGTTTCTGACTTCCAGTTTTGAGCCATATTCCGGTCTAAACCGGAACTTAAACCCAATTTAGGCTGACTAACGGTTTTGTGTAGGTTACGAATCCGAAAACGATTCGTTGCTTTTTTTGTAGTTTCTGACATGTGGGTGTGACGGACGGACGGAAAAAAAATGACAGGTGAAAATTTTAAATATTGCCACTCATAAACCGAGAAAATGTAATAGACCGAACTAAATTCAAATTACTGGTTACCGGTTTCAAGGGTTTCCACAAAAAATAAAAGTGGAACGCTGAATAGACAGGAGGAAAAAGAAAAGCATAGTGAATGAATGCTGGGCTCCAAAAAGAGTTTCTAGAAACGCCTAAAGTTACTACTTTACTTATTTTTAAAAAATGCTTAAACGAGGGAAAAATTAAATTTTTAATGTGAAGTGTTGAAATTGTAAAATGAAAGAAAAAGTTAATTGAAAAAGTTTTGTGAAATTTTATTCAATTAGATTTTTAGTTTGTACAGTATTACACGATTCACGTGTCTTTGTACACACGAGCTGGCAATTTGAAAGATTTATTTTCTTTGCACAGTTTTCTTTCCATTTAAACAATTGGCCGTTGCTGACTTCCACTTATACATAACTGAAAAATGTGAAAGAAAAATAGCAGTAACGGAAAATGGGGTGTAGAGAACATTGGAATGGTATGAGTCGAGTTTTCTATGGAAGGGAAAAATTGAAAGCTTGGTAAAATGAAATGGTTTTCTTACAACTCCATTTGCCTTGTTCACAAAATATGAAGCGAAATGTTGGGTACTCTATATTCTTTTTCTCTCTCTCTTTTCTATTCCATTTAAATATCTTCTTTCTCTGTTCTTTACATTTCTTTTATAGTCGAGTTTCTTCATCAGAATGTTAAAGATAAAGGCGCAGCAGCTAGCTGTTCTTTCATTTTCTCCTAACTTATTCCTTTTTCGTCTTCCACATTATTGTTCCCTTTTTATCTACAATACCAATTATTATTACTTTTATAAGTTTGACATATTTTCCACCCATTTCACATTTTCACGACACTCTTCTCTTTTTAATACAATCTTTTCTTCTGGTTTTTCCCTATTGGTCGGATACATTTCCTTCGTTTAATTTTTCACAGTTTATTCTTTTATGTTTCTTTTTTTTCTTCAATTGACTGCTTCAGCATTAAATTGTTTTACCGAACTGTCTGTCTGCAGCTATTACATTACTATTGTATTTTCTTATATTATTTTTTGTTGTATAGTCCCGACGTATTGTTTTTCCGGATTTTTTCCTCACTTTTTACTCTCTCTTGCCTATGTGAATATATAGGAAGAAAAGTATTGTTTTCATGTCGATTATTCGAAATCGAGTTTTCACCGGATATACCACGTTTTCAGACTCTCTGAACCCAAAAAACATGTTTTTAGCTCTCTCCCTCTCCCTCCCACTCTTTCTCCCCTCTCTATCGCTCTCTCTCTCTCTCTCTCTCTGCCTGTGTGTATGTGTGTGCGCGCGCGCGTTTGTGTGTGTGTCTCTTTGAGTCTCTTGAATGCCGTCACAAAACTGAAGGCACAAGCTAGTGTTCGCTGGAGCTAGTTTTGATTTACTAAACTTTGAATTTTAACACGTTCCAGGTAGCGCGTCCTTAATCTTGTATTTTAGTAACTAGCTTGCTAGTTAGTCGAGTTTGTTTTATTGATACGCTCTTATTAGAACTTCGTATAAAACATTACTTCAGACTAGTAATTGTTTCGAACTTTCATTTAATAATTTTGCTTTGTCATAATTTCATAGCCTTAATAGGATGTATTGATGGGTTTCGTTTACATAATTAATTATATTATTGTAATTTGATAATACAATATTATTATTAGTATATAGGTCGCCTCCGTAGCGTAGAGGTAGCGCACTACCCTAAAACGCGGAGGTCCCGGGTTTGATACCCGGCTGGTGTCTGGAAATTTTCTCAAGTTAAAACCCACCGTAGTCGCTAATAACCGATCTGTTGTTGTGACTTAAGTCAACTAAAAATAAATTATATTTTTAACGAGAATTAAAAAAATACTATTTATTTATATTTCTTCGCTTAACGAAAAATTGGGTCATGTTATTCCCCCCCCCCCCGTTTTATTTTCATAGTTTGTTACATTTTGTATAGTACATATACAATCTTACAGTATTTTTAATGATAAAAATGGGAAATTTAACCCACCGGGTTGGTCTAGAAGTAACGTCGTCGCCAAAATCAGCTGTTTAACAGCTGATTTTAGGAGACGAAGGTTCCTGGTTCAAATCCTAGTAAAGGTAGTTACTTTTATACGGATTTGAATGCTAGACAGTGGTCACCGGTGTACTTTGATGGTTGGGATTCAATTAACCATACTCTCTCAGGAATGGTCGACCTGAGTCTGTACAAGACTACACCTCATTTACACGTCATACACATCATCCTCATCTCATTGCGTCATGGGGTTGCTTATTGTTCTGAGTTGAAGAGATTGCAACGTACACAAATTAGGGATTACAAAAAAAAACGGGAAATACACATGACATCATTAAATTAAATATTTTAACTTTCAATTAATAGTTTAACGTTAACTTGAAAAATGTTGATTTTTTAAAAATATTTTCCCATTTTTATCGTTTAAATACTTTACGATTACCTGCAAACGAAATATCCACAAATTGTGATAAATTATGCTTGGGGGTGTGGGAAATAACAGGAAACACCCGAAAAATTTATTTTGGCCTAGATAAAATGTTGTGAATACTGTCATGAATCGTCGATGGTTCTACGTTAACTGAGAAATAGCAAATACGTGTACAATTAATTGTAACCGCATAACAAGCTTGAATTAGCTACTTGTTCAAAGAAGCGATAGCTTGCGCATGCAGTTATAGCCTATAACCACAGCTGTAGTAGCTGTGATTCAGAAAATTGCTGGTAGTAACAGTAGAGTAAAACCGGGAAAAGCAATAAATCAGTGTATGTGCTAGTAACAAATATTAAAGATTTATGGATATACAGTATTTTGGTGGGGGGATTATTATGTAAGAAATTTTGACTGATTTTTTTTTCTCTTCCATTCCCCAAACACTTTATATGGTTATGTTGATAATATACGCATGCGTACTATTGATTATTAACTAAATAATATTATTATATTATATATTACGGCTGATTACCTTGAATGTTTATGTATATTGAAGAGAAAGAAACTAGTATTATTTGTGTTCGCCGTTTGCCTTGAAGTAATATATAAAATAAGGTAGGACATATTGGACATTACAATACATAACGAACAATCGTTCTTCTTTATAAACCCCAATGTCCGTTGGTGTTTATCCCATAAAAAAAGTTCAAATATTTCTTATATAATTTTCTCACTTATTCTTAAAGAAATATCTGACTAAGGGTCTGTCTGTTCGTATCCAAAAAAAGGCAGGTGGACATGGATGAAAGAAAATGTAGGGTACCGGGCACGTGGCCCTCCTTATTATAAAGAAAGAAGGCAGGTTTATGTTGGATCAATTTTAACATCTGCATGGGTTTATATGCAGCTGCTGTTTCATTTCTTTTAGTGTATTATTAAACCATCGGATATTTTTCAGGTTCATCTTTTTTTATCGCATTTCAGACGAGTTGAAGGGTTTACTGATTAATTTTATTATAATAAATGTTCAGAAATTAACCCTTTGTAGAAATTTTTGATCGTTGTGTTACTTCCTTCCATTGCGTCTGAAATGTAATCGTATATCTCGATAATACGACTTTCGATCGGATTACCTGTATTAGATGGATTATTGGATTTGTTGAGTTTGGAAGAGAAATGTTTATTTATAAGGTGGTTGGATAACAAGCTAAATTTAACTGCTTTTCTACACTTTGAGCAACGTACGTTCAAAATTATCACTTTTTCGTATAGTATACATTTAAGACCTCTCCAGAAGGATGAATACAATTCAATCTTAGTTAAGAAGGATTCTGAAATACTTGTTCTTTATTAGTTCATAAGTTTTGTGTATAAAAATCAGTTAAATAAAAATTATTATTATTGTGATTATAAAGTCTTTTTTAAATTTATAGCAACTTAAAATCTTAAATTTCGGTCACCAAGGGATAGCCCGTGTGACAAGTTGTCGGGTGAATAAAGTAGCTTGGCTGTGTTACGAGGTTAGGCTGATAACTAATGCACATAATTATGCTTGTAGAACGTGAACGAAATGAACTTTATTAGCGCGATTGGTGGCATTTGGAAGTTCTATTCCTCCTCTATACACTTGCGCAGTTTGAAAACGTTGCATTCATCCAGTTCGTTTTGAGTAGTGGAAGTATGGCATCGTGTTCTGGTGCTATGTCAACGCGAGTTAAACAACGTGCTGTTATCGAATTTTTAATTACCGAGAAAGTGACTCCTAGTGAGATTCATTTGTGACGGGGGACGAGTCATGGGTTCATCATTACGACTCCGAATAGAAAAGCCAGAACGCTGAATATCGTCATCCACATTCTCCCAATGTGAAAAAGTTCAGAACACAACCATCCGCAAAAAAACTTTTTTGACTGTGTTTTGGGTGTTTGCCGAGTTTTTGTGACTAATTACCTTTAACGAGGGGCAACGGTAAATTCTAATCGGTACATAAAGACTCTAAAACATCTCCGACGTCGAGTTTGTCATGTTAGTGGCAGCCTGGCGCCAATGATCTTGCAACATTACTATACTCGTTCACACACTTCGCGTGCAACTGAAGAGGCTATGAGAAACCTGAAGTTTAAACCGATTCTACATCCTCCTTAATCCCCCGACCTCGCACCTTGCCATTTTTATTTATTTCCTCTATTCAAAAGAGACCTTAAGGGTAATCATTACAGCTCGGACAGTAAGGTGAAGGCAGCTATTACGTCGTGGGTTCGAGAAAAGTCGAAAGAATTTTTCAGTGACGGAATGAAAAAACTTGTTTTACGTTAGGAGATGTAATGCTTATAGGTGACTATGTTGCAAAATAAATACATGATTTGAAGGTTAGGAATTTTTCTTTTTTTTTTTACCTAATCTTGCTGTTTGTTTTTGTTTGCGTTCTACAAGTATGTGTGCATTAGTTATCAACCCACCATTGTACAAAGTTACGAGTAAATTTGACTCCCGATATCAGAAGATTTCCGTATTCATCTTCGTTTCGGGTCGTTATTATTAGCCATTATTTTTTTATTGTTGTAGTTTGTTATCTTTAGTGATTTCGATTTGTTCTGCTTCCTTTCATCCACTAAGTAGGTCCGTCTGCTTCCCTGTTTTGTTTTTTCCTTCTCGGAGGCTAGGGATGGCTATAACGGGTAATGTGGAGGCTATCTAAAACAATATTATTTAGATCGAGGCATATTTTAAAAAAAAATTCATAATTTAGCTATTTCTCCTACGAAAAATAAATTTTAAAAAATCTGGTGTGGAACACTTGCGCACTATTTTCTCTTGCCAATTTTAATGATGACAACAAAACCTATGTTTAATCATAAGTAATCAATTTAAAATGAAAAACAATGTACTTTTAATTTGGGGAGATGAAGAAATATGAAAATTAACCTCCGTTGGACTTGAGATATTTGCCCTAAAATGCACATTAATGCCGCAATCTTTGAAAAATTATTTTTTTTCCGGAAATTACAGCTCTACTACGAATTTCAGAAGTCATGCCGCTTACCTCATCTTGTAGTGCACAAAAAAATTTTTGTAAATAAGTCGATTTAAACAAAATTGTAAGAGCCGTTCTTAAAAAAATTTCAAGAAAGTGAAAAATTGCATCAATAGTTCCCTACTTTCTGGTTGACCGACTTTGATGAAAATTTTCTTGTCAATTCCTATTGTGGTGGTACGTAATTTAATTTCCAAGTTTCAACTTCGTGCGATTTTCCATTTTTGAGATATTTTGTTAACGCGCGCGCGCGCGCGCACACCCACCCACACACACACACACACACACACACACACACACACACACACACAGACCAATTAATTGGTAAAAACATTTTTTTTAGTTGCGGGATCTGAAAAGTTTATTATCGGTGAAAACTCGTTTTCGAATTATCAATATGAAACAATTACTTTTCTTACCTATATTTCAGGGTAAGAGAAAATGAAAGGGTTTATATTTTGAGGAGAAAATGAGTAAATATTTATTGATAAAATATCTATTTGTGACTTTTATCTTTAAGGTCCGTTTCTGGATCTGGTTAAATTAAATAATTAACAAACTATCGTTTATAATCATAAAAAAATTATTTCTTAAGCACTATAAATTACAATTGATAATGAGTCTTAACTTTTTTTTTTTTGTTGAGTGATGATGCCTACATAAGCCTTCGGCTTGTGCGTAGGTAATGATATGTGGTGATTTACAGATGAAAAAAATGCCAGACCTGACCGGGAATCGAACCCGGGACCCCGGCATATTAGCCAGTTGTGCTGACCACTACACCACGGGCCGGCCAAATTATATGAATAAATTACAATTACTACAATTAACTTACAATAAATAACAAACTAATTAAAATAAATTGGTCACATTAAATAAACTAAATCCTACTTACAAACAATATCACCGTTAGACAATATACAGTGCACGTTGACCTTTCTTCAAACGTAACTGTTAAGCTCTACGCAGCGTACGCTCGTCGAACACAGATCAAAGACTCTTAACTAAATCGGCTGCTGTTACAAAGGTGAGCTGTGGAAATTTCGAGAAGTACAGAGATTTTTAATAACTATTATTATAATAAAAATACAAAATCCTTGTGTCGCTTCTAGATAAATCTTAACAAAAAGGTAAACAAATTAGGATTGAATAATAGGAGTTACAAAAAGGGCCAGTTATCTTAATAAGTACACCGACCCTCCACAATAGCCATTAAAACAATAGATCTGTACTAACCTTTCATATACTACATAATATTTCTAACTACAGTAAAACCTCACTAATTCGGAATTCGCGATATTTCGGACTACTAGAGGTAAAGTCGTCGCCAAAATCAGCTGTCTTAACAGCTGATTTTCGGAGAAGAAAGTTCCTGGTTCAAATCCTAGTAAAGGTAGTTACTTTTATACGGATTTGAGTGCTAGACAGTGGTTACCGGTGTACTTTGATGGTTGGGGTTCAATTAACCATACTCTCTCAGGAATGGTCGACCTGAGTCTGTACAAGACTACACCTCATTTACACGTCATACACATCATTCTCATCTCATTGGGTCATGGGGTTGCTTATTCTGAATTGAACAGATTGCAACGTACACAAATTAGGGATTTAAAAAAAAAATAATAATAAAGTGCTACTTCAAAAAATAATAGCTTTTAACTGTCTAATAAAAATTGTTTTATCCTGTAATACATTATTGGTTACTCAGTGAAGAAAACGTTCCACAATTTAAGCTAGTGAAGTGAGAAACCACATAGACGAACTTATGGAATTTGCAGACTTCAATCCGGAATTCAATGACTATTATCTTGTCCTAAGAGAGATGCGCCAACAAGTTATAAGAAAACAGTGTAGCAAAGAATCACAGAAAAAAATTAAGTTTTTTTTCTAAGCAACCTCAAATGATCCCTGAGGATATTTGTCAACCCTCTACTTCAACAAGTGCCAAATAATCGGTACGTAAGTACAGTGTTTTAATTAAATATCATTTTACACTGGACATTTATTATTTAACAATATTTTTACTTTTAACTTTGTTGTTTTTCAATATACTGTACTGTAAATTCATTAAACATCGATATTTCAGACAAGTAACGTTTATTTTTTAATTTTAATTGCCTAAATTATTCAATTTTTAGATGTAAACAAATATTCGTGATAATTCGGACTTTTAATAATTCGGACTTCACTTCCCCCCCAATTAGTCCGAATTAGTGAGGTTTTACTGTATTTTTAAAAAACTCTTATTTATTAACTCCAATTATTTACAATAACATTCATAAATCTCGGTTCTTCTCGAAAATTCTCGGAACACATATTCCCTTTAATTATTGGCACAATAATTACGTATTTTCTACGTAAACAACTTAATCTTTTCATACATTAATCCTAATTGAAGTCTGTTGTTGTTTAGGGCATCAGCCGAAAGGCTGGTTTGAACCTGTAGAGGTTTACTAAGTAAAACGAGGAGTGAGGTGCTTTACCATTGCGTTCCTCACTGAGTGGAAAAGTACGCTTATCAGCATCCCGGGCCCTCTGAAAAGCACATATTTTCTACTCTGTAAATGACACCTTCGCTTCATTCACCACAGGATCTGGCTGTATAATGAAATTCATTACTTCCAGAGGAGATAACTCTGATTAGTGTCCTTTACACCTCTACCTCTTCTGTTCTTAAATCATTCAGTCATTTAATTGGCTGACCATGTGATAAGAAACAGAACTATTTATTTTAGCCCTGCAATGAACAGATTGAGTGTAAATAATTTGACACTCCAATTTTCTGTTATGGGCACAATTGAAGTCTAATAATTCTATTTCCCAGCAAAGGAAAGACAACCTTGTCCGCTAGGGGAGAGATATAAACAAATGAAAGAACTTAATCGTTTAGGGAAAATCAGAAAGAAAAAAGGAAAAAATCGTTATCATTCGTTTGTACGTGAGCCTAATTGTGTCCTATTTCGCTAATAAAAAATCTGGTGTGAAACACTCACATAACTTTCTCTTGCCAATGCAAATAATAACCAATATATCCTATCATCAGTAATAAAACATTACAAATAAACAAAAACTAACCTCAAAAAAACATAACCTTATTTTAATCACGAGTGAAAGACGCAAAATGAAAATTGACCGAAGTTTGGCACTTAAAAATTCAGAAAATCACTCTTTCACACTAAACTAGGCTCTGTAGAGAAAAATTCTTTAAATAAAAGTTTTAGGTCTTTTAATTTTCTATAAATTTCATTATTATTATTATTATTATTATTATTATTATTATTATTATTATTATTATTAGCCGTAGAGCTCCCGAAGTGGAAGACGCTGAGCATTATTCACGATCATTGATTATTGGACTTGGTGTTTTTCTTGTTTGCCCACCAGCCTTTCATTTTCTGAGAAAAATCAGCTTTTCTTTCCTCACTCCATCTTGTTCCAACTCTTGGAATTTTAACCTCTGGAATAATCTCCCATTCATAAATTTTTGTTCTAAAACTATTTCGATTGGTAACAACTTCATTATCAGTAATGTTTGCCAGAACTAGATCTTTCTTAACGTGTCGAATCCATTCCCTTCCATTGACAAGCGAAGCTACATATTTTACCATCTTTTTTGTAACTCTACGATCAGGAAGCCTCATGATATGACCAAAAAATTTAGGACGTCTTTTCCTCATGTCTGTTACAATATTTGAATGTTGCTCAACTGTGTTATTTTTTTGTAATCTAAAACCGTTTTCAGTTAATCTCGGACCGAGAATTTTCCTTATTAATTTTCTTTCCTCCTTTTTCAAATTTTCTAAATCGGCTTTCCTGTTGAGGTTCAGGGTCTCACTGGCATAAAGCATTGATGGCTTCTAATTTTTGTCTAATTTTTGTTTTTTATTATAAATAAATTGCACCAGCCCTAGGCCTTTACGAGCTTTCTTTATTCTCTCCTGCTGTGAAAATTTCTTTGAAATAACTTCTCCTAAATATTTAAAAAAAAGACATCCTGTTGATTGTTCCATATTTGGTTTGTAGTCTGGTAACTTCTAGGTTTGTAGTTGAGAACACTGTTTTTTCAAAGGATACCTGTAAACCAACTTTTTCTGCACATTCTTTCAGAGTCTCTATCTGCTTTATTGCAACTTCGCCCGAGTCTGCCATTATTACAAGATCATCTGCAAAAGCCAAGTAAGGTATTTGCAGATTATTTTTCTTAGTCCCAAGCGAGATTGGCTTCCAGAGGTTTCCTTCTTTGAGTTTCCTCTCCCACTCTTCCATTACTCTATCCAGAACTATGTTGAATAGCAACGGAGACAAACCATCACCTTGCCTGATGCCAGTCCTTATCTCAAACGGCTTTGAAATTTTACTTTTGTTGTGAAATGCATTCCAAGGTTGAAATCTTAAAAAATCCCTTTGCATAGGCAGCCGGCGGTATCTTTAAACTGACGTTACCATCCACTGATGTTATTGTCACCTGGAGGTTCACAACCGAACTTCATACGGAACGCATGTTGCGTATAAACTACCGATTCCATCTTTTTTTTACGGATTAATTTTAAAGCAAACGTTTCTCCGTTCCCAACTTCCATTTTCCTCTATCGAAGCAAACGTCCTCCTCCAGGTTTCTAGCATCCATTGCCTCCCCTACATCGTCCTGCCAACCCCTTCGTGGTCGCCCTCTCTTCCTCCTTTCTGGTGGTATCCATTCTAATATTTTTCGGGGCCATCTATCTGCTCCCATCCTCTTCACATGGCCGAACCATATCAACTGTCTTCTTTCCGTCTCTTCATTAATTGTTCTTGATAAATCCATGTTGTTTTTTATCGTTTCATTCCTCACTCTATCCAATTTAGAAATACCACAGCTTCTTCTGAGCAAGTCCATTTCAGCCGCTGCAAGTTTCCTTCTGTTGGCCTTACTAACATCCCATACTTCTGATCCATATAGTGTGACACTTTCAACTAAACTTTTATATAGTTCAGCCGCTCTAAGTTTGCTCCTACTGTCAAAAAACCAAAACCAGCTACTACAGGGTGCACGCTAGAGTCCGTGACTTTATGGATGTCGTATTCCTATTAAGTTAACTATTTTTTAAATTATAAGTACTTAAAGTACTAAAAACATCAGTCATGATATGATGTAGGCTTAACAATTTCATTTAGAAAAATACTTTTAGAAATATTTTGTATTTAAATACTTTTGAAAGTATTTAGTTGTTACTTTTTAATCAGCGTGTACACATTTAGATATAATGCGCATGCTCAGTGACGTCATTATTTGTTTACATTAGGAGCAAACTTAGAACGGCTGAACTGTATATTCGTTTCTTTGTATTTTTGTTCATTGTGTTTTGCCATAGAAGAGAGTTGATTGTCCTTATAACTGTTCGTCCTTTATTTATTCTCTCTTGTATCTCATCCTTACTATTGCCATACTTATTAAAAATTACTCCTAAATATTTACTTCTCCTGACACCTTTTATTATATCTGCCCCAAGTGAAAGAACCCTGACTTCTTCATTGCCTACAATGAGATACTCACACTTGGCCATATTCATAGAAAGACCAGCAATTTCATATTCTCGTTGCAGCTTCCTTACCATGTATTCAAGATCATCTTCATCCTCTGCTAAAACTATTTGATCGACCGATTCCATCTTTGCCAACTGTAAAACACATAATAAAACGCCATCTTTGCTACTAGCTGCAGTCGATTAGTGATACAGTGTAACCTCAGAAATCCGAAACCCCTAAAATCCGAAATTTCGGATAATCTGAACACCAATTTTGCAATAAGCTAAAAAAATTCTATTCTTGAAAAGTGATGGAAAGTTATGCTACGAGAGCTATTCAGAAAGTAGGGAACGTTTTGTAAATAAACAAAAACTATGTAAAAGAAAAATTTTTTATTATTTACATCTGAAAGAGTGACTAAAATATTACTTTTCTACTTAGTCACCAAGCAAATTGCGGCACTTGTCATAGCGGTGGACAAGCTTCAAAATTCCTTCGTCATAGAAATCCGCCGCCTGCGACCGCAGCCACTCAGTGACGCGCGCCCGGAGTTCCTCGTCGTCGTCGAAGCGCTGTGTTGCTAGCCAGTTCTTCATTCTTGGAAACAAGTGAAAATCACTCGGTGCAAGATCAGGACTATAGGGTGGATGAGGGAAAACCTCCCATTTGAATGAATCAAGGAGTTCTTTTGTGCGGTTTGCTGTGCAAACCGCACAAAAATCAGCAAGGAAGATTATGGCTACTGTGTTTTGGGACAGGCAAGGTGTTTTCACCACAAGTAAATTAAAAGTGAAAAATTATTTTTTAAATTAACATAAAAAATTATTATCACCTAACAAATTGAATTAATAACAAATTTTTACTTTCTCTTGCCTATATAAATATATATATTTATTTAGGCCAGAGAAAGTAAAAATGATTCGTATTTAAAGTAAACCAACAGCACAGTGGTTCTGGAAGGAAAGTATTGCTTTCATGCCGATTTTTTAGAAATCGAGTTTTCACTCGATCTACAAGTTTACAGACCTCCTAACCCAAAAAAGATGTTTTTAGCGATTAATGTGCGTGCGTGCGTGCGTGCGTGATTAGAATATCTCAAGAACGGAACATCGTACGAACTTGAAACTTAAGTTACATACCACTACCGGACCCGACAAGAACATTTTTATCAAAATCGGTCAACCGGAAGTAGTAGTTTATTCGTGTAATTTTTCACTTTTTTGCGGTTTTCTCAAAAACTGGTCCTACGATTTTTTTTAAATCGCCTAATTTACTAATTTTTTTATGATCTACAAGATAGGGTAGGCGCCATGTTTGCTGAAATTCTTGGTAAGGGTGCTTTCACGTAAAAACTTTGTTTTTTTAAGATTACGGCTTTAATATGTGTAATAGCGAAAAATTTATATAATAAAAAATGTAGAGAATTTAAAACTCTACATCCTTTAATTCCAACATTTTTTGTATAACGCTTAGTTTAGCGGTAATTAGCGACTTTCTGTTTTTTTCTCATGAAAACGTGTGAAAAATCGA
Organism: Catonia carolina; assembly: GCA_035578175.1. Lineage (NCBI taxonomy): Eukaryota > Metazoa > Arthropoda > Insecta > Hemiptera > Achilidae > Catonia > Catonia carolina. Next base: position 45,062,815 of record JAQMRL010000006.1, on the reverse strand, counting down.
CTTTTTTAAGATTTCGGCTTTAGTACGCATTTTATGACAAAAGCGTATATAATAAAATTTATAGGAAATTAAAATATCTACAACTTTTTTATTATAAAAAATTTTTCTCTACAGAGCTTAGTTTAGCGTGAAAGAGTGATTTTTCCGTATTTTTAAGTCAAATTTGAGGTCGATTTTCATTTTGCGTCTTTCACTCATAATTAAAATTAGGTTATGTTTTTTTGAGGTTAGTTTTTGTTTATTTCTGTTTTATTACTAATGATAGGATTTATTGGTTATTATTTGCATTGGCAAGAGAAAGTTGTGTGAGTGTTTCACACCAGATTGTTTTGTGTCTGTTCGTACCATTGTACGATGCATGGTGAAAGGGTGGATTATCGGAACAAGAGTAAAATAGTACAATTACAAGCTAGTTGTTGTAATGAAGAAAACGCGGGAGAGATAATCCCGGCGGCATGGAGAAGCGTCTCAAATTCTCTCTCTCTCTTAGCAGCAGCAGCTGTTGTTGCCAACTGGAAGGGTGGTGGGGGGAGAGCACCCTCAGCCACTACTGTTAGCGACCTAATGACGTGTTTGTAAATCTTTCACTAGATCTAGAGTGGATTTGCCACCTCCACCTGCCCACAACGGACAGGTGGAGTGTCAAATTATTTACACTCAATCTGTTCGTTGCAGGGCTAAAATAAATACAGTAGAGCATCGATTTCCCGTGGATCGTTTAACCAAGGTTTGGATTAACCGTGCAATCACTAGAAATTTTTTTTTTTTGTTTGTTTAACGTCCGACTGTTTTGCAAATTGCTGCTAATGCAGACGGTGAAGGATGAAATGAATTTTTTGTAACGTATGAAAAAATGCCATGCCAGAGTTATGTTTTTTGAGGTTAGTTTTGTTTATTTCTAATGTTTTATTACTAAATGTTAGGTTATATTCTTTAAATTATTTGCATTGGAAAGAGAAAGTTGTGTGAGTGTTTCACACCAGATTTTGTTGAATTAATGTCCACTCTGAGTAACCACCGCTTGACTTGATCGTCATTGATTTCAAAACACCCAGCGAGGGTTTTCACAAGCTCTGCAAACTGTCAAACGCCATTCCAGCTGCAATTCCTTACCATTTAACCGAAATTAAAAAGTTCTGAGTAACCACCGCTTGACTTGATCGTCATTGATTTCAAAACACCCAGCGAGGGTTTTCACAAGCTCTGCAAACTGTCAAACGCCATTCCAGCTGCAATTCCTTACCATTTAACCGAAATTAAAAAGTTAGTTTGGAGATACGTCCGGATATGGGAGGCTCCTGATATCACAGGTTCAAATGCGACACGTTTTACTCTAATCACAAATCAACCATATTTTAAAATTAAATTTTAAATAAGAGACATTTTTGGTTTTTAATGTTTTATTAGTTTTTTTGTAGTTTTTTAAATATTTTTTGTGGAACAATATTAACTAATCTATAATCTAATTATTTTTTTGTTTTTTTGGGAAATTTTGTAAATTTTTTTGGTTTTTTAGTTGTTTTGCGTCTTCTTTTTTTGTATTTTGTATTGTATTAGTTTTTTTTTAATTTTCTTGATTTTTAACTTTTTTTTTCATTTTTCTTGATTTTTAACTTTTTTACATTTTTCTTGATTTTTAACTTTTTTTTCATTTTTCTTGATTTTTAACTTTTTTTTCATTTTTCTTGATTTTTAACTTTTTTTTATAATTTTTCTTCATTTTTCCATTTTTTTTCATTTTATTTTTTATTAATTTTTATGGTTTTTTCATATTTTTTAAATGAGTAAGTTATCAATCAATTGTGAAGTAAAAAAATTTAACTGTTGAAATTTTCATTTGCGACGTCTTCCAGGGCTTTTTCATACAACTCTTCTCCATACAATAATTTTGCGGCATACAATTGTTCAAAAGGGATTTCTTTCAAAAAATAAGATTTAATTAAATACCTGAGATTTTGCTCCTTTTCTTCTTGTGGCAGTAAATCGATCGCTTTCTTTACTTTATACAATTTATAATTACGATAGAAGTACGACGAAATTTTGTACGTAAAATACGATGCAGTAAACAAAGAAATCGTCAAAAAAATTCGTAAAGCTGACATGATGTGATTTAATTCAAAAATAAATTGCAGTAACTTGTAGCCTATCAATTGTTGTTTACTCGTTCAAATACTGATTGAGAATGATTAAAATACATTAGAGTACATTGCTTAGTTACTAAATTTATATTTTAATTATTGTTAAAAGTTCTTGGATACATAAAAAGTAATTTTTACTTTCTCTTGCCTATATGAATAAATCTTTTTTTTTCTCTTTTTTTTTGTTTAAAGGAAAGTATATTGTTCTCAGGTTGATTTTAAGAAATCGAGTTTTCACCGGATCTATATGTTTTCTGACTCCCTGAATCCAAAAAACATGTTTTTATCGATTGGTCTCTGTGTGTGTGTGTGTGTGTGTGTGTGTGTGTGTGTGTGTCCGCGCGTGTGCGTGCGTTCGTGCGTGTTCGTGTGTGTATGTGTGTGTGCGTGTGTGTGCGCATACAAAATATCTCAAGAACGGAACACTGTACAAAGTTGAAACGTGAAACTTAAGTTACATAACACAACCGGACCCGACACGGACATTTTCATCGAAATCGGTCAACCGGAAGTAGTAGTTTTTTCGTATAATTTTTATTTCAACTCATTTAATAAGAGAAGAGGTACAGGTGTACTGTGACACTAATCAGAGTTATCTCCACTGAAAGTAATGAATTTCATTATACAGCCAGACCCTGTGGTGAATGACGTGAAGTGGAAAATATGTGCTTTTCAGAAGGCCCGGCATGCTGATAAGCGTGCTTTTCCATTGAGTGAGTTGTGGCAATAGTAAACCACCTGACTCCTCATTTTACTTAGTAAAACCTCTACACGTTCAAACAAGCCTACAGGCTGATCACCTAAACAACACAACAGAGTGGATTTAAAATACAATGATACGTCAACCATATTTTAAAACTAAATTTAAAAAAAAAGAGACATTTTTGGTTTTTAATATTTTATTAGTTTTTTTGTAGTTTTTTAAATATTTTTTATCGAACAATATTAAATAATAACTAATTCTAAGTACGTATTATAATCTAACTAACCTAAGTATTATAAACTAATTATTTTTTTGTTTTTTGTGAAATTTTATAGATTTTTTTGGTTTTTTAGTTGTTTTGCGTTTTCTTTTTTTAAATTTTTGCGTTTTTATTTAAATTTTTCTTGATTTTTAAATTTTTTTTTCTTTTTATTTTATATGAGTTTTTACTTTCTCTTGTCTATATGAATATATAGGAAGGAAAGTATTGTTTTCATGTCGATTTTTAGAAATCGAGTTTTCACCGGATCTATACGTTTTCAGACCCCCTGAACCCAAAAAACATGTTTTTAGCGATTGGTCTGTGTGTAAGTATACAAAATATCTCAAGAACGGAACATCGTACGAACTTGAAACTTGAAACTTAAGTTACATACCACTACCGGACCCGACACGAACATTTTCATGAAAATCGGTCAACCGGAAGTAGTAGTTTATTCGTGTAATTTTCACTTTTTTGCGATTTTCTCAAAAACTGGTCCTACAATTTTTTTTAAAATCGCTTGATTTACTCAATTTTTTATTCTCTACAAGATAGGGTAGGTGTCATGTTTGCTGAAATTCTGCGTGAGGCTGTTTTTATGTAAAAACATTTTATTTTTAAGATTGCGGCGTTAATATGCATTTTAGCGCAAAACGTTATATAATATAAGTTGTAGAGAAACTCTACAACTTTTATTTTAAACATTTTTTTTGTATAACGCTTAGTTTAGCGGTAATTTGCGATTTTCTGTTTTTTTCTCACGAAAACGTGAGAAAAATCGATTTTTTTAACATTTCGGCCTTAGTATGCATTTTACGACAAAAGTGTATATAATAGAATTTATAGAAAATTAAAAGAGCTACAACTTTTATTTAAAACATTTTTCTCTACAGAGCCTAGTTTAGCGTAAAAGAGTGATTTTCTGCATTTTTAAGCCAAACTGAGGTCGATTTTCATTTTGTGTCTTTCACTCATGATTAAAATTAGGTTATGTTTGTTGAGGTTAGTTTTTTTTTATTTCTGATGTTTTATTACTAATGTTAGGTTTATTGTTAATTATTTGCACTGGCAAGAGAAAATTGTGTGAGTGTTTCAACACCAGATTTTTTAAAAACTGATTGCAAATAATGTTATTTTGAAAAAAAAAACATTCCTTCCTTTACTCTAGTTGCCTAGCAACGAGACTTTTGTTTGGATAAAATTTATTAATGTTAAATAATTTTGAATATTTAATATCAACCAGCTCTGTGGCTCTATTTATTTTCATACTTTAATAGACGAAAACATAAACACATCCAGCTGTCAACTCATTTTTCTATCATTAGCGACATCTTCCAGAGCTTTTTCGTACAAATCTTCACCATACAATAATTTTGCGACATATAATTGTTCAAAAGGAATTTGTTTTAAAAAGTAAGCTTTAATTAAATACCTCAAATTTTCTTCCTTTTCTTCTTGCGGTAAAGATTCTATAGCTTTTTTAACTTTATACAATTTATAGTTGCGATAAAAATACGATGAAATTTTAGAAGTAAAATATGTAGCAGTAAAAAATGAAATTGTTAAAAAAATTCTTATTGGAGTCATGGTGTGATTTTATTAAAAAAATCTTTAACTTTTCTGAATTGTGCCTTACTCTTTCAAATACGGATTGAGAATGATTAAAATACATTAAAGTACATTGCTGCAATGTACTTTAATGTATTTTAATCATTCTCAATCCGTATTTGAAAGAGTAAGGCACAATTCAGAAAAGTTAAAGATTTTTTTAATAAAATCACACCATGACTCCAATAAGAATTTTTTTAACAATTTCATTTTTTACTGCTACATATTTTACTTATAAAATTTCATCGTATTTTTATCGCAACTATAAATTGTATAAAGTTAAAAAAGCTATAGAATCTTTACCGCAAGAAGAAAAGGAAGAAAATTTGAGGTATTTAATTAAAGCTTACTTTTTAAAACAAATTCCTTTTGAACAATTATATGTCGCAAAATTATTGTATGGTGAAGATTTGTACGAAAAAGCTCTGGAAGATGTCGCTAATGAAAATTTCAACAGTTAAATTTTTTTACTTCAAAATTGATTGATACTCTTTTAAAAAATATGAAAAAACCATAAAAATTAATAAAAAATAAAATGAAAAAAAAATGGAAAAATCAAGAAAAATTAAAAAAAAAAAATCTGGTGTGAAACACTCACACAACTTTCTTTTGCCAGTGCAAATAATTAACAATAAACCTAACATTATTAATAAAATATTAAAAATAAACAAAAATTAACCTCAAAAACATAACCTTATTTTAATCATGAGTGAATGACGCAAAATGAAAATCGAACTCAGTTGGGCTTAGAAATACGGAAAATCACTCTTTCTCTCTAAACTAGACTCTGTAGAGAAAAATTCTCGAAGTAAAAGTTGTAGATTTTTTAATTTTCTATAAATTTTTATTGTATACACTTTTGTCGTAAAATGCATACTAAGGCCGAAATCTTAAAAAAATCGATTTTTCACAAGTTTTCGTGAGAAACAAACAGAAAATTGCTAATTACCGCTAAACTAAGCGTTATACAAAAAAATGTTTGAAATAAAAGTTGTAGGTTTTAAAATTCTCTAAAACTTTCATTATATAACGTTTTGCGCTAAAATGCATATTAAAGCCGCAATCTTAAAAAGAAAATGTTTTTACGTAAAAACAGCCTCACGCAGAATTTCAGCAAACATGGCGCTTACCCTATCTTGTACAGAATAAAAAATTGAGTAAACAAGGCGATTTTTAAAAAAATCGTAGGACCAGTTTTTGAGAAAATCGCAAAAAAGTGAAAAATTATACGATTAAACTACTACTTCCGGTTGACCGATTTTGATGAAAATGTTCGTGTCGGGTCTGGTAGTGGTATGTAACTTAAGTTTCAAGTTTCAAGTTCGTACGATGTTCCGTTCTTGAGATATTCTGTTCACACACACACAGACCAATCGCTAAAAACATGTTTGTGTTGGTTCAGGGGGTCTAAAAACGTATAGATCCGGTGAAAACTCGATTTCTTAAAATCGACATGAAAACAATACTTTCCTTCCTATATATTCATATAGGCAAGAGAAAGTAAAAACACACAAAGTTATTTCTTACTCTAGTAATAGTAAGAAAACAAAGCAGTATTTTGTAACTTAACATAATTAGGTCTACAAGTGAAAAGATATTAATTAGTAATGTTATGTTCTTGATTAAAATGAAATAATATGTTTTACAGTTGCACAAAATAAATCACAAAAACTATATACACCTTATGGTTCTTTTCAAAAATTAAAGTCCTAATCACAATTTACAAAAAATGAATTGAATTAGGCCAAGCTCACATTTTTAAAATTTTGAAACATGGTTTTCAAAGAAACGAGACACAAATTCATGTCTCGCAGCAGCCGTGGCAAAGTTATGTGAGACACAGATTGATGTCTCATAGCAGTGATTGATTTCATACCGAGATATATTTATATGTCTCATAGCAGTCAACCTGTTAAGTTTCAAGTACGTACGATGTTCCGTTCTTGAAATATTTTGTATACACACACACTGACCAATCGCTAAAAACATGTTTTTTGGGTTCAGGGGGTCTGAAAACGTATAGATCCGGTAAAAACTTGATTTCGAAAAATCGACATGAAAACAATACTTTCCTTCCTATATATTCATATAGGCAAGAGAAAGTAAAAATGCATTATTTCATAGCAATTCCATTGTATTTTGCAATAAAGAAAGAGAGGACCAAAATTGTCTGCCTCGGATAACCGCCCGCGGATAATCAAGTGTTCGTATTGTATTTCTTTGTTTAACTAGTTTGTACCGTAAAAATTATTGGTTATATATAAGTAGTACATTAATATTTTCAGCGAGATTGTTGTACAGTTTTTGCATAAATTATTTTTTTTTTTTGTTTAATTTCGTAAATAATATTGTAAGTGAAAAAAAATTACCGGTTAAATTAAATATAGTTTCTTATTAATTTATATTTAATACTGACCTCATTGACCCAAGGGTTGTGTCAAATAACCTTTAATGACCTTTTCGTTCGGGCGCCTTTGCCTGTCTGCGGAGAATCAACAAATTACTGGTGTTTTAATAGATTAACTTATTCGGTCACGTTCTGTTATCATGGAAATTGAAAACAAACGAATACGTTTTCACTATAATTAAAAATTTATTATTTTTTCTTATACTTTTTAACTTTATGAATGAATAGGAAGAAAAGTATTGTTTTCGTGTAGATTTTTCTAAATCGAGTTTTCACCGGATCTACACGTTTTCAGACCCCATGAAACCAAAAAACATGTTTTTTAGCAATTGGTCTGTGTGTGTGTGAACTAAATATCTCATGAACGGAACACAAAGTTATCATACAAAGTTGAAACTTGAAACTTAAAACTTATGTTAGGTAGACTAGTGAACTAGAGTTAAATAGACTTATTTAGTTAGGTAGACTACTAGAGAACCCGACACAAACATTTTCATCAAAATCGGTCAACCGGAAGTAGTAGTTTATTCGTGTAATTTTTCACTTTTTTGCGATTCTCTCAAAAACGGCTTCTACGATTTTTTAAAATTCGCCGCATTACATTTTTTATGATTTACAAGATATGGGTGCTATGTCTGCTGAAATTCTTGGGGAAGCTGTGCTCTCGTAGAAAAAAATGTTTTTTTTAAAGATTGCGGCCTTAATATGCACTGTAGGGCAAAAGTGTCGTATAATATATGAAAGTTGTGGAACATTTACAAAACCTACGTTTATTTGTATTGTTTTTTTTTGTATAACGCTTAGTTTTGCGATAATTTGTGATTAGTTTGTTATTTCATCTAAATCTCTAAAAAATTGGATTTATTAAGATTTCAGCCTTAGAATGCATTTTACGATAAATATTTATGATAAAATTTATAGGAAATTAAAAACCTACAACTTTTTTTTAAGTATTTTTCTCTACAGAGCCCCTATTTAGCCTAAAAGAGTGATTTTCCGTGTTATTAAGCCAAAACTGAAGTTAATTTCATTTTGTATCATTCATTCATGATTAAAATTAGGTTATGTTTTTCAGTTTTTTGTTTATTCAAAGTTGCATCAACAGCTTAATAATTAGCGATTACGGTGGGTTAAGAAACTGTAATGGTAGGTTTTCGCACGTAATAATTTTCAGACTCTAGCTGAGAATCGAACCCAAGACCTCCGCTTAGCAGGCTACCGCGCTATCCACTACGTCACGGTGTGGCCATTTTTACTTTCTCTTGCCTATATGAATATATAGGAAGGAAAGTATTGTTTTCATGTCGATTTTTCGAAATCGAGTTTTCACCGGATCTATACGTTTTCAGACCCCCTGAACCCAAAAAACATGTTTTTAGCGATTGGTCTGTGTGTGTGTGTGTGTGTGTGTGTGAACAGAATATCTCAAGAACGGAACATCGTACGAACTTGAAACTTGAAACTTAAGTTACATACCGCTACCGGACGCGACACGAACATTTTCATCAAAATCGGTCAACCGGAAGTAGTAGTTTATTCGTATAATTTTTCAGTTTTTTGCGATTTTCTCAAAAACGGCTTCTACGATTTTTTTTAAAATCGCCTATTTTACTCAATTTTTTATTCTCTACAAGATAGGGTAGGCGCCATGTTTGCTGAAATTCTCGGTGAGGCTGTTTTCACGTAAGAACGTTGTTTTTTTAAGATTACGGCTTTAATATAAATTTTAGCGCAAAAACTTATATAATAAAAGTTGTAGAGAATTTAAAAACCTACAACTTCTGTTTCTAACATTTTTTTGTATGACGCTTAGTTTAGCAGTAATTAGCGATTTTCTGATTTTTTCTCACGAAAACGTGTGAAAAATCGATTTTTTAAAGATTTTGGCCTTAGTATGCATTTTACGACAAAAGTGTATATAACCAAATTTATAGGAAATTTAAAGATCTACAATTTTTATTTAACGTATTTTTCTCTACAGAGCCTAGTTCAGCGTGAAATAGTGATTTTCCGTATTTTTAAGCCAGACTGAGGTTGATTTTCATTTTGAGTGTTTCACTCATGATTAAAATAAGGTTATGTTTATTGAGGTTAGTTTTTTGTTTATTTCTAATATTTTATTACTAATGTTAAATTATATTGTAAATTATTTGCATTGGCAAGAGAAAGTTGTGTGAGTGTTTCACACCAGATTTTTTATTTTACATTGTTTACTAATGTTAGGTTATATTGTTCATTATATAGACATTGGAAAGGGAAAGTAGTGTGTGTTTCACAACCGATTAGTTTGAATGAAAGTCATTTTTGTTACTTGGCACCAGTTGCTTTGTAAAAATAAAAAAATTAAAGATTTTAATACCCGGATGTTAACTTATCTAATCGTTCGTAACCCATGAAGCAAAGATGTGTTTCTTTTTAAAAGTATCTCCATATGTGGCTTATTTGATCTGTACCAATAGGATCGATGGAAATTATAAAAAGAAAACGTTTGGAATTGGAAAATCGTTTTAATAAGGTGATGCAACAACCAATTTCCTATATGAAATCTTTATAAAGTAAATAACGCCTTTGAAGAGGTCTCGTGTGTTCACAATCAGTTACACTATTAACCTGATAAAATTATAGTAAGAAATGTATTGGTAAACGTATAATTACACTTATCTCTAAGGTCCGTTTTGGGATCTGGGTAAATTAAATAATTAACACACTATTGTTTAAAATTACAAAAAAATATTTATTAAGTACTATAAATTACATTACTTCAACTAAATTACTTATTATAAATAACCAACAGTTACAATAAATTGATAACGTAAACTTTATCATTACATTAACACCTTTTAAATTTCGGTCCTTCTCGAGAATTCTCGAACACGCTTTCCTTTTAGATGTCACAGTATTTTACACCGTTAAATGGTTTAAATTACCTGTTTTTTTGTTGATCAATAGAATAACTGTTTTAATAAAGTATCCGTTTTTTGTACATTACTTTTTGGAGTTATTCTTGAGGTATTACAATGATAAAACATTAAAATCTCTCGAAACATTTGACAGTTTAATGCAATCTAATTTAGATGGAAAATTTACAAGATTATTATTCATTTTACTTTGTGGCGCTTTTCATTTTGATGAGACATTAATATTAACATCTGCATAATTGATTATTCAAATTAGAGACACATTTGGAATCAAACGTTCCCTAGAATTATTTTACAGTGGAATAAAAGAATCATAAAGTGCGGTTCATAAAATTTAAGCTAACATTTTATGGACGGAATAAGTGTGGGACGTAAAATACCCATTGTAATGTACTAGTACTAAATCGTTTCGAAACTGAATTGTAAAAAATTCCTTTCATGAGACGACGCTGTTTCTACTCTTAAGAGGAATCGAATGACACTATTTTTGTTTCCATATTCTGAATTTGATATTTCTTGACTTTCGGTCGAAACCAGAACTTCAAACCTAATGATTTATGTATCTACTCTAAGAGAGGAAACAAATGACACTATTTTTTTTTCTAATTCCGACATTGATTTCTTGACGTCCGGTTTTGGCCCAATTCCTTTCGAAACCGGAAATTTAAACCCAATTGAGGTTGCTACCATTTTGTTTAGTTTGTTTTTATTGTTTAGGTCATCACCCGAAAGGCTGGTTTGAACCTCTAGAGGTTTTAATTAGAAAAACAAGGAGTGAGGTGGTTTACTATGCTTTCCTCACTGAGTTGAAAAGTATGCTTCATCATCTTGGGCCCTCTGCAAAGCATAGGGTATGTTTTCTACCTTGCAAATGACACTTCCTTTTCATTCACCACACGGCCTGGCTGTATAATGAAATTCATTACTTTCAGAGGAGATAACTCTGATTAGTGTCATTTATACCACTAACTCTTCTGTTCTTTAAAACTTCAGTCAGATAATTGGCCTGGTTCAATTATACAATTCCGGTTTTGACCGGAAGTGGCCCAAAACCGGAACTTCAAACCCAATGATTTCTGTATCTACTCTCTGAGGAATTGAATTACATTATTTTTTGTTTACAAATTCCGACTTTGATTTTGTTACTCACGGTTTGGGCGACTTCCGGACGAAACTGGAACTTCAAACCCAATCCAGGCCCCTAATTTTTTTGCGTAGATTACTTATCCAAAAACCTTTAGTTGCTATCTTTTGTAATTTCTAAGTTTGTTTTTATTTTCTGGTTTTGAGCCACTTCCGGTCGAAACCGAAACTGCAAACCCAATTTAGCTCCACTAACTTTCTGTGTAGCTTAAGAAAAAGAAAACCGTTTCTTTTTATCTCTTGTAGTTTTTGACATCTGGGTGTGACGGATGGACATAGGAAAATGATTGATGACATTTTAAAAATTACCACTAATAATAAGTTAACAATGTAAAATAAAAAACATAACCTAATTTGAATCTTAATTTTAATTTGTCTTCTTTGGACTCCATACAGAAGGTGCTGAAGTTGTTCGTACAAATAATCAATAAAAGACAACCAAGGTATCCATCGGAGCAGCTTTTTCAAGAATTCAACGTACTTGACATCCGCCTAATATTTGCAAGAGACGCTCTTTTTTTCGCGTTTAAAAATATAAACTATTTTACTACAAGAGCACAAAATTATAATACCAGGAACAAGGATCTCTTACTTTTACACAAGGCCTCTAATACTTTATACCAAAGACATTTCTGCTCTTTAGCGCCCAAACTGCTTAATTTGCTCCCCTTACAAATTAAAAATGTGCCGGACATAAGGTATAAAAAAAGCAGTAACCATTTGGCTACTGGAAGTAGGCAGAGAAGCCATAGAAACAATGGCTACTCCAGGAAACATGTAATTTTGTGAGCTCGTCTACCGGTTTCGATAATTAATTTTCTATTTTTAAATAAATTGTTTTGTTTTGCATATTTTATTATTTGTTTTTTTTTCATTTGTATATATAATTATGTAATAGCATATTTTTTAAATAAAAATGTGTTAGTAGTTTAATTAGTATTTAAGTAACTAACAAGTAGTTGTAATTACTAACATACTAATATAGATTACCGTAGTAGTTGCAGTAGTTAATAAACAAAGAAACACTGAATTGATCTACCCTTGAACATGGGAAACGATAGTTTGGTGGAATAATTTTCTCACCACGAATTAAAATAAATTATTTTAGATTTTCAAGGTATAATTAAGGAAATTAAGATTTATATTGTAATGATATTTTTTGTAAGTAATGGGAAAATGAATAAAAATAAATAAATAAATAAAATCATGAGTGAATGTCGCAAAATGAAAATTAACGTATTCAGCTTAAAAATACGGGAAATCACTCATTGACGCTAAACTAGGCTTTGTAGAAGAAAATGCTTAAGATAAAAGATGTAGGTTTTTATACTTACTACAACTTTGATTACATACACTTTTCCCCTAGAATGCATATTAAGGCCGCAATCTTAAATAAATCCATTTGATTCTAATAAAGCCCAGCATCCCTAAGAATTTCAGCAGACACGGCGCTTATCCTATCTTGTTGAGCATTAGAAATATTTAAATGTGGCGGTTTTAAAAACAAATCGTAGAGCCTTTTTGAGAAAATCGCAAAAAAGTAAAAATTACATGAATTAACTTCTACTTCCGGTTGACCGATTTTGATGAAAATATTCGTATCGGGTCCTCCAGAGGTACGTAACTTAAGTTCCAAATTTCAACTCCGTATGATATTTCGTTCCTGGGATATGTTGTTCACGCGCGCCCGTACTCACACACACCAATCCCTAAAAACATGTTTTTTGGGGTTCTGGAAGGTTGAAAACGTGTATATCTGGTGAAAATTCGATATCAAAAATCGACATGAAAACAGTAGTTTCCTTTCCTATATACGAGGGTAGGCTGATAAGTAATGCACACATGCTTGTAGAAGACAACTAAATAAACTTCAGTAGCGCGCCTGGTGGCATGTGGAAGTACTATTTCTCCTCTACAAGCCTGCGCAGTTTGAAGGCGTTGCTTTCATTCAGTTTGTTTTGAGTAGTGGAAGTATGGCGTCGTGTTCTGGTGCTATGTCAACGAGAATTAAACAACGCGCTGTTATCGAATTTTTAACTGCTGAGAAAGTGAATCCTAGTGAGATTTATCGTCGTTTAAAGGCTGTTTATTGTGACGATACTGTTGATAGGTCTACTGTGAATCGTTGGGTAATAAAATTTCGTGATTGCCAACCTGGAAAAGCCTTAATTGTTGACAAAACACGCAGTGGACGACCAATCACTGCCTCAGACGATAATCGTCGCAAACTCATCGATGATTTGATTCAAAATGACCGGCGAATCACTCAACAGCGTATCGCAAACCAAATTGGAATATCTAAGGAACGTGTTGGCTTCATTATTGAACAATTGGGATACCGTAAAATCTGTGCACGATGGGTACCACGCCGTCTGACAGACGAGAATAAACTGCGTCGATTGGAATGCTGTGAACAACTTTTGAAGCGCTACCGTGACGAAGGAGACGACTTTCTTTTGAATATTGTGACGGGGGACGAGTCATGGGTTCATCATTACGATCCCGAAGAAAAAAGGCAGAGCGCTGAATATCGTCATCCACATTCTCCTGTTGTGAAAAAGTTCAAAACACAACCGTCCGCAAAAAAAATTCTTTTGACTGTGTTTTGGGATGCTCGCCGAGTTTATGTGACTGATTATCTGGAACGAGGGGCAACGGTAAATTCTGCTCAGTATATACAGACTCTGAAACACCTCCGACGTCGAGTTTGTCGTGTTAGAGGCAACCTGGCGCCAATAATTTTGCAACACGACAATGCTCGTCCACACACTTCGCGTGCAACTGGAGAGGCTCTGAGAAACCTGAAGTTTCAACCAATTTTACACCCTCCGTATTCTCCCGACCTTGCGCCTTGCGATTTTTATTTTTTTCCTCTACTGAAGAGAGACCTTAAGGGTAATCATTACAGCTCGGACAATGAGGTGAAGGCAGCTATTGCGTCCTGGGTTCGAGGAAAGTCGGAAGAATTTTTCAGTGACGGAATGAAAAAACTTGTTAAACGTTGGGAGAAATGTGTAATGCTTAACGGTGACTATATTGAAAAATAAATAGATAATTTGGTAGGTTAAGATTTGTACTTTAATTTGTTATTTACCCCATCTTGCTATTTCTTTTTGTTCGTCTTCTACAAGCATGTGTGCATTACTTATCAGCCTACCCTCGTATTTATATAGGGCAAGAGAAAGTATAAAAACCGTGAGGGATTTGTTGAGAAAATTTTTGTTTTGACAATCACCAAATCTGTCGAGTAGTTTTTAGTCCTGCATGAAGACAAAAGTGTCTTTTTGAACCTTTTTTGGCTTTAGGTTGCCATTGAGTGTAAAAATTGTTTGAAATCAGTAAGGAAAGTTACAAAATAATCTTTTAAGAATTAAATTTATTTAACAAATAAACTCCTCCGCTTATCCGTAAATTGAGATCTTTTGAAAATGAAGATCTATTTTTGATTAATAGAATGTTCTCAAACTACCTTATTTTATGTGTAAAAAAATGAATTGAAAATGTAATGGTGAACATTTTTTATAAAAAGGGAACGATAAATCATATCCAAATTTGACATTTATGGATCGGTGTTAGAAATTTAAAACCAATTTTCTTCTTGTTTTGCCTCCAAGTTCAATCAAATTTATAATACTGGGAATATGAAGTAACTAACTATTGTATTTTAAATTTTAGAATGTTTAGCAACCGTTCTATTTAATGTACTAATTTTAATATTTTTAAATTCCAATTTAATTTGATTGCTTAAAAACTACATCTGTTGATAGAAAATCATTATTTTTTTATTTTTTGTGGTTATCTGTTTAGCTGCACGTTACTTTCCGCATTTTATCTGTAGGCTATATAGTATAGAGGGAGTAAGTATTGTGATAATGAAAAGGTTTTATACCCAGTATTAACCCCTGAAGCCAAAAATGTGATTTTTAGGAGGATGTTCGTTTTCGTGATTGATTTCGGGGTCTTTACTGTTATCCCCCCTCAAAGCATGATTTTTACATTTAATAAATATTTTGTATGCGACTTTATAGTATTTCTAATGATAAAAACGGGAAAAATATTTTTAAAAAATCCTTCACTTATTTCTTCAAGTGGAGGTTAAATATACGTAAGTAGGGTAAATAAATGCATTGCTTTTTCTTAATGTTGTTACTGTAGGCCTTTGTAAAAATGAAATATAAGCTCATTAGTACTTGAAATCATTAAATTAATTTAACATAATTAAATTAAATATTAATTAATAATTTAAAGATTTTATAAAATGGTTAAAGGTTAACTTGAAAAAGAAAAAAACTTAAACGTTAACTTGAAAAATATTGATAAATTTTTTTAAAAATATTTTTCCCGTTTTCGTCGTTAAAATTACTGTAAGAAACCGACATACGAAATATCCACAAAATGTGAACAATTATGGGGGGGATAACAGAAAAGACCCCGATTTCGTTCTGGATGAAAAATCCGGGACCGATTTAGATTAAAGTAATGAATTCGGGGATACTCTATCAACCCGAGTAAGATCAGTGGCGGTTTTGGAGGGTGGGGGGTCACAACGGGGTAATGACTTTTCCTCCAATTTTTAAAAAAGTTATGTTAATAGCTTTTTCTATCTTTATAAACGCAAAATGATTATTTCAGCTTAACACAATTTTTTCGCTCCTCATCCCATTTTGGCCTGTATGGCTTCGGTTCCTTTGGCTCTAGTGTAACTTCCCATTTGTTGATTTTGATTCTAAAGGTATCTCTGTCGAAAATTTCCTCTGTTTCAATATTCGCCTTCTGTAGATCACCTTTGGTTTGTGTTACCCAGTTTGTTGTTGATTGCCACTTAGTAATTTGATCGAGAATCTTTCTTGTTAATCTGTGTGTCGGTAATCTCTGTATGTGTCAGTAGAATTTCGCTCTTCTCTTTCTCATGTTGATTTCGATGTTAGAGAATTTTTCTGTCGTTTCTATCTTCTGTAACCTGTATCCGTCTTTGGTCTGTCTTGGTCCTAAAATTTTCCTGATTATCTTTCATTCCTCTTTCTTGATATCTTCCATTTCGTTTATTTTATCCAAAGCTAAAGTCTCGCTTGCATACAATGCTGCTGGTTTCACAACCGTGTTGTAGTGCCTGATTTTCAGTTTGTTTGACATCGATTTCTTGTTGTACAGATTCTGAACTTGTCCCAATGCTTTTTTCATTTTTTGTAATCTTAGGATTTGTGAGAGTTTTTCGGCTCCGTTTGGTTCGATTATCTTCCCCAGATACTTGAAAAATTTCGCTCTGTTGATTTTTCCGTATTTTGTTCTTAGTTCTTTCGTTTCTGTTCTGGTCCCGAAGAATTCTTTTCAAATGAAATTTGAAGGCCCACTTTTTCCGCTCATTCTTAAGTTTTTCAATTTGTGTCGTTGCTTCATCTGTGCCCCTTGTCAATATCGCTAGATCGGCTGCAAAGGCTAGGTATGGTATGTGGATTTTTCCAACTTTTATTATACATTTTTATATACTTCTATATACATTTTTTGCTTTAAATGTATATTAAGGCCGCTATCCTAAAAAAAACAATTTTTTTTTACGAGAGCACAGCCTTTTCCAGAATTTCAGCAGACATAGCGGTTACCTTGTCTTGCAGAGCATAAAAAAATGAGGCGATTTAAAAAAAAATCGTAGAAGCCGTTTTGTGAGAAAATTGAAAAAGGTTGAAAATTGCACGAATAAATTACTATTTCTGGTTGACCGATTTTAATGAAAATGTTCTTGTCACGTTCTTGAGATATTTTTTCACCCACACACACGCACCTATCGCTAAAAACATGTTTTTTTGGGTTCAGGGGGCCTGACAACTTGTATATCTGGGAAAACTCGATTTCAAAAAATCGATATGAAAACAATACTTTCCTTCCCTATAATATATTCATAGTGGGAAGAGAAAGTAATAAGAGGTTTTTTTTAACGACGCTCAAAGTGTTTCAAATAAAAATATGTAGCAGTTGTTACAAAAAAAAATGAATTTTTTTTTTTTTAACGTCGCATCAACTGCTGTGGTCATTAGCGACGACGTTGGGGTGTAACTATGTGAAATGAGGATGAAATGAATTTTTGTAACGTATGAAAATATGCCGTGCCTGAGTGGGATTCGAACCCAGGACCGCATGATTAGAGGCGAGCACGTTACCAACTGCGCCAATGCGGCCGGCGAAACAGAAAATAAAGTAAATAAAAATACTGGTTTGGGTAAATAAAGTTATATAGTTTTAGTAAATTTAGGGCTCGACCTAATTTTTACTTTCAGCAGACGAACGCTGCTGTCACTGACTCTGTACCTCGTGGCGTGTTGGTTTTTCCCTTTTAATTCAGCCGTAGTTGTGTCAAATGAATATAAATTCCATTCGCCCCTCTCGTTTGTTATGATCGATTTTATTCTCCCCTCTCTATCAGAATTCGCCCTCTTTATCTACTTTCTTCAATTTCATATATAGTTTTCTTTTTTTTCATTCCTATTGGTTTTCTATTTCATTTTGTTTTACCAACAGTTGGTCGAATATCTGGAAAATATTTTTCTTATTTTCTTTCGCTTTTGTTTTCGTTAAGTTTTATTGATCCGCCCCGCTCGGTCGATACACTTCACTGATTATTTGATATATGGTTTTGCGAAATTAATTTTCAAAATTTTTGTCCATCCTCAAATTCATTTAAACACTGGTGGATGATGAATGTTCTACCGGCGGACAAAATTCATGTATTCTGTTTTATTTTTTAGGTGGTACTCGACTACATTTTAACAATTATTTTTTAATTTTCTCGTTTTTAAGAAAGTATTATGATTGTGAAAAACTGTATATATCTGAATTTTAACTTATAATCTTTACGTTTCATAATCCCTTGAAGTCTAAAAAATGTTTTTAGAGGGATGTCCTTGTTTGTGTTAGTTATTTGTTCTTAAAATACTTAATGAACTTATTAAGGTGAAATTTTAAACCTAAAGTTGTCTTAACGAACCTTAAAAAGGTTTTTGGAGTAAAATAATTTAATTTTATAAAAAATGACTAGTCAGAGTTGTCTCATATGATAGTAATGAATTTCTTTATACAGCCAGACTGTGGTGAATGAAGTGAAGGTGTCATTTGCAGGGTGGAAATTAAATGATTTTTTGAAGGCCAGGCATACTGATAGGCAAAGTTTTCCACTCAGTGAGGAAGACAACGGTAGCGCCCCTCATTCCTCGTTTTACGTAGTAAATCCTCTAGAGGTTCAAACCAGCCTTTTGGCTCATGACCTATACAACAAAATTTCTTTACAGTTCTGTAATATTAAGTTATGCCCATAACGGACAGGTGGAGTGTCAAATTATTTACACTCACTCTGTTCGTTGCAGGGCTAAAATAAATAGTTCTGTTTCTTATCACATGGTCAGCCAATTAAATGACTGAATCATTTAAGAACAGAAGAGGTAGAGGTGCAAAAGACACTAATCAGAGTTATCTCCTCTGAAAGTAATGAATTTCATTATACAGCCAGACCCTGTGGTGAATGAAGTGAAGGTGTTATTTGCAGAGTGGAAAATATGTACTTTTCAGAGGGCCCGGTATGCTGATAAGCGTACTTTTCCACTCAGTGAGGAAGGCAACGGTAAACCACCTCACTCCTCGTTTTACTTAGTAAAACCTCTACAGGTTCAAACCAGCCTTTTGGCTGATGACCTAAACAACAACACAATATTAAGTTATTATATTTTCATAAAATACTATTTTGGAGTGTAACATTGTACGGGAGTAAAATGTAGGTGATAAGGGCTGTAGAGGATAGAAACTTTTGAAATGTGGTGTTATAGGAAAATGTTAAATATTAGGTGGGTGGACGAAATAAGTAATATTTAGAGGCTCTTAAACGAATGGATGAAAGAAGAAGTATTTGGAAATATCTTACCAAAAGAAAGGATAGGTAGTTGGATATATCATAAGACATCCTCAGGTATTTGTCTATCAATAATGGAGGGTAATATTGAGGGAGCGAATTGTAGGGGGAGGCTAGATAAGAATATATAAAGCAAATTACGAAAGATGAATGGTGTTGCAGGTATGTAGATATGAAACGAATTGCACAAGATAGAACAGCTTAGAGAACTGTATCAAACCAGTCGAGAGACTGATGATAAAAAAAAATATTAAAAGTATCACTGTGTTTACAAAATAATGAATTTCAATACATAACCCAGATAAAACTGATATTTTATTTATCTCGTTAAATTTAAACAGTAGCTTTGTATTTTTAAATTGAATTTATTTGCATTACCGATGTAAATGTAAACGCAAGTTATAAATAAATTTATGTGGCATTTTGTAAGCTGCGAGAACAAGGAAGCTTTTAAAAGAATTACAAATTACGGTAGAAGTGTAGTTGATTATATATACGCAGTCTCATTTTTACACAATGCGTTAAATATTCAGTGCTTTTTGAAAATCATTTTTTCTTTTGAATAATTCATTATTGTGTACCGTATCCGATAAAGGAAAAAATACGTAACCACGTTTTTTTGTGTGTTGACATAATACTATGTAATGTAAAATATATTAGTGTATTTTTTGAAATTTTAATTTTTTGCTGTATTTTTTTGCATCTTCTGCTTTACTGTTGTTTAATTTTACTAAACAGAAATTATTAAAAGAAAGATTAATTTGTTATTGTCAATTTTGTTTGTTTTACTTCGATGTTTTGTAATTACTGCTAATGGAGGGTGGTAAAGGAATGCTGGACCTGACCGGGAATTGAACCTGGAGTATTAATTTACCTCGTAGTATTTATTATACAATTTTAAAATATCTACTGTTTGTGTAAATTTTTATTAATCGTAGCAAATTGTGTGTGTGTGTGTTCGTGTTTGTTGTTTAGGTCACAGTGAGGATGGTTTGAACCTTTAGAGGCTTTAATATGTAAAACGATGAGGTGGTTTACCAGAAACACTCACACAACTTTCCCTTGCCAATGTAAAATAAAAACATTACCTAATTTTAATCGATGAGTGAATGACGCAAAATGAAAATAAACCTCTGCTCGACTTAAAAATACGGAAAAATAACTAATTTACGCTAAACTAGAGTTTGTAGAAGAAAATGCTTGTATTAAAAGTTGTAGGTTTTTTAATGGTTGTATTGAAAAAAAATCTGGTGTGAAACACTCACACGACTTTCTCTTGCCAATGTAAATAAATTTATTACCAATATTTCATCATTTGTAAACAATGTAAATTAAAAACATAATTTAATTTTAATCATGAGTGAATAACGCAGAATGAAAATCAAACTCTGTTCGACTTAAAAATACGGGAAATCACTAATTGACGCTAAACTAGTATAAAAAGTATAACTTACTTTTTAAAGTAAACTAGTATTCTGTATAAAACGAATGCTTTAAATGAAATTTGCGGGTTTTTTAATGGTTGTGTTGAAAAAAAAATGGTGTGAAACACTCACGTGACGTTCTCTTGCCAATGTTAATAATGAACAGTGCAACTTAATTTCAATCGAGTGAATGACTCAGAATGAAAATCAGCGTCTGTTTGTTATAGAAATACGGGAAATCATTAATTGACGCTAAACTAGGCTCTGTAAAAGAAAATGTTAGAAATAAAAATTGTAGGTTTTTTAATGGTCGTATTGAAAAAACTCAGGCGGTAAACACTCTCGTGACGTTCTCTTGCCAATGTAAATAATAAAAATATAACCTATACGTCATTATGAGTGAATGACCCAAAATGAAAATTAACTTCTGTTTGACTTAAAAATAAGTATGGAAAATCACTAATTGACGCTAAACTAGGCTCTAAAGAAGAAAATTCTTGACAGTAATGTTGTAGGTTCTTTAGTTCGTATTGATAAAAATCTGGTGTGAAACACGCGATTTTCTCTTGCCAATGTAAAATTAAAACCCATAACCTAATTATAATAATTATGAGTGAATGACGCAAAATAAAGATCAACCTCTGTTTAATATAAAAAAACGGGAAATTACTAATTGCCGCTAACTAGGCTTTGCAGAATAAAATTCTCAATATAAAAGTTGTAGATTTTTTAATTATTTGAATAAAATTGTTTGAATTCAACAGGTTGTTGTATCATAAACATAGTAACGTTTTGTAAAATTTAATGGTGTGAGTATTGTGTATTATGTAACAGATTTACATCCTGTAATATTGTGTTGAGGAAGATATGAAGCGACATTATCTGCCGATAATGGAGTAGTGGCATTTCTGCCATAACGGAGAAGAGGATGGTTGTTCAAAGAGAGATAGATTGTGAGAGAGAGGATATTGGTGGCCATGCACAGTTGCCATACTACTCGAAAGCAAGGGTAATAATATAGAACGCCGCGGTTTAATGCAGATCAGTAGCGACTGTCTGACAATCACCGTGTGTCCCTTTACATATTACAGATTACATTATAACTCGATTAATATTGATTTATCATGAGGATGATGATGATGACGTCACTGATAATGTTACCTACTGGAAATTTAATATATCGTAGTGGCCTCTTAATGAAGTTAAATTCACCCGTAAGCAGAGACCCCCTTTTATTTTATCATGAAATTGAAATATACTGACATATAATGTTTCTATATCTCCGTAAAATCTGTGTTATTTATAATTTGATTAATTCATCGGATGTTCAACATGACTTGGGATATGTTAAGTTTGTTATTAAGTTATGTTCATTATAACTTTATTACATTCGTTTCCATTGTAACTAAATGGACGGCAGAATTAATTAGTGAAAAGGAAAAATCTGGTATGAAAAAAAAATAACTAAGCGTTATACAAAAAAATGTTTGAAATAAAAGTTGTGGAATTTTAAATTGTCTACATTTATTATTGCATAAATTTAAGCGCTAAAATGCATATTAAAGCCGTAATCTTAAAAAAAACGTTTTTACGTGAAAACAGCCTCACCAAGAATTTCACCGAACATGACGCCTACCCTATCTTGTAGAGCATAAAAAATTAAGTACCATGAGTAATTGGGTCCAGGTGATTTTTAAAAAAAATCGTAGGACCAGTTTTCGAGGAAATTGCAAAAAAGTGAAAAATTACACGAATAAACTACCGATTCCGGTTTACCGGTTTCCAGTTTAACCGGTTTCCGGTTTAAACTTCCGGTTGACCGATTTTTATGAAAATGTTCGTGTCGGGTCCGGTAGTGGTATGTAACTTAAGTTTCAAGTTCGTACGATGTTCCGTTCTTGAGATATTCTGTACACACACACACACACACACACGCGCGCACGCACACACGCACACAGACCATCGCTAAAAACATGTTTTTTGGGTTCAGGGGATCTGAAAACGTGTAGATCCGGTGAAAACTCGATTTCGAAAAATCTACATGAAAACAATATTTTCCTTCCTATATAGGCGTATTCTAATATAGGCAAGAGAAATTAAAAAATTATTTTTTTATTTTGTATTCTAGTTAAGGCATAAAATACTGCAACGATTGTTTTACGCTAGTTATCTAGCACGAAATACGTACTTTATAAAATGGTATGTAAATTATGTTTTTACAGCACTGGAAGTATTTTTATGAATTTTTACAATGTGTGATGTATAATATTAAATATGTCAACAAATCAATGTTAGACGTTTTTTTTTTGTACAATTTTCTTGAAACATTTTTGATAATTTTGTCGTGCTCATTTTTACTTTCACTTGCCTGTATAAATATATAGGAAGGAAAGTAGCTGTTGTTTTCATGGTGATTTTTTGAAATCGAGTTTTCATCGGATCTACACGTTTTCAGACCCCCGAACCCAAAAACATGCTTTTAGCGATTGGTCTGTGTGTGTGTGTGTGTGAACAGAATATCTCAAGAACGAAACATCGTACGAACTTGGAACGTCAAACTGAAGTTAGATACTACTACCGGACCCGACACGAATATTTTCATCAAAATCTGTCAACCGGAAGTAGTAGTTTATTCGTGTCATTTTTCACTTCTTTGCGATTTTCTCAAAAACGGCTCCTACGATTGTTTTAAAAAATCACCTCATTCACTAATAGGCACCATGTATGCTGAAATTTTTGGGGAGGTTGTTTTATCGTAAAAAATTGTTTTGTTTTTAAGATTGCGGCTTTAATATGCATTTTAGCGAAAAAATGTATGTAATGAAAGTTGTAGAGAATTTAAAATCCTACAAATTGTATTTCAAACATGTGTTTGTTTAACGCTTAGTTTAGCGGTAATTAGCGATTTTCTGTTTTTTTTTTTCACGAAAATGTGTAAAAAAATCTATTTTTTTAAAGATTTCAGCCTTATTATGAATTTTACGTCAAAAGTGTATACAATCAAATTTATAGGAAATTAAAAGATCTGCAAGTTTTATTTAGAGCATTTTTTTCTACAGATGATGTTTATTGAGGTTCTTCTTTATGTTTCTACATCAGGTTCAGCTTCGTAATACACCACAAAACTGTTATGAATAGTAATGTCGTAAAAAATATTTCCAGGTATTACATTTTAATGAATTCCGAGAATTAATTTAAATGGAACCATAATTTTATTTATACTTTTATATCAAGAAAGTGTTGTTTGAAATAATATTTTTTTAATAATTTATAACACTTATTTTCCGTAAGATTACTAGTAATTACGGACTACTAATTACAGATTTTGTGTATATTTAGCTGTGATAAAAAAAGGTGGCAAAGAAAATTTATAAAAAGAATGAACGTGAAACCGATTAGGTAATGCCTTTTAATTAACTTTAATTTCCAGACGTTTTAACTCGCTAGCAATTAAATGAAATACGTTTGTTTATTTCCTTTGTAACTTTAATTTACATTACTTAAAGATAACTTTAATTATAGCAATTTCTTTTAAAAAATAATGTTTGATTGAAGTTATTAACTACGAGCTATTTAAGTCTTTTTTTATAATTATACTGTTTTAAAAGGTACAGTTATTTGATCGAGTTCATCTTATTTCTTTTTCGCACTCTGGCTATAGTACTGTATTGTGAGCCTACTGTTCTTTTCGTCCGTGTTTGTTTGGGTTGCTTTATTTGTTGTGGCACAAAATTTAATGAACCGATTATATTAAAAGACACAAAATTAGGGTTTTTCAACCAACCCTAAAAAAAATCTTAAATTAGCTATGTGTTGTTTAGGTCATCTGTCAAAAATCTAGTTTGAACCTGTAGAGGTTTCACTAAATAAAACGAGAAGTGAGGTGGTTTACCAATGACTTCCTCACTGAGTGGAAAAGTACGTATTTTCCACTTTGAAAATTACACCTTTACGTCATTCAGCACAGGGTCTGACTTTATAATGAAAATCATTACTTTTAGAGAAGATAACTCTGATTAGTGTCTTTTACACCTCTCCCTCACCTGTTCTTAAATGATTCAGTCATTTAATTGACTCACCTTGTGATAAGAAACAGAACTATTTATTTTAGCACTGCAACTAACAGATTGAGTGTAAATAATTTGACACTCCACCTGTCTGTTATAGCCAGTTATCTATCTAACCCCAAAATTAAGAGAATATTGAGGTGAAAATTTACAATTTTGACTTTAAAAATGATTTTTAGTTTTGTGTTTTTTTTCTCTTTCGTATATGGCCCGTTAGCGTAGTGGTTAGCGCAATTGGATTCTACGCCGGGGTCACGGGTTCGATTCCCAGTCAGGTCTGGCATTTTTTCATCACTTATCTTCATGTATCATCCTTCTCACCGTCTGCATTAGCAGCAATTGCAGAACAGTCAAACGTAAAACCAAAAAAAAGGATATGGCCAATTTTAGATCACGTTAGGTGACTAGACGTTTCTGTAAACTATTTTTCAGCTCATATTCTTAGGATTCGTTTACTGTAGGCTTTTCTTCTTTCTTCTGTTCACCCTTAGTTCATAGAAGCCCTTAAAGTCACCAATTAACTGTCCGAATTTGGTTCGGTTCATTAAGTTTCCTCGATTTATTCCGGTTTTTACATATTCATTCTGATTTCTTTACCCGACGTCTTAAGTCTATTGTTTTGTGTTTTAAAAATTTGTTTTGTTAACCGGTTTCCATCCTTTTTACACAGGTGTCGAAGTTTACTTTCTTTTCTTTTTAAATTGTTTCCATTATTCGTTCAATTTTCCTTGTACAGTTCTTCCCGCACTCGTAACCTATATTGTCCATTTACTATTTTCGGAAATATTTACTTGCGGAGCATCTTTCTCTCAAATTTTTACTTTCTCTTGCCTATATGAATATATAGGAAGGAAAGTATTGTTTTCATGTCGATTTTTCGAAATCGAGTTTTCACCGGATCCACTCGTTTTCAGACCCCCTGAACCCAAACAACATGTTTTTAGCGATTGGTCTGTGTGTGTGTGTGTGTGTGTGTGTGTGTGTGTGTGCGCGCGCGCGCGCGCGTGCGTGCGTGCGTGCGTACGTGTGTGTGTATGTGTGTGTGTGTGTTTATGTGTGTGTGTGTGTGTGTGTGTGATAATAAATTTAGTTCATAATAAATGAAAGGCAAATCACAATAGAGGAACAACACGATGGTTAACTAACGAACTATTAGGATACTGATTCATTTTTGACAATGTGACCGAGAATGGGTGTATAGAGTACTGGTGGAATGGGTAGGTTAGTAACTAACTGAATGAATACGGGTTTACCGGCGCGTAGGCCTATGTTTATTGTTCTGTATATTTTGTATATTAATATTCTTCTAAAAATACTGGTTTATTTTTTAAAAATTGGTTAGATCTCCGTTATTATGCATGAAAATGAAAACTTTACTGAATCAATTTTATTTGTCTAAACGTTTCGTAATTTTGATTTTATAACATATTTTGTTGCCCATAACAGATAGGTGGAATGTCAAATTATTTACACTCAATCTGTTAGTTGCAGGGCTAAAATAAATAGTTCTGTTTCTTATCACATGGTCAGCCAATTAAATGACTGAATCATTTAAGAACAGAAGAGGTAGAGGTGTAAAAGACACTAATCAGAGTTATCTCGTCTGAAAGTAATGGATTTAATTATACAGCCAGACCCTGTGGTGAATGAAGTGAAAGTGTCATTTGCAGAGTAGAAAATATAAATATGATTTTCAGAGGGCTCGGCATGCTGATTAGCGTACTTTTCCACTCAGTGAGGAAGGCAATGGTAAACCACCTCACTCCTCGATTTACTTAGTAAAACCTCTACAGGTTCAAACCAGCCTACAGGCTGATGACCTTAACAACAACAACATATTTTGATACATTGGCTTTTAACGGAGATATTCGTAGTTTTTTGTTTACCCCTCGCTGTTAACTCCCTCTTCCCTTTGTGATATTACGTAGAAAAAAATAAAGTCTATTTTCATTTCGATTAAATCCAGAACCAAATACCACTCGATTTGTCCAGAACCTAAATACCGAAATTCATTGAATTTGGTTCAGCGGTTCTTGCGTGATGTCGTAACACACAAACAGACAAAATATCAGCTGGACTTATTTTCGGCGTTTACTTGATAGATCTGGCGTAGAGACAAAATTTTGGGCATTTCGAAAAAATTTTACAGACAAAATCACAATTTTATCTATGTAGATATTGTTCATTATTTACATTGGCAAGAGAAAGTCGTGTGAGTGTTTCACTTTAGATTTTACCCATTAGATGCAAAAAGCCTAATTTTAAATGCGTTTAAATTTTTCTGTGTAACATTTAAGGAAAAACCTTGATACATAATTTTCTCTCTAAATCAACTGGAAATTAAAGATATACTGATGATTGAATAAATCAGTTAAGACTTTCCCATTTATTGGTAAAGAGATTATTTTATACACCTGAAATAACAGTTTTATTTCAGTTCAGTGGAAATTCTGTTAACAAATAACTTAATCGGGCGTATGTTGAGTTGAAAATAACATTTTCGTTTATTTTCGATTTACTCTGAGATTAATTAATCTTTTTCGCCTTTATTCCGCGTAAATTCTAATCAACGCTTATGAACTATATAATAAATTAATCACTCTGTTATTATTAGATGCTAGAAGTGTTTATAACACTTCAATGAACGAAAACAATACATTACTTCTATTACTACTATTTGAAAGTTGTATAAAATTAACCGATTAACTTCGTCATCTAAAATCACTACTCTATTTAACAAAATGTGCATAAACTATTATTTTATTGTATTGTATTATATGAAGCGTATAATAACAATCAAAGTTAATTTAAACATTTTAGGTAATTATCATTTTTATTGTTAACCAATGTAAAAAGCTTGAGTCGTGGTAATCCGGCATACATAAAACCAGCATGATTACCAGATTATCGAAAACGACGGATTTATGGAAATAGATTTGATAGCTATACGGATATTTTTATACATTAGGTTCATTTTTACTTTCTCTTGCCTATATGAATATATAGGAAGGAAAGTATTGTTTTCATGTCGATTTTTCGAAATCGAGTTTTCACCGGATCGACACGTGTTTTCAGACCCCCTGAACCCAAAAAACATGTTTTTAGCGATTGGTGTGTGTGTGAACAGAATATCTCAAGAACGGAACATCGTACAAACTTGAAACTTAAGTTACATACCACTACCGGACCCGACACGAACATTTTCATCAAAATCGGTCAACCGGAAGTAGTAATTTATTCGTGTCATTTTTCACTCTTTTGCGAGTTTCTCAAAAACTGGTCCTACGATTTTTTTAAAAATCGCCTGGTTTACTCAATTTTTTATTCTCAACAAGATAGGGTAGGCGCCATGTTTGCTAAAATTCTTGGTGAGGCTGTTTTGCGTAAAAAAAAAACGGCTTTAATATTTATTATAGCGCAAAAGTTTATATAATAAAAATTGTAGATAATTTAAAATGCTACAACTTTTATTTCAAACATTTCTTTGTATAACGCTTAGTTTAGCGGTAATTAGCGATTTTCTGTTTTTTTCCCACGAAAACGTGTGAAAAATCGATTTTTTTAAGATTTCGGCCTTTGTATGCATTTTACGACAAAAGTGTATATAATCGAATTTATAGAAAATTAAAAGATCTACAACTGTTATTTAAAGCATTTTTCTCTACAGAGCCTAGTTTTAGTGTGAAAGAGTGATTTTCCGTATTTTTAAGCCAAACTGGGGGTCGATTTTCATTTTGCGTCTTTCACTCATGATTAAAATAACGTTATGTTTATTGAGGTTAGTTTTTTGTTTCTTGCTAATGTTTTATTACTAATGTTAGGTTTATTGTTAATTATTTGCGCTGGCAAGAGAAAATCGTGTGTTTCACACCAGATTGTTTTTTTTTAACTAGACTAAAATTGTGCATTCCTTTTGTAGCCTATATCTCTCTTCTAATTATGAATTAACATAAAATTAAAATAATAGGAACCCTTTCTGTGCTGAAACAATATTTAAAAGTTAATTTTAAAGTGCCATTTAATTTGAATAAGATTATACAAAAAGTGCCAGACCTTATTTCGAAAACGTGCAGGCGTAAGTCTCCCATTGCCAACCAAAATTTCAGTTTTGTGTTAAAATTAATTTTTATTGTGTTCGTAAGAAATTTTTCTATCACTAAAAATATTCAAAATAGTTTTTTTTAGTTTATTTAAAGTCCCATCGACAGCTTGGCCATTAGTAACTACTGTGGGTTTTGGTACTTTAACGGTAGTTTTAACGTTAAACCACTACGCCGACGGAACTATCCCAATTTATTAACAATTATTACTTACATTACACCTCCACATTTCGGTCCTGCTAGAGAATTTTGGAACCAACACTTTCCTTTTACATATTTCTACAATATTTCAGCACTTTTTCCTGAATTTTTTTAATTACCAGAGTATCATCCGTTGCCCATAACAGGCAGATTAAATTATTTGCACTTTATCTGCTATTTCCAGGGCTATAACAAAATAGTTCTGTTTCTTATCACGTGGTAAGCCAATTATATGACTAAACTATTTAAGAACAGAAGAAGTAGAGGTGTAGAAGACTAGTCAGAGTTATCTCCTCTAAGAGTAATGAATTTCATTATACAGCGAGACCCTGTGGTGAATGAAGTGAGTGTCATTTTCAGGGTGCAAAGTTAAATGCTTTCGGAGGGCCTGGCATGCTGATAAGCATAGGATACTTTTTTACTAAGTGAGGAAGACATGGTAAACCACCTCACTCGTTTTATTTAGTAAAACCTCTAGAGGTTCAAACCAGCCTTTCGGCTGTTGACCTAAACAACATCATCTGATGATATACCGTTTTATACATATTTTGTAGAAATTTTAAACGCATTTAAAGTTTCGTCATGTTGTTCGAATGTTTGTGACATTCTTAGTTTCTTACCATTATGAAAATGTTATAATTTCTTGTTAAGTCACTTTTCTAACTTTAATAATTATATCGTCGGTCATTAACTGTAATATCTTGTCATTTTTTCCAGTTAGCCAGTTATCAGTATCGTCAACTGTAACACCTTCGTGAGAATCGCTAAACTGATTCGCTAAGTCTATTTTTCCCTTACCGTTCCGCTTATTTCCGTCGCAAATACCGACCGATTACTGGAGGTTTTGGATTAAAAAGCGACAGATCAGTGAACACGAATGCGAAATGGCTGACTAATTCATTCATTCTTCCCTAATTCTTCAATACATTAAAACCCCCGATTATCCGAAATCGGTTTTTTTTAAATTTTTCTGAAAATTGTGTAGGGAGAAGACGAAGTACTACTGTACTTAATCTGGTAGGCAACGCTACGTGTACTAGTAGTCGTCAACTTTTAATCAATTTAAACAAACACGAATCAGTTGCTCCTGGTCGAAAGATCAATCAAGATCGCATAACGGCTGTTGTCTGGGCGAATTTATTTGGTTCACATAGAAATCATAAAACACAAATAGTCAAGCATTTGAAGCGTTAGAAACAGCTTTAATCTGGTATGAAATGCAGCCTGAAGCTGATTTTTCTACTCTCCTGACTGACAAACGAGTCAGGGGTCTGCAGCATTAAAGCGAAAGAACAATGTTACAAAACGCAAAATAAGCGATTTTTTTTAAAAACAATGAACTGCAATAGGTAAATAATTTCTGTTTCTCATAACAACTTATACTGCCCATAACAGACAGGTGGAGTGTCAAATTATTTACACTCAATCTGTTCATTGCAGGGCTAAAATAAATAGTTCTGTTTCTTATCACATGGTCAGCCAATTAAATGACTGAATCATTTAAGAACAGAAGAGGTAGAGGTGTAAAAGACACTAATCAGAGTATTCTCCTCTGAAAGTAATGGATTTAATTATACAGCCAGACCCTGTGGTGAATGAAGTGAAAGTGTCATTTGCAGAGTAGAAAATATATGATTTTCAGAGGGCTCGGCATGCTGATAAGCATACTTTTCCACTCAGTAAGGAAGGCAAAGGTAAACCACCTTGGTCCTCGTTTTACTAAGGAAAACCTCTACAGGTTCAAACCAGCCTTTGGCTGATGACCTAAACAACAACAACTTATAATATTTTAACGAATTTTTATTTTTATTTATTACGGTTCTGAATAATTTCACAATTTTCATTGTTTTTCCATTATGAAAATTGTATTTTTTCACTAAGTATATTTATCTTTTTATTATTGGCTTTCCCGAGTGTGATCAATTGATCACACCCGAAAAAATTGGTCATCCGAAATTGTCATGACCTAATTATTTCGGATAATCGGTACTTCAGTTCTTTGTGTAGATTATAAATATATTTCTGAAAAATGTATACACTAGAAGCTTCGGACGCTAACCCTTTGCTCTCGATCC
Source organism: Catonia carolina (assembly GCA_035578175.1). Lineage (NCBI taxonomy): Eukaryota > Metazoa > Arthropoda > Insecta > Hemiptera > Achilidae > Catonia > Catonia carolina. The sequence goes on along the minus strand of JAQMRL010000006.1, from coordinate 45,031,875 downwards.
ACTGATTTAGGCTAGGAAAATTACCGTTGCTCCGGCGGTTTAGAAGTTTATAATATTGAAGATTTGTCCATTATTTCCATAATTACCTTGTAGTAGTTTAAGTGAATGAATTTCTTAATTTGATTAGTTGTTTCTAATGGTGTTGTTTTCTTTTGTTTTTCAGGTAAGAATTTCATATAATTTCATTCAGTTAAGAATAAACTAACAGCTAGTATCTGTAAGTACTTCGGCTTTTTGATTTAGTTACAAATTTACATAAAATCATTTTTATAAACTATGAAGATTTCACAGTTTTCCATAAGTAAAAACTCATTTTAACGATAAGTACTCAGTAATTTACTTTTGTAAACGACACTCACAAATTTGTAAACTTTTTACCACTAGGTACGTGACTCAAAATATTCACTGAACGAATAGTCACTGAACGTGACTCAAAATATTGGCAAGAAATTTAGTCAAAGTCGTCTAATTCATTTCGTTATATCTTACAACATTTCCTCAAAATTTTGGGAGAAAACTGTGACACCTAAGCATACGTTCCCGCACGCACTCCCACTATTTCACGTATTGCAGCACCGGTCCCATAACGACATTATTTCGAATGGCCCGACACTTTCTATTCACAGTTCAATTACTAACTAACTACAAAGGCGCTAGCGTTTTTATGCATGCGGTCTGATAAATCTTTTAAACAACCGGAACCCTTCGAAAAATTTTTCTGCTTTAGCAGAACATGGTAGAAGGAATTAAAATAAAAACAAATTTTTCTACTACTTTCGAGTTCATTTAATGTGTTAAAACTTCCCTTTCAACGTTTCGAAAATTAAGAAAATAAAAAAAACAATCAACAATCTTCACAAAACGACTGGAAATGGTCGTCAGCGCTACTGTGACGCATTTTGAAATTGCAATGTTCCAGCTACATTTATTTTCACAGTGCGCTGTACCATCAGTCAAACCCAAAACACAGCGTTTGTTTCCACATTACAGACAGTTTCCACATTTGCACTCTTACCTGTACTAACGGGTGTTTTATTAAGTGCGTAACCCTGATTATAAGAAGATAGAAGTAATACATCGGTAAATTTTCTGTCCCCCAATCGGTATGTTGGCAACAGTGTACTCAAGGCCAACTACCTGAGATAGTTAAAATGTTCCAGTCAAGCATTAGTGTGGTGACAGCAGCGTTTCGTTATATTGTGTCAGCAATGGCTTTTTCCAAGGAAAAACGCGTGTTTATTGTAGACTTACATAGCGAGTAAATCTTACAAATGTGTGCAAGATAAGTTTCAGTTGAAATTTCCCCGTTCTGCCGTTCCGAATAAATCGTCAATATTGCGTTTGATAAATAAATTCTGTAGAACTGGGAGTGTACTCGATGAGAAACCATCTCGCCAGCCAACAAAGTTAACCGCGGAAGTTCTCGAAGATTTGAAAAATCGTTCGACTCAATCACCTAAAAATATCGCTTAGAAGATTTCATCGCAAGCTGGGCTAACATTAACTACTGTTTTCAGAGCTACGAAAAAGTTACATTTGCATCCTTATCGCGTTGGCGTAACTCATGAACTGAAAGCTACAGACCATCAGAAACGATCTTCGAGAACTTCCGCGGTTAACTTTGTTCGCTGGCGAGGAGGTTTCTCATCGAGTACACTCCTAGTTCTACGGAGTGTATTAATCAAACGCAATATTGACGATTTATTCGGAACGGCAGAACGGGGAAATTTCAACTGAAACTTATCTTGCACACATTTGTAAGATTTACTCGCTATGTAAGTCTCTACAATAAACACGCGTTTTTCCTTGGAAAAAACCATTGCTGACACAATATAACGAAACGACTGCTGTCACCACACTAATGCTTGACTGGAACATTTTAACTATCTTAGGTAGTTGGCCTTGAGTACACTGTTGCCAACATACCGATTGGGGGACAGAAAATTTACGGATGTATTACTTCTATTTTCTTAAAATTAGAGTTGCGTCCTTAATAAAACACCCGTTACAATAACAAAGGTATATAAAAATACAAAATCTTTCTGTCGGTTCTGGGTGAATCTTAATAAAATGTAAAAACAATATAGTATTTGAAAACAGATGCATTACAACACTTTCACAAAAGAGCTAATTATCTAAATATATGCCCCGACTCTTTTCAGGTAGCTGTTACAACAATAGGCCTATACTAACCATTTTTACTCTATATTTCTAATCATTTCTTTGAACAATTTATTAACAATTATTTAAACTTTTAAAATCTCAGTCCTACTAGGGAATTCTGAAACCAACATTTTTTTATTTTCTCTTGTCTGTATGAATGTAAGAAATAACGAAAGTGTGGAAAGGGTGGAAGGAAAGTCTTGTTTTAATGTCAATTTTTCAAACTCGAGTTTTCACCGGATCTACACATTTCAGATCCCCTGAACCCAAAAAACATGTTTTTAGCGATTGGTGTGTGTTTGCACGTGCGCGCGTGCGCGTATGCATGTGTGAACAGAGTATCTCAAGAACGGAACATCGTACGAACTTGAAACTTTAGCTACTACTACTGGACCCGACACGACATTTTCATCAAAATCGGTCAACCGGAAGTAGAAGTTTATCCATGTCATTTTTCACTTTTTTGCGATTTTCTCAAAAATAGCTCTACAATTTTTTTCAAAATCGCCTCATTTACTAAATTTTTAATGCTCTTCAAGATAGGATAGGCGCCATGTCTGCTTAGTTTAGCGGTAATTAGCGATTTTCTGTTTTTTCCCACGAAAACGTGTAAAAAAATTGATTTTTTAAGATTTCAGCCTTGTATGCATTTTCCTACAAATTTCAAATTTGTAGGAAATTAAAAGATCTAAAACTTTTATTCAAAGCATTTTTCTCTACAGAGCCTAGTTTCGCGTGAAAGAGTGATTTTCCGTATTTTTAAGCCAAACTGAGATTGATTTACATTTTGCGTCTTTCACTCATGATTAAAATTAGGTTATGTTTATTGAGGTTAGCTTTTTTGTTTATTTCTAATGTTTTATTACTAATATTCGATTATATTGTTCATTATTTACATTGGCAAGAGAAAATCGTGTTAGTGTTACAAACCAGATTTTTTTAAATATATGTCAATATTTATTTATATCCCTTCCGAAAGATATACGAATATTTTTATTCAACAGTGATATTTGTAAACATAATTTTAGTGCGAGCGCAATTTATTATCCGGTTTTTAAACGAAAATGACAAATAACTGATAAAGATATAAGAGGATTCACTTCAATGCTGACAGGTTATTTGTAGTACGTAAGATATAATTTTATTGATAACCTTTGCGGTATTAAAAATTTCCAGGTGTAAATTTTCTTGTAATTCTGATTGATTTATTTGTTTATTATTTTTAATATAATAAATCATCTTCCCATTCTTTTAAAAACCATTCTTTATAGTTTATGATTTTTTTGTACGCTGTATTTAAATAATTTCTACTATTTGTCTATAAATGTTATAATATGAAATTTATGGTTCAAACATATCTGATCTTTTCACTACAGTATATATATGTTTAGCAAGGTGAAATTTGCAATAAAATAAAGTACATTATGTCTTACGTATTGCAATTCATATTAATTTATTATTACTGTTATTACTATTTCAGTTAACGAAGTGTAGTAATATTACTTATTTTATGTACACTTTTATATATTTTCATTACTAAGTGAAAAATTTAATAGTTTTCTCTTAGTTTATGTAAAGTTTTTAATAAGTTTTATTATTTTATTCTGTATAAAATTTTGTTGTTTTATTACCTATTTTGTTAATTCTTTTTGTGTTATATTAATATTACTCCATTAATTTTATTTATTATGCAGGGCTGCCAATAATCTATAAAATTCCCTAACTATTCCTTTATCTACGATATCTGATCAGAAAATAACGGGAATTTTTATATTTCGCGGGTTTGGAGAGTCCGATTGTCAAGAATCTTTTACTTAATAAAGTAATGTTATTTTATTTAAAATATAAAAAATACACAATAGTTTTTCATTCAAAGTAATGATTATCTGTAATAACTATGACAATGTCAATGTACTTGCTATAATACCTAAATAAAATCGGAGTATATTAATTAACATAAATTCAAACAAATAATTAAACATTGATGCCATGAAAAGAACCTTAGCGAGAAACCTATTGCTGTTTATGTTTTAAGATAGTTCTATGTCAGGTTCAATTGAGCTTATCTTTTATCTTAAATCGTGTTTTACAGCTAGTCTATTTCTGTATTTGTTTTTTCTAAAGTAACTATGAAAACCCACGCTCGCACAAATAAGTTGTAACAAATTGAACTAAATATTTAAGAGCTTGATTGAAAAGAGCAAGGTATTCATTCTTTGTAGACATCCAGAAAGAGACGAGATTTTTTTCTTTGAAAAAGTCTTTCATTGTACTACTGTCACTGGTAAGTTCTATGAAACTTTCTTTAGCTTAAACGCTGGATGGAACGCCTTTCTGTGAAAAAGGATTCCTAATCCAGTCATCATTTGTAAAGCGGGTTTCTGGGAAGTAATTTTCAAAACTCTTCTTTAGGGTCTTCAAATGTTCCACAATGTCTTAGAGGAGACTATTACTAGGAGTCAAGTCATTGTCTTGTAACCGTGATGACAGAGTCGTAATGGAAAAAATGTCCTTTTGTTCAGTTAGTGTGATGAAGAGTTCTAGTTTCCTGCTAAATGAGTAATCTTATCTTTGACGGTTCAGGAGCAGTGATGCCAGTTACAAAAGTAAAATTCGTCCACAATTCGTTTTACTTTTGTAACTGGCATCACTGCTCCTGAACCGTCAAAGATAAGATTACTCATTTAGCAGGAAACTAGAACTCTTCATCACACAAACTTGAACAAAAGGACATTTCTTTGTAGAACAAAAAATTGAAAGATAACTTTATTTTTGTATTTTAAAGAAATCTGCTTACAACTAGAAATGGTCTCGCTTACCACCTGATATGCTCTCGCGCATCACCGGTTGGGAACCAAAGGTTTAAAGAATAACTTTTCATTGTCGCCTCCGTGGCGTTTTGGTTAGTATTCTAGACTACAAAGCGATAACGTCTCGGTTTCGATTTCATATTTAGTGTTTCGAAACTTAAAATTAAGTTTAAACCGTTTCAGTTCCATTACGTACATTAGTTGATAATGACCAAGCTGTTGGTATGATTTAATATAAAGAACTTTTCGATAAGATTTCATTCTACTAAGGTTTAAAATTGTCAAATTATATTTTTCTAGCAGAATTTAATATGTTAAATAACTTTATGTTCACCCTGTAGTTCGATTTTACTGATGTCACAGTTAGTTCATAATTTATTATATTTATTGTTCAAAATAGGAAAACAATAGCAGAAGTGTGTTTTGTTACATTTTAATTAATATGAAATTGGAATTCTAAAAGAGTGGTATATGAAATTCATTTAAATTTGTTTTACTATACTTTACTTAAAAAGTGTTTTTATTTATCTATTTATTTGTTGTTAATTTTCTATGAGAGTACTAAATCTGTCCAAGTGAATTTTTATTGTTTTTTTTTGGTTTCATTTGTATTCATTGTTCAGATTATGGATTCTTAACCTATAACTTTACAGTCCGGTAAAAACCGTTTACATTGGTTAAATATAGTTCAGTTATTTGTTAAAAGGTTATTCTACTGAATTTAAACTGAATTCATTTAATTAAAATACATTTAATTAAAATTGTAATTAAAAAGTTGACCTTAATCTAATAATTCCTGTATCACACTTCTAGCAGATTTCCTATAGGGAATTTAAAGCTGCTTTTTGAGCTCGTAGCCTGTTAGTGATTTTTCTAAAAATCCTTCAAATTTTCATTCGATTAGACATGTCTCCGCTGAAATATAATTTTTTATAGGGTTCCCAAAGTTCCTTATACCTCACCGTCTCCATTGCGACGTGGTGCAAAAAAACATCAGTATAATTACCCTAGCGTGCTGCACCTAATACACACATACTGTCTGTCTATAACTTGATGGCCTCCCGTAGAGAGGAGCAGATTCGGTCCGCTACTAACCTTCTCAATAACATTTCATTATGTACTACTAATAACTAATACACTGGAATTGGTACATAATGAAATGTTATTGAAAAGGCTAGTAGCGGGCAGATTCTGCTCCTCTCTGCGGGAGGCCATCAAGTTATAGACAGACAGTAGTAGTATGATAGGTTAGGGTTCAGGTAACCGCAATTAACTGTGAGTAAGTGAAATTGTATTGTTAATTAAGCAGATGCTTCATGTTAATGAATCCCAGCCTAGCCATTTCAATACGAGCTCTCACTTCTACTGCTAGCTCCAGATTTACTGTAATCTAACTTTCTAATTGGTTACTTAAATTTTTCTCAACATCCTCAATACGTTCATCTTCAAAACCTGATTCGTACTGAATGTGAGGAACCTTAATGTTATCAATAATTGTACATAATTATTGTTCCAGTGCGACAAAATTAGTTTTGTTTTTTATCACATGGTCAGCCAATTATATGACTGAAGCATTTAATAACAGAAGAGGTTAGAGGAGTAAAATACACTATTGTCGGTTTCATAATCATAGACACCCGAGTTTGAACCCTTGCATCTCCAAAACTATGAGTCGGATTTTAACATACTTTACATCAAAATTTAGCTCATGTTATTCTGCGTTTACCTTTAATAGTCCTATATTTTTAACGTTGTTTAAAAATTACCATATCGAGGTTAGAAGACAAAAAGACGTAGTAGTCAGAGTTATCTCATTTTCTTGTTCAGTGTGATTTTCTAATTTGAATGTAAGCGATTTTTGGCTTTTCTCTTGCCTGTATGAATATATCGGAAAGAAAGAATTGTTTTCATGTCGATTTTTCGAAATCGATTTTTCACCGGATAAACGCGTTTTCAGACTCCCTGAACCCAAAAAACATTTTTTAGCGATTGGTCTGTGTGTGTGTGTAAGTGTGTGTGTGTGTGCGTGCGTGCGCGCGCGCGCGCGTGTGTGTGTGTAAACAAAATAACTCGAGAACGGAACATTTTTCAAAGTTGAAACTTGAAACTTAAGTTAGGTACTACTAGAGGACCCGACACGAACATTTTAATCAAAATCGAACAACCCGAAGTAGTAGTTTATTCGTGCCATTTTTCACTTTTTTGCAATTTCTCAAAAACGGCTTCTACGATTTTTTTAAAAATCGCTCTATTTACTACATTTCTTATGCTCTACGAAATAGGGTAGGCGACATGTCTTCTGAAATTCTTGGGGAGGCTGTACTCTTGTAAAAATAGGGTTTTTTTAAGATTGCGGCCGCAATATGCATTTTAACGCAAAAATGTATTTGTTAAACGTTGTAGAAAATTTAAAAACCTACAACTTTTATTTCAAACATTTCTTTGTATAACTCTTAGTTTTGCGGTAATTAGCGATTTTCTGTTTTTCTTCCTCGAAAATGTGTAAAAAAAGTCTATTTTTAAGATTTCGGCCTTGGTATGCATTTTACGAAAAAAGTGTATAATAAAATTTATGGAGAATTAAAAGATGTATAACTTTTATTGTAAGCGTTTTTCTCTACAGAGCTTACTTTAGCGTCAAAGGGTGATTTTCCGTGTTATTAAGCCACACTAAGGTTGATTTTCATTTTGCGTCTTCCACTCATGATTAAAATTAGGTTGTTTTTTGAGGTTCATTTTTTTGTTTATTTCTAATGTTTTATTACTAATATTAGGTTATACTGTTCATTATTTGCATTTAGACGAGAAAGTCGTGTGTTTCACACCAGTTTTGTTTCTATAGAATTCTGCTAAAAATTTTTTTTGATTGTTTAATCCGATTTAATTTGCTTTTAGATAAGTAGAAAATTCATTAAATTGTTAACGCAATGTTTTCTAAGGTTTAGAACTTGGAATCGTCTTTAGAATTGTAATAAATTTAAACTCATTCGAGTTGTACGTACGTACCCAACCTTCCTTCACTTCTCTAAAAGACTATTATAGTTAACTGAACTAGGATTGATAAGAATGCCCAAATTGGCCTGAAATTGGATCTCCCACGGAATGCTGTAACTAATCTCAACAGAATCAAGTGAATTTCCATGATAAAATTGGGAAATTTACCAGTATTTATGTAGGAAAATTAATTTTCTATCTATAGTGTTTTATTATAAAAAGTTTTTTGTCTTTTAGATCTTTCTTTGAAATCTATTGTATTTATTTAGGATTTTTTACATTTTCGCATTCTTGTCGGTATTGTAAATTGAAATTGTATTGAGATGTGCAACATTTTTGAAATTTTCTCCAAAGTCGTAGTCGTCCATCATGGATTAGGCTGTAATTTAACCTGTTCCGGCGTTTATCTCTTCCTCGGTCTCCCCACTCCTCTTACCCTTGGTTCATAAAGCCATGCACTCAAAGGTAGTCAGTCCTGTGATATTCTAAATAAATGGTCCGTCCGTTGTCCTTTACATTTCGTGATGAGCTCATTTAGTGGTCGAGTTTTACATTCCTCTCTTATCACCTCATTCCTGATGTGGTCTTGTTTCGTAAATCCTTTAACATTAATTTTTTTTGCATCCAGGAGACTGTAAAAGGGAGTATAGGATATGTCAAGATAAAACTGATAAACAAAAAGTCAATCACAATGAAAAATTCATCACTTACCACCAAAAATGTGTTTCTGTCACTGCTTACTTCAGTAGGCTTATCATGAACCCCTTTGTATCAAAAAGCACACAAAATTAAGAAGTTAAACACAATGATAAAATTCATCTTTTACCAAATAATTTGATACCGCTACTGCTTAACTCAGTAAGCTTGTCATGAACCCCTTTGTATCAAATAGTACACAATATTTGTTTAATTAGAAGTTTAATACTTTTCAACCAAAAACTATTTAGAAAGGAATTCGTGCACACTGTAAAATGTCTAAGTAACCTCATTTCTGCTGCTTGGATCATTGACTTTTGTTTCCTCTTAAGCATCCAGCTTCACTTTCATACATCAGTGTCGGTGTGGTAAAACTTAATCTGTATATCCTTTCAGGCTTTGGCGTCTAGCCCCACATATTGTATTTTATCTGGATACCTTTTTTTTACACTTTTTGATCATAATTGTAGGTTATGTCACATCCCAAGTACTTAAAAATTTCCTATCTTGGTTCAATATTTTATTACTGATAACAATTTTTGTCCTTATCGGCCACTTTCCGCAAAACGCCATCATTTTGGATTTATGAATTGATATCTTCATGTTAAATAGTTTGCTTAGGAGATACAACTGATGCACTGCCCTCTGCAGTTTGTCTTCCGAATTCTTAATTAACACAGTATCGTCAGCAAAAAGCAGGTTGTTGAGGAACATTCTTACATGAGTTGAGAACATAAGTAACACCGGTGATATTGGACATCCTTTCCGTACTCCTTTATAAGTTTTTTTAACTGTAATCATTCTTCCAGCTCCTATCGCTATTGATGTACAGTGGAGCGTCAGTTATCCGAACGAATTGGGACCAGGGCGGTTCTGATTATCAAATACGCTAAATACAGTAATCTGATTTACTGTACTGCAACAACGCAATATAACCTAAATGTTTAACAGGTTAATAAAGGCCTAACATAAACTTACATTTAAAAAAAAACTCTAATTTATTGCAATTGTAGAGTACAATCAATAAGATCATAAAAATAAAGGGCAAAATACAGAATTTCAAAACTGAATAAATTAACGAAGTAAACTACGGTAAAATCCGTTAAAAAATATTTTTTAACACACTTGTACGAGTGTTCCCGTCATTGGTAGTTTGGTCAATAAGGAATACTTCTTGGGAGTAGGCCTATGCGTGGTTTGTGTGAAGCAATCCGCCGAAAATGTTAAATGTTCAATGTTGTTTAATGTTCAGAATTGTGCCAAAACCGCTCGTGGAAATTGCACCACGATAGTGCTCACGCTCACACTTCATTGCTTGTCCGTAATTTTTTTAGCCAACAATAACACCATTATGTTACCTCGGCCACCATATTCGCCGGACACGCCCCCCCCCCCCCCCGGCGACCTCTTTCTATTCTCGAAGCTGAAGAGAACCGTGATTGGGCGACGTTTTACCACCATTGACGACATCACTACCAGAAACCAGAATCACTAAAGGAACTGAAAGCTATACCAAAAAGTGAGTTCCAGAAATGCTACCAAGATCGGAAAAAGTTCTGGCAGAAGTGTATTATATCCGAGAGGGATAACTTTGAAGGAGCAAAAATTGATATAGATGAATACATAAAGATTTTTTAAGAAAAACTGAAATTCTCGTCATTTTTCGATCAAACCTCATTCATACTATGCAGTAATTATTAAAAAAAATGTTTAATTTTCTTTTGAACTAAGACTGAACTTATTTTTGTGGCAGCAATATCTCTCATTCCTTTTAGTAACAATTCTTCACCAGTACTAAATTCATGCTGTTTTTCGCACCATAGCACTGCAGTTTTTAGGGCAGTAAAGGCCTCTGCGTAGTTGAGGAACATTCTTACATGAGTTAAGAACATAAGTTCGTGTACATATATGTTAAATAAAACCGGTGATATTGGACATCCTTTCTTTACTCCTTAATTAGTTCTCATATCGGATGGGAAAAATACACATTTACATGTGTAATTTTTTCCATCGACGGTGTTTCGGATAATCGAAGCTCCTGTGTATTATAATAAAATTTCTTTTGCTAACTTTTAGGAGTTTCAGGTATCCATTATACTCCATTACACTCCGAAGAAATTTCCAATCAATGAAGGCGAAATGGATATCACAATTGTATTCTCGGTGTTTCTCTACGACCCCAAGTTTTTACTTTCGCTTGCTCCTATATATTCATATAGGCAAGCTATAATTATATGTTTTCAGGTCGATTTTTCAAAATCGAGTTTTCACCGGATCTACACGTTTTCAGACCCCATGAACCCAAAAAACATGTTTTTTAAGCAATTAGTGTGTGTGTGTGTGTGTGTGTGCGCGCGCGCGCGTGCGTGAACAGAATATCTCAAGAACGGAACATCGTATAAACTTGAAATTCAGAACTTAAGTTACATACAAGTTACATACTCTACAAGGTAGAGCATCATTTTTTTATGCTGTACATGGTAGGCACCATGTTTGCTTAAATTCTCGGTGAGGCTGTTTTTCGTAAAACAATTGTTTTTTTAAGATTACGGCTTTAATATGCATTTAAGCGAAAAAATGTATATAATAAAAGTTGTAGAAAATTTAAAATTCGACAGTTTTTATTTCAAACATTTTTATGTGTAACGCTTAGTTTAGCGGTAATTAGTGACTTTCTGTTTTTTTCTCACGAAAACGTGTGAAAAATCAATTTTTTTAAGATTTCGGCCTTAGTATGCAGTTCACGACAAAAGTGTATACAGGGTGATTCATGAAGTTCTCCCCCCACTTCTACAGCACATTGTACTAGTAAAAATAATGAAAAAATGTTATATAAACATAGGTCCGAAAACGCTTCGTTAGCGAGTTACAACTAGCGAAAGTTTCGCCTGGATTTCAGTTCACCAGGTGAAATGAGGTCTTCCTGGAATTGTGGTAAGGTAGATTAAGGGGCGAATTCAATCATTTCTTATGGTTTTTGATCTGATAAATTGAATAAAACAGGTCCCAGAACTGTAAGTTAAATAGTTTTTGAGAAAACCAGTGTCAAATGCAAAAAATGGAGTGAAAATCACATTTTTTCATCTTTGGGCAAGAATAGCTTTGTTATTTCACCAAGAAACAGTTAAAAATTTTCAATAAAAAATGTAGAAAATTTTATTCTGAACAAACCGGTGTAAATTAAGTACACAGAAAGCGAATAGATGTTTGATTAAATGAGTTTTTATTCATAAGAGTACAAAGTAAAATTAACCGGAAAAACTAAAATGAAAAAATGTGTTTTTTTCACTCCATTTTTTTGCATTTGACACTGGTTTTCTCAAAAACTATTCGCTTTCTGTGTACTTTATTTACACCGGTTTGTTCAGAATAAAATTTTCTACATTTTTTATTGAAAATTTTTAACTGTTTCTTGGTGAAATAACAAAGTTATTCTTGCCCAAAGATGAAAAAATGTGATTTTCACTCCATTTTTTGCATTTGACACTGGTTTTCTCAAAAACTATTTAACTTACAGTTCTGGGACCTGTTTTATTCAATTTATCAGATCAAAAACCATAAGAAATGATTGAATTCGCCCCTTAATCTACCTTACCACAATTCCAGGAAGACCTCATTTCACCTGGTGAACTGAAATCCAGGCGAAACTTTCGCTAGCTGTAACTCGCTAACGAAGCGTTTTCGGACCTATGTTTATATAACATTTTTTCATTATTTTTACTAGTACAATGTGCTGTAGAAGTGGGGGGAGAACTTCATGAATCACCCTGTATAATCAAATTTGTAGGAAATTAAAAGATCTACAACTTTTATTTAGAGCATTTTTCTCTGCAGAGCCTAGTTTAGTGTGAAAGAGTGATTTTCCGTATTTTAAGCCAAACTGAGGTCGATTTTCATTTTGCGTCTTTCATAATATGATTAAAATTAGGTTATGTTTATTGAGGTTAGTTTTTCGTTTATTTCTAGTGTTTTACTAATGTTAGGTTTATTGTTAATTATTTGCATTGGCAAGAGAAAATCGTGTATTTCACACCAGATTTTTTTAAATTTTATTTGTTTCCGTGTTACACAAATCTTGTATTGTTTTTTTTACACAATATATTGTATAGACAAAACTTTTTGAAGTAAGGGATATATATTTTCTTATGTTTCTATTATGTAATAACTAATAGTTTATTTATTATAATAGAACACGAGAAGCTTAATTTCTACTTATTAAAGTATCTGTGTTTGTATTGATAATAAAAATAATAATAATAATAATAAAAAACAATAAACTGGAAAGATGCCAGACAGATATCTTAAAGTTATTACGTTGATTAAATAAATACCATATATTCTCTCTATATTGTAAAATCTGCATTCCTTTAGTAGTTTACAACTATTCCAATATTAGTCATTTAAACAAATAATAAAAAAAACCAGCTTGTTTATAGTGAATAAATAAAAGATTGTATTTATCACCGTATTTATTTTTATTGCAAGTAAAATGATAAAGATAGTTAACATGTACAATACAGTAGTAAATAATCGGTTGTGAAACACTTACACGACTTTCTCTTACCAATGTAAATGGTAAACAATGTAAAATGAAAAACATAACCTGATTTTAATCATGAGTGAATGACTCAAAATGAAGATCAACTTCTGTTCGACTTAAAAATACAGAAAATCAATAATTGACGCTGAAATAGGCTTTGTAGAACAAAATGCTTGAAATAAAAGTAGTAGATTTTTTAATTTTCTATTTAATTATATACTTTTTTGTGGTATGTGTATACTAAGCCAGAAGTCTTTAAAAAATCCCATTTTTTACCTGAAAAAATAGAGGTAATCATTAATTGTTGCTAAACGAAGCTTTTTAGAAAAAAATGTTAAAAATAACAGTTGTGGGGTTTTTATTGTTCTACAACTTAATGACTATATACACTTATGCTCTAAAATGCATATTACGAACGTAATCTTGAAAAGAAAATTTTTTATCGCGAGAGCACTGATCACCCCTCCTCGAATTTCAGCATGGCGCTTATACCCTATCTTGTAGAGTATAAAAAATGTAGTAAATGAGGCGATTAAAAAAAAATGGTGGACTTTCATAATAAAATTGCAAAAAAGTGAATTATCTCATGAATAAACGACTACTTTCGGTTGACCAATTTTGATGAAAATGTTCATATCGGGGTCCTAATGATACCTAGGGCGGGCGCGCGCGCACACACACACACGCACAAACCAATTGCTAAAAACAAGTTTTTTGGATTCAGGGGATTTGAAAACGTGTGTAACCGGCAAACACTTGATATCGAAAACCGACATGAAAACAATACTTTCTTTTCCTGTAAGGGCAAGAAGAAGTAAACATATTTGCAGAAAATTGTAAATTACTATTAATTTATGCTTAACATGAAGACAGATTAAATATACAAATAAAAAAGTTTGTCTTATAATTTATGTTTTCCGTAATTCTTGTTCGTGCATTTTTGGCCTAAAATAGAACTTAGTTGTAATTTTGTAAAACATTTTTATAGTGATTTTATAATCTGTTAAAAGTAGAATTATTCAAAACCCTTTTATAGCGTACCTACGACCTAAATGGACCCGAATTAACGAATTTGAAGATCATACAGTTTTAAGATTTTCCGATAAATATATTTCGCATTTATATTCTTTAGATGTTTTTTTAGGTCATCAGGCGAAAGGCTAGTTTGAACCTTTTAGAGGGTTTACTAAGAAAAACGAGGAGTGAGGTAGTTTACCCCAGTGTCTTCCTCATTGAATGGGAAAGGATATGTTTATCAGCATGTCAGGCTCTCTGAAAAGCATTTACGTCAACCTGCAAATGACACCTTCACTTCATTCACCACATGGTCAGGCTGTATAATGATGAAATTCATTAATTTCAGAGGAGATAACTCTTGACTAGTGTCTTTTACACTTCTACCTCTTCTATTCTGTATTACTTTAGTCATGTAATTGGCTGATTGTTTTTTTTTTGCGCCCTGGAGACTCCAGGAGGAGTATAGGACATCTCGGATCTAACACCTGAAATACATATAAGAATCATACAATGTATCACTACTATCAAGAAAGAAATTCCTGTACGCTATAAAAAGTTTCACCGATCAAGTAATTTTTCAGATTTTTTTTTTAAGGAATTCAAATCCTCACAACATTTTAAAAATTGGGGTAATTTATTCATAAATTTTCTCCCTGCATAAGTAGGGTTTTGTTCAAACAATTTTGTGGAGTGATTAGCCTCATAATAATCATTCCTGTTTCTCGTGTTATGTGATAGAAACAGAACTATTTTTATGTAATTGGCTGATTATATGATAGAAACAGAACTATTTTTCGTAGCCCTGGAACTAGCAGATCGAATACAAATAATTTAACACTCCACTTACCTGTTATAATCAAATGCTTTAGTTATCCAGTAAAATCTCTCTATTGCGGAAATATCTCTCTTAGCGGCATTATTTGTCGACCCCGACCCTTTTGTATATTACGGTAATGTATTTAACTCTCTTTATAGCGGCACAAAAATCTCTATAACGGCTATACAGTATCTTCAGGATATGGATTTAGACGCGTATGTAGGGGCACTACACTTAGTGACTTAGCCACTTCAGCAGATGTTGGCGATGATGCAATAACTTAAGCCCAAAACAACGAGGAAGAAAGAAAAGATGATGCAATGGAAAGAGAAATAGTGTCCCCTTCAAGTTAACAGGTACTAGGCGCTATTCGTATCGTTTCCACGTACTGTCATTGCCACAATGTAGATGAAAACATTGAAAATAAGATCGAAGACATGTTTTACGAATTGAAAACCAAACAAACAAAAAATACAACTATTTAAAAAAGTTCAATATGAAAAGTGAAATTCTATTTTTCAAAATTAGTGACACAACATCTATTAAAACCAGCTGTTTGTATCCAAATTTCTTGTTAACTTAATAGGTAACCTACATTTTAGGTAAGTAATATAAATATCTCACTGTTTGAAGTAATCTACTGTATTAAACATTGGTCATAAAGTTATCTATTCAGTAGTTTTTCAAAGTAAACTTATTGTATCCACCATTCACATAAATATGCATATGAGTTTTTAGTAGCCTACAGAAAAATTAGTACTCCAACTTCCCTCCCGCCATTAATTACTCGCTCTCTGTATAACGAAACTCTCTTTTTAGCGACGGAATCTCATGGTCCCTTCAATTCCGCTATAGAGAGATTTTTACTGTAGTATACAAATTTTTTTTACAACACTGAGAAAATTTTATTTTATTACTAGGTCATAATTTTTAATTAGTTCAGAAATGTTTTATTTTATGGTTATTAATTAATTTAATCGTGTTATCTAAAAAGCTATGTTTTAATTGTACCATAACTCTTTTTTTTAAAGTGCAAGCTTTATCATAAAAGAAAGTTTGCGTTGGTTTTTTTTATATGAGCATGGAAGTGAATTATTTTCATTATTATGTCTTTCTTTATTGTTGTTAGTTTTATTTTTTTTCAGCAGCGTATTATAATCATAATGGCTGTAAGAGAATAAGCGTACGCTTCTGGTAGGCTTTCTTTACAGTTACGCTAGAGTCTATGCCAGAGTAAAGTTTACTTTATAGATTGAACGACGTACGTTTTTCAAGGCCGGTATTTACCAAGAAAAGACTTTTCTAAGGGTTGAACATCGTTACGGGCCAAGGAGAAGGTTTATGAGGTTTTAAACCCCCTTACCGACTTATTCCTATTTAACCACCATTCTCGTCTTTTCTTCCACCATCTAGAAACGCACCAGCCTACCCGTTTCTTACCCTCAATGTGATGGTGCCATCAAAACACACTCTTTTTCTTTGTGTTCAAAACCCACGCTCAACCCCTTCCGTCTTTATTTTCAAAATATTACTTTACCTTAAGCCATTTTTCTTTTTATCGCTTGTAGATTTTTTAAAGGTTTATTTTACGTTAATTTAATTGAATAATTTTTATTTGATGTCGGTTTTTATTAGTTTTTCAGGGTTTATTGTTTATCTAATAATTTTTATTACTCCGAACATATGGTATTTCCCATACTATTTAGTAGTCATTTTATTAGTTTGTCGTTACGTTACTTTTAATATTGGTAAGTCGTTGAAATGCGTAGTAAAATAAATAATAAATATTATTTTCCCGTCTAATATATTTATTTATTTCACAACCCTACAGACTTATTCAAATATTACATCATAATTTATTTTCGAAATTCCCGATCTCCGTGTAAGCTAAAGTTCTACATATTTATTCCTTTTCTTGAACAGAAAAATTGAGGCATTTACTTACGTTTACCTACGCCGAAGAGGTGAAAAGGTTTGTGTGTTCTTGACTAAATGATTTAGAGAAAAACAGATTATTAACGATGTCAACAAAGTAGTATAAGACTCACCTCTGGTTTTCTAGATAAAACTTTACCGATACTAAGTACGTAGATGAACTTTGGAATTTTGTGATAAAATGTACTGGATTCTTGTAGGCGTTTTAGTTTGTGGATTGATATTTTCGAGAAGTTTTAGCCGTAAATATTTCTATTTCCATTACCCAAAACAGGCAGGTGGCGTATTAAATTATTTGCACTCTTTGTCTGCTAGTTCCAGGGCTACAAAAAATAGTTATGTTTCTTATCACATGTTCAGCTAATTATATGACTGAAGCATTTAATAACAGAATAGATAGTGATGTAAAGAAAATAGAACTTTAAATTAAGTAATAAATATAAATAATTAAAGGATACAGCGTTGGTTCTAAACTCGTTACCTCCATCGGGAACGAAAATAACAATTTTTTTAAAAAGCACTGTAATTCCTTTACCTTCTGTATTAAAGGCTGAATTTTAGATCAAATTAATTAGAAATCATGCAGAAATACTCCTCTGAAGCGTCGTATTTTACCTCTTATTTGCCTATAACAGGCAGGTGGAACGTCAAATTATTTCCACTCGATCTGTTAGTTCCAGGACTACAAAAATTAGTTGTTTCTTATCATACTGTCAGCCAATTATATGACTGAAGCATTTAGAACAGAAGAGGTAGAGGTGTAAAAGAAGGCACTAGTCAGAGTTATCTCCTTTGAGAGTAATGAATTTCATTATACAGCCAGACCATGTGGTGAATGAAGTGAGGGTGTCATCTGCAGTGTGGAAAGTAGATGATTTTATGAGAGCCTGGACTCTGTTAAACATACTTTTCCACTTAGTGAGGAAGGCAATCGTAACCACCTCACTCCATGGTCGACCAACTCTTGACAGATGACCTTTTAGAGAATGTGAAAACTAGATTGCTCAATTCTCCACGGAAAAGTTTACGAAACTCGCAAGTTTATTTGTTATATTCGAGTGTTCAAAAAGCTGCTAAAAAATTGAAATTGTATCCTTATTGCGTCCAATTAGTCCAAGAGCTTCAGCCTCCAGATTTTAACAAGCGATTGCAATATTTCCGTTGGTTTAGGTCTTTCGTAAATGATAACGGAATCGAAGTTTTAAACATTGTTAACTAGAAATTAAAATTTTTCCTGGTGGTGGAACACCAACAAATTTAATTTGAAATGATTCGTTTACACTCGCGTACGATTTCGTAGCAAAGTATTGTTCAAGAATGAAATCCGTTGTTCTAAGGTAAAATACATTCTGTTCGTAACACGACCGGAAACGGCACAAAATTTCACACAGCTCAAGGAGAATCAACTCACACTGCCGTATCTATACCGGTTGAGTAGGACTATCAACTTTGTGTCACAAAACAAAATGTCCCTTTCTTAGAAAAAAATTACCAGATATTAAAAATTGGATAGCAGGATTAAAAATCTGGTGTGAAACACTCACGCAACTTGCTCTTGCCAATTCAAATAATTAACAATGTAACCTAACATTAGTAATAAAACATTAGACATAAACAAAAAAACTAACCTCAAAAAACATAACTTTCTTTTAATCATGAGTGAAAGACGCAAAATGAAAATCAACCTGTTTGGCTTAATAATACGGTAAATCACTCTTTCGCGCTAAAGTAGGCTCTGTAGAGAAAAATGGTGTTAATAAAAGTTGTAGATCTTTTAATTTCCTATAAATTTGATTATATACACTTTTGTCGTTAAATTCATGCTAAGGCTGGAATCATTAAAAAATCGATTTGTTACACGTTTTTATGAGAAAAAAACAGATAATCGCCAATTACCGCTAAACTAAGCGTTATACAAAAAAACGTTTGAACAAAAAGTTGTAGGGTATTAAACTCTCTACGACTGTTATTATATACATTTTTGCGCTGAAATGTATATTAAAGTCACAATCTTAAAAAAATAAAATTTTTTTACGAGAAAACAACTTCTCCAAAAATTTCAGCAGATATAATGGCTACCCTATCTTGTAGAGGATAAAAATTGTAGTAAATGAACCGATTAAAAGAAAATTTGTACGAGGCAGTTTTTAGAAAATCGCAAAAAAGTGAAAAAAGACACGAATAAACTTCTACTTCTGGTTGACCGATTTTGATGAAAATGTTCGTGTCGGGTTCTTTAGTGGTACCGAATTTATGTTTCAAGTTTCAACTTTATACGATGTTCCGTTCTTGAGATATTCTGTTCACACACACAGAGAAATCGCTAAAAACATGTTTTTGGGTTCAGGGGGTCTGAAAACATGTAGATCCGGTTAAAACTCGATTTCGAAAAATCGACATGAAAACAATACTTTCCTTCCTATACATTCATATAGGCAAGAGAAAGTAAAAATCAGCCTGTAGTTAAATAGTGCACCTCCTGATGCGAGAAATAAACGTGCGCACGTTGCCGCAGTGTTTATTCAAGACATAATTGAGAATGATATAGATGCTGTGATTACTGGACGTTATTAATAATCTCTTTTGACATAAAATGTACAATTTCATCTGATAAGGTAACTGCAAAACGATGTCTTTTGCAGTTTAGCATCAGTATTTCACTTGCAATCTAGGTATGGTAGCGTTTTCAGATTCAGACGGACGCTCCCTTGAGATATCTCGTAAATGTTATACTGTTTTGGATTAAAGCAGAAACCCTGTAAAGTTTAGTGCAACGGAGAAATCCTGACTCGTCTTT